>CM045765.1:120545716-121145531 GCA_025200525.1 Camellia lanceoleosa
TAAGAGCCGGAGGTGAAACCATTCATGGTTTAGTAGAGTCGAATTTGGCAAACCAAGCGCGTGGAGCTGTTTTAATTCATATAAAGCATAATTTCTAAAGTTTGAAGACTAGGCGAAGTGGATAAGAAAGACCTAGGAGGTTACATGTAGACCTCTCAAGAAGAACACCATTATGAGTTATTTTTCGTCCACGGATAAAGATCCCATTGTCGTGGGTGGTAGCAAATCGAGAATCAAGCCGAAATAGAGGTGAGATGGCAATGTGATAAAGCGTCTCTCATAGTCAATACCATATTCTTGGTTAAAGCCTTTGGCACAAGATGTGCTTTGTAGCGCTCAATAGATCCATCAAAACAGTCTTGATTTGTATACCCATTTTATACAATGGCACTGGCATTAAGCCCAATGGGGACCTTTAAGCAAGGCTCAGACTATTTTAGGTCGTCGGTCAGAATCGAACCAAAGAGTCCAACCGGAAATCGCTTGAGAAAAATAGATTTTTGAAAGATGCCAAACATGAACTCATGGACAGACATGAACACCTCCAAATATTTTATTTTTGGGAACGGAGAACTCGACTCGCGTGCCTAAGGCCACGTGGTTGGTCCGCCCGTTATCACCAAAGTTGTTCTACCGCCTCTAGAACTTGGGTACGACATTGTAAGGTCACTATGCGGAGTTATTCCCGGGCCGTCACTCGATCAAAGATCTGGTTCTCTACTAACCATGATATCAAGTTTTGAAAACATTGCGTTCTTATTCCCAAGTATTAGTTTTAGATTTACTATGTGATGCGCACAAAGATACAAGTATAGAATCGAAGTCGCCTAAATTAAACAAAACATTTCATATTTGTTTTTGAGAATGGTTTGATGGTGCTACCTCATAAGTAGGCTAAGACGTGGATTTGCCACCCTCGGGTGGGCTTAGAAACATGGGGATTTTGCCACTATCTAGTAGGTTTAAAACACACATCAATGATTTGTTCCAATCCAACTAACTCCAACCTTCACTCCACATGTGTGCATTCAGCAAGCTTATATCACATATAGCTAATAGCCTCATGGTAAGCACATGCTATTCATGGCAGCACTACTCACATTATTACATGCAAGAATGCTAAAGCATAAAAACTCACCGAGTAATTCGAGCCAAAACAAAAAGCTAATTAGAAATCCATGCATGATCCTAACTATACATGTAAATGCCTAATGCAACACATGCAAATATGCAACTACTGGTTACAAGAAAGCTCTATTATTCTAAACATGGCATATGGAATGCTGACGCCATCAACAAGTATTCAACTTGAAATTGAAATACAATGCAAAGGAGTTATGATGCGCCGAAAACGGCCCGCAGTATGCAAGACGGATGAATGGTAATGCAAACATGCTATTATAGTGATATGCTAATTGAACATGCTACAATCTAAACCATCATAAGCCGGCCGTAAATAAAAAGGAAGAAAGACGCAAGTTGGAAGACATACATCACGACGCACGACTTTATTACATAATTACGCCGCACGTAAGGGTCCGGTCAATAAAATAATATACATCCCCAAATGAATAGTATAGTCCAAATAAATAATACAAATTACCAACATACACAAAACCTTAATTAATTAACAAATTAAATCCAGGAAAGTCAGAAACTAGCATGCAAGCTAGGGACCGCCACCCCTGCTCCGGGATGATGGATGATGGCATGTTTGCCCTCGCTTATGCTGAAATACCACTCACGACAGCCCCAATTAGGCCTCTCGCTTGCAATTGTTCTTGGAAAGGCGCCAAGCTCCTAGAAGCCACTGACATCTCTTGATTTGGTCGTTTAACAGAGAGCAGTGAAAGGTAAGCATAGCAATGTATTTTCACATGATAGACAGATACTCGATCCTTTCAGGGCTACACCAATCACGCATCTCAATGCATGATGGCCGAGGAGTCGAATTCAAGCACAACTCAATATGGAATTGAATGCATATGAAAAACACAACAAAGCCTAAACCCATCATGGGTAACCCGGAGTGCTCAAGCGACCGGGGAATTGAGATTCGCCTCAATACCCGAGTGCGGGAACGCACTGCGTTTCCGTGCTCGGCTAACTCCTATCCCAAACACAATGCAATATAAGTATGACATGCATGAATGCAACTAAGATACAACCTAACATGCACAATGCTACTTAAATGGCATACACAATGCACAAGGTAACATGGCATACACAATGCGCTAACATACAACCTAGCATACACAATGCTATGAAATGAAATGGCATACACAATGCATAATGGACTTATACAAACACAAGTGGACCTCAGCCACACTCACATAGGAGGCTATTAGATGAAAATGAGATTAAATGCGGCACATCGCACGCAAATCGAGGACCGACCCTAAGGGCACCAAATGCCACTTAACAAGACATGGCAAGGTATGGAATATGGCATACTAGCATGAAAATTTCAGTACCAAAATGTGATGCAAAACAGCCCGAAACATGGAAACATGGCACCCGATGCATGGAATGAGACCCGAAACTCGAAACTAGGTACATGGAATGACTTATAGCTATACAAAGAATGCATTACTTGAACATGTATAATGAAGTAAGAATCAAGATAGTCCCAAAAAGCATATTTCCAGCTTAATCAAGGCCAAAAGGTGAGCACAATAGGGCTAAGTTAACATGCAAAAATGGCCCCAAAAGCGAGATAAAGAGGCAAGTAGCAATGGCCCCAAAAAATGAAGATCCCTGCAACAAAGTTGAAGAGGGGCTCAAAAAAGGTAACTTACAGTTTACATAAAGCCACGAAAGTGAACACAAGTAAGGCTAAACTATCATGCAAGAAAAGTGCCTAAAAGAGGGGTAAAGAGGCAAGTGGTAGTATTTATCCTCAAACGAGGAGATCCCTTCAACAATGTTGAAGAGGACTCAAAATAAGGCATATTACAGTTTATAACCAAGTCCAAAAACAACCCACAAATAAGCTTAAAATACTATACAAAAATAGGCCTAGAATAAGGTTTAAACACAAAGAGTAAAAAGGAGGCCTCAAACAGCAAAAGACCCTTGATCAAACATGAAGAGGGGGTCAAAATATAACTATTTACAGTTTGGGTCAGAGCCCAAAAATACAAGCACAAAGAGCTAAAGAAACATGCAAAAATATGGCCAAAAGAGGGATAAAGAGACAAGTGATGGAAGGAAGCCTTAAACAGTGAAGATCCCTTTAACAAAGTTGAAGAAGAGCTCAAAAAAAAGTACTTCACATTTTATAGGAAAGTCTGAAACAGCTCACAAATAGGCCTAAAATGCTATGCAAAAATAAGGCATAAAAGAGAGCTTTAACACAAAGTGTAAAAGAGAAGCCTCAAACAGGGAGAGGCCCTTAATCAAACATGAAAAAGACTTCAAAAAAAGACTATTTACAGTTTGGGTAGGAGCCCAAATATGCAAGCAAGTATAGCTTAGATTGTATGCAAAAATAGGGCCAAAAAGAGGAGAAGAAGACTTACCCTTTAAGAACCAATCTTTGACAGCCTTTGGACCAAGTTTGGGTGCTTTAAGCTTTGAAAAACAGCCTCAAGTTACTGGTATGGGAGTATGGAGGCCTCAGGCTATGAGGTGTAGTGTAAAATGGTGTAGATTTGAAGTGGTTTTGGTGCTTGGAGTAGAGAGGGAGAGAGATGTAATGCAAGAGCCTAAAACAGTTTTTTGTAACCCCTAAAACAAGGGCTGGGGGGCTGGTTATATAGGCAAAGGAGTGGGGAAAAAGGGAGGGAAATGAAATTCAAATTTTCCCCCAAAAAGTTAGCCCCGCAGATACAAAATCTGGGAGGAAACAGAGGGCATTTTTGTAGAGTACCTGGAGAGAGGATCATGGCCGGCCGGTTTTCTAGGGTTTAGGTGGCCGGCCGGCCGGCCAAGGGTCAAAAGGGTCAAGAATGGTTAGTGGCCGGCCATGCCAAAAAGCTGGCCTCCCATGTGTGCACAACATAACCATGTGGTCAAAAACTGGAGAAGGTGAACCAGGAGAGAGAAAAGTCCATTTTTTAGAGAGGTTCAAAAGGGTCAGAGACAATTACTGGCCGGTCATATCATATTGGTGGCCTCCCAGGTGTGTACAACACAAATATGTGGTTTAGGACTAGAAAAAGTAGCCTTAGGGTGGTCAACATTGGCTTTCTAGTGAAAAAAACGGGCGACGGAGGGCGGTGATGAAATAAAACTGGTTTTCAGAACAATTACTGGCCTCCCACCCTTCTACAACCTTCCTAATAGTGAAAATAAGGCCTCCACCAAAAATGAGCCCAAACCGATGCAAAACGAAGGTTCAACCGAAACACGCACAGGGCCCCGGTTAACCGATCAAGCGGAAGTGGCGTTCGACCACGAAGTTGGTCTCTCGAGCCACAGTGTCCCTCAAAAGGGAGCAAATAAGGTGCATGCCAAAAACCGGAGCAAACGGAGGTGGTTAGTCGTCCCAAACCGAGGCACACAGCCGACGGCTCCGAAAACCGAGAACCGGGCTCCGAAATGGGAAAAACGGGCAAGACGATCACAAACGTAGCTTCACGGCCACCGAGAGATGATCTATGAGATCTCCTTCTTCGAAGAGAAAACAGAGAAAATAGTGCCCGGTTCGCAAAACCGAGGCAAAGCATGTAAAAGCCCGAAGTCCGAGGTAACGCCGCATGAGACTCGAGACTTCTCGAACGAAAGACGATATGCAAAGATCACCAAGTACTCAATCGGTGATGTCTGAGTCTTAAGTTCGGTCAAAAATGGGGTGTCTACAGCAGCCTTGCCAGGAGGAAGATCAACAACGTCCTAAGTATGAGTTTTGTCTAAAGCCTGTAATTCATCAATCATAGCATGCTACCAAAGAGGATTAGAGCGAGCCTCGAGATACAAGGTTGGTTCATAAGTAGAAAAAGTAGTAGAACCAACAATAAAGTCACGAAGACGAGTAGAAGGTTGGGTTACCCGGTGTGGTCGAGCAGAGGGACGAGGAGCCAGAGGAAGAGACTCAGCAATAGGGGAGAATCCTGAGGGAGCAAGAGCAGGACCATCAGAGCGAGCAGGTGCATGGGACAGACCAGTAGGCAAGGCAATCTCGAGAGAGGCTGGTAGAGGCAGTGGAGTAAGCGTATCAGAAAACTCGAGAGAGACTAGCAAGGGCGGAGGAGTAAGTTCATCAGAAAACAGATCTGTGGAAAGGTCAGTAAAAAATAGTGAGGGTGAGGGAACGGACAAACGGAAGAGAGAGAGAGAGAGAGAGGAAAACATTTTGTGTTCCCAAAAGACCACATGACGAGAGATACAAAGTCGCTGGAAGAGAGGATCCCAACAACGATACCCCTTATGTTCAATACCATATCCCAAGAAGCAACAAAGGTGGGAACGAGGTTCAAGTTTGATACGTTCATGAGATTGGAGAAGAAAAAAACAGGCAGATCCAAAGACCCTAAGGTTGGTGTAAGGGGGACGGGTGCCATACAAACGCTCATAAGGAGTGTGATTATGAATGACAGTGTAGGGATACAATTGATAGTGTAAGCAAAGAAGGAGAGCCGCCTCCCCAAAATGTTCCGGACAAGAGGAAGATGTATCTGGAGAGCACGCAGTAGTGTCGAGAATATGCCGATGTTTGCTCAACACGCCCATTTTGTTGAGACCGACAGAACGATGAGGTTGAGTAATCGTAATGACCCCAGAGTCGATAGAAGGTTATCTTGATTTCATTAAGGGTTCATGTGTTTGCTATTGGAATTGAAGAACTAGCCATCGAATTATGCTTTTGAGCCGAATTGTTGACCTTTATCAACAATATGATTTTTTCCTCCGCCGAGGAGTAGTTGGCGCCGAGCTGTGCCTTTGGGGGTTCCAGAATTTTTGCAGCGGGCTGAAATTTCGAGTGGTGATTTTCCGCCGGCGTAGAAGTGGCCGCCAAGTGGACTGAAATTGTTGTTCGCGCCGAGCGATGTTGGGCGCTCGAGCGGGTCTCTAGGATGAGTTGAACTTCTGAGGCATGTGGGCTCATTTTTGACATCTTATTAGTGTATTTGGAATTCCTTTATTTTATTTTGGGATTTTGGTTGAGGTGGTAATATGATGGTGAAGTAAGATTGAACCAAAGAATTTAATTCGGATAGTTATTTTACAAACACCCGCCACTCTTTTGCCTTTTTCTTTTTTCCACACTTGGAATTTGATATGAGGTTAGAACCATTGGAAAGCTTATTTCCGGGCTTCAATTTGGACACAAGAACGACCTAAAGCGGAGTCCAGATGGGAGAGTTATACCTGTTCAAAGTTTCGATATCTGTGCTGAGGGCAGGTCCGCTCGAGCGGGAATTACGGGTCAGCAGCTTTAAAAACGGGATTTTGGATCATTTCTTACATGTTTCTTCTTCCCTCTTCCTTCCTTCCTCTTTGCCTTAGTCCCAAAACCCTAGCTCCAAAACCTTGATTTCTCCACTTTGATCAACAACCCACCATGATTCTTGTATCAGGATGAAGAACAAGAGGAGATAAACATTTTCAACCGATTGAAATTCGAGATTGCGATTCTTCTCAAAGCTTGGTTTTCTTGCTTGGTTCTTGAGGTAGGGGTTCTAATCCTCTTCATTACTTACATGGATGGATAGATTTGTAGTATTTGACTATCTAAATACAAGAATTTCCATTTGTGAGCATGTAGTGTATGGTATGAGAATTGGGGGTTTTAGGGTATGGGTTGTTGAGAGTTAAATTGATGAGTTAGAATGATGGATTATGAATCCTAAGTGTATAATCAATGGGAAAAGTGGAATGATAAGTGATGAATTAATAAGTTTGAATTTTATTGGAATATATAGATTTCTTAGAAACCCTAGGTTGCTTCTTGATGTTAAGCGATGATTTGGGCCAAATTGAAAGTAAAATTATGAAATTGAGTCTTGAATTATATCTGTACAAATTTAATTGAATTTTGAAGATGTTTGAAAATTATGTTTAAAATTTACGAATGAACCTCAGTTATGGATTGGGTGAATCATGCTATTATGTGAGATGAAATTGAGAAACAAGATTAGTAATGTTATGAATGATAAGAGCATTGGGAAGAAATGATGAAAAGGGATTTAAGACTTCACCTTGAAAGATGTTGAATTATATTTAGGGGTGATAAGGTGAATTATGCCAAATAGTGTAGCTTATGTTGGATTGTATTGAGATATGTATGGAGAAGTGTGTTGGTTTAATGATGTGAATTGCAAATTGTTTTGTACTTTGATATAAAGAGGATAACAAGTTAAGAATGGAATAAATTATATGTAACCCGATTTTTATGTGTATTCTGAATTGTGTAGGGTCATTGCGCGTAATTAAGCGTCTAAGCACTGTGAGTAATAGTACTATAAATGTACATCAATTACTGTTAATAATGATTATTAATATTACTCCATGACAGTTATGTTAACATGTTTGTATTTGAGACTTGGTGTGAATATAGAAGGAGTTGGCGTCCATTGATATGACTCTGAAACTATTCTGTATTCCGTCTATGATTAATGGTTTCGGTAATGTGCTATAATCTATTGAGTAGTGTGTTTAAAAGACATTATTAACATTCTGTTATCCGTAGATTAAGCTTAATGATTCATGGTGAACAAATGGAACAATGATGCTTATGTATCCCGAACTATTCAATTTTATCAAGAATGGTTAAGACTGGTATGAGGTAATTATTTTGTCCCTACAAAACAAAGATTGTGATAGCACTGTGCAATTTGAGAGATACGTTATTCGTATTGCTAATGATTACCATTGGTATTCTGTCGAACGTAAACTAATTACGTTAATTCATGTAAATGATTCAAAGAATCTGTATGCTTTTGTCTAACTTGGGACTAGGGTTACGATGATATCGATGTTATTCGCTTTGTGGTTTGTCCCGAGATCCATTGATTTATGGTATAGAACTATGGTATCTACATATTTAAAGTGTTCAATCTGTGAAATGTGTTCACCCTTTGCTAACAAATATCAACAATGTTACATTAAACTCATAATATATACGGTTATTTATGTGATTAATGGGAAGAATATGTTTATCTGTGATAACTGATCGATGTTTCGGTATGGAGCAAAGTCTTTGTCAGATGAACTAAGTGCTACACCTTGGTGGGAGCCACCTCTAGAATCCGTCGAGCCACCTCTTGAGTCCATACATATGTGAAGTTAAGAGGCTTAAAGCCGTTCTATGAAAGTTACGAGGCCTATGGCCGATATATAAAAGATACAATTTGTAAGAAAGATATAATTTGTGAAGTAAAGAACCTATGTGGCCCTTGCCCTGGGTAATATCACCGTGGTTTGTGGCCCTTGCACAGGGTAATAATACGTGGTTTGTGGCCCTTGCTGGGTAATAATACCGTGGTTTGTGGCCCTTACCGGGGTAATAGTACCGTGGTTCAAGAATATGTTTAAAATGTTTTTGTGAAATATTGTGAACTTGTGAAACCAAATGGCCGAGGGCTAATTGTGAAGTATGAATCTCTCACTTGTGAATTATGAAATTATGAGGCCAAGAGCCAACTTGTGAATTATGAAATTATGAGGCCAACAGCCAACTTGTGAATTTGTGAAATATGAATCTATGAGGCCGAGGGCCAGCGTGTGAAATTTGTGGAAGGTATCAAAAGAATTGTGAACTATGAACCAATATAGCCAAGGGTCATTTGTGAGCTATGAAGCTATGAGGCCAAGGGCCAATATGTGAAATATGAATTTATGAACTTGTGAACGTGTGAATCCAAAGGACCGAGGTCCAATATGATAAATTGTGAATCTATGAAACTCAATGGCTCTTTTGTGAATGTGTGAACTCCTAAGGCCAAGGACCCAATTGTGGAATTGTGAATTGACAAAGTTGTCCTACAAAGTTACAGAAACAGACTAATCACATGGTTCTGATTAGTTATATACTATTATTCACCGAAGTTCGCTCATTTTGTCTTTTATCTGCATTACGTGGTAGTCAACCAGGAGTTCAAGCCTAACCTTTAAGGCTCGCTTTTCTCTTGTCGACTTTGATACGCCCGGGCACCACCAAGCCGTTCATTTTGTAAAAGTATTGTTAGGTTATTGATTTATGCTTGGGTTGTCTTTCGATGTGATTTTGATATACCCAATTGTAGAGTGGGCACAGATATATATGTATGTATGTAACCGATATTGTGTGTATGTTTAGATTTTATTTGCATGTTTTGAAGTTGTGATCTGCATATTAGTAGTAGCTCAATGGAGTTTGTTTCTATTGTCCAATTTTGATATTTAATGCTTCGCTTAGGCCCCATATGATATATATAACAGGATTAGTGTCTATATTCGAATAGGTCATGCCCAAACTTTTAGGGGCGGGTTTGGGGTGTGTCAAGTACCATGACTCTGAAGGAAGGAAAGATAGTCAAAATCTTTATATTCCATGGCATTGTCAGACCGAAGAAGGTTAATATTTTTAGAAAAGTGTGTTTTAACCATTAAAAGCGGCAAAATTGTAATAGAGTTGTTTGATCTCACAGTGATTAATCATAAGAAACATCCATGTAAAACGGGAAAAATCTCCTATCAAAACTACAAATTAGCGTGCGTCGTCCATAGTGGGAGTAGGAGAGGGTTCCCAAATATCAGAATGGATGAGATCAAATAGTGCAAGAGAAAGAAAATCACTTTTATTAAACGACAAAGCAGGTTGTTTGGCAAGTTGACAGGACACACAATCTAAACCATCAGAACTTACAGGACCTAAATGACCACTAGAAATTAAAGATTTTAAACGACCAATAGAAAGATGGCCTAAACGACAGTGTCAAAGCTGAAAAGGAGATAAAGGAGGAGCAGTGGTAGCAGTGGTAGGAGCTGTAATCTAAGAGGAATCCAGAACATGAAGATGGATAATGTGGTAGCCGAATATTTGACAAATATAAAGGAGGTATATTTCGAAGGCTTGACGCTAGCCGGCCTCTATCACACAAGGATAAGGGGCCGAATAGGATAGAGGGCCGAATATGGTCCATCCCTATAGCCGAATAGTAGAAAAGGTAATGATTGAAAAAGTAGGCCCTAGTCCCGAGGATCAGAGGAGGCGAGTATAAATATAGTGACAACGGACTAAACAGGATAACTAAGAATTGCTACTAATAACTCAGTGAGCAAGCTCTCTGGAGTGAAAGAAGCCGACTTACCGTCGGAGTGCTAAGTCCGGCACCCCCGACCGGAGTCTTTATATCTTCTCAGGTGACTAGTTGAGGATCATTGGCATCTCCCAGGATCTGAAGAGTATTTCCAATCCACTTCCCCACAATTGACGCCGTCTGTGGGAATACTCAAATATATCCATGGAAGGCGTGACTGAAGATCCTCCGATAGCCACCGACGAGATCGCACGAGAAGACAACCTCACCCCAGCTAACATGCTCGGAAAAGAAACCATCGTGGCACGCCTTGAACTTTGATTCGCCAACAACTTCCGACAAGAAGCAATGCAGCTATCATGGAACAAGCAAAGAACGAACAAAGGCTCGAAAACATGATCGGCCGAGAACGAACGACTCGTCAAGACTTGGCCCCGAGGTAGCAAAATCTAGAGAGGCCATGCGCCAGAACTGTAACAACTTCCAAGGGCGACGGACAAAGACCTCGCCCCACCAAAGGATACCGATAACAACTCAATTCATTATCCACGAGTCCGACAAAGGGCGAGCCTCCGGCTCCACGAAAAGAATCCGCGAACAAGGAACAAGCGCAGAGAAGCGGCTCAAACGATGAAGACCAAAGACGATCCTTTCGTTCGACGGATCGCAAGCGCCCTCGCCAAGAAATTCAAAGCTATCGCTTACTCTTTACGGCAAATCGAGACCACCGATCATATCCGTCATTACAAACAGGCCATGACGCTGCACGCAGACAATGAAGCCCTCATGTGCCGAATATTCCCTAGCAGCCTAGGTCCACTAGCCGTCAAGTGGTATTACAAGTTGGAGCCAGCTTCAATTAAAAGCTTCCTCCAGCTGCAGAAATCCTTCAGGGCCAAGTTCATCACCAACGAGGTACAACCGAAACAGGCCGACTTCCTCTGGGCCATGCAGATCCAGTCGGGAGAGACGCTCAGAGCGTACTCGGCACGATATTGGGAGTGCTTCAACCTCGTCGACGACGCTTGCAACGACTCCATGGCCATCACCGCCTTCAAATGGGCTTATTACATCTGCTTAGCAGTTCTCGACCGAGGCCCCGAAAACACGGGCATTGATGAAGAAAGTTGAAGAATATTGTAAAGTGGAAGACGATGCCCTGAGGATAAAAGCAGACAAATATCCAAAGAAAACGGGGCCCTTTCAAACGCGACCAATCACTCCGTGCCGCCGCAAAGCCACGAACCCGAAAGAACGAACCAAGCGAGACAAAGGCGGGACTCCCGCCGATCAAGCGATCGATGCTCCCATCGAATGAACGACTACAAAGTCGACAGCAGACGCCAAGGCGAACCGATAAGAAGTATCTGAGTTGACGGAGCCGATCGCGACAATAATGACCAAGTCCAACACCTTCCGTTTTCAAATGGCCGTCAAAGATGGTGGGACCTCCGACACGGAGGAGGGACAAAGCGATGTGAATACCACAAAGATCACGGCCACGCTGGCGAGCCGTTACGCCCTAAAGGATCATCTGGAAGAACTGGTGCAAGATGGTCGACTGCATCAGTACGTGTGCAAGGGAAGGCCAACCAAAGCATTAGCCTTGAGACAGGATTCACCTCCGCTTGGTGTAATCCACGTAATCCATGGTCCGCCGGCGTCCCCGACCGTGCATACGATCCAATCGCGCCCAATACCCCGGCAACATAATATGTCAACGCGCGGAACGAAGCTCCGACAATTAAGTTCGATGACTCCAACCTCATCGGAACAATGCCCAGCCACGTCGATCCTCTGGCCGTCCGATTACGCGTACGCCAGTTTAGCGTTGAACGCATTCTTATAGACCAGGAAGCGCCGGAGATCTTGTATTACGAACTTTTGTTGAACTTGGCCTCAAAGAGTCGACCTATCTCCATCGTCACCATCGTTTCGCTTCAACACGAATCCAGTAGTACTGTTGGGGAGGTCGTGCTACGGTTCGGCGGCTCAAAGGCGATAGACGTGGGATTCTTTGTTGTGAAACTTCCGTCAGTAGATAATGCCATCATGGGCGCTCGCCGCACGCCATGAAGGCCGCCCCAAGCACCTACCATCGGCTTATGCGCTTCGTCACCATGACATTGAGGAGATCCGAGGCTCGCCGTAATCCGCCAATGTAGATTTTGTGAAGATCCGCCCACGGACCCGACTTGTGGGATCTCGATGCTTGTCGGTACCACATTTTAATGGAAGTCGATTTTCTTTGTCACTCTTCCAAGCCTCTTGGCCCAAATTAAAGTCTCCGGATTCGAGCGCCTGTTGGTGCAGTCACCATAGGGCGAATAAGCCTCCGACGAGCGCCTTCGTGATACCACGATTGGCACAAATTAAAGTCTCCGGATTCGGGCGCCGTTGGTGCAAAGTCACCACAGGCGAATAAGCCTCTGGTCGGGCGCCTTCGTGGATACCACGATTGGCCAAATAAAGTCTCCGGATTCGAGCGCCTGCTGGTGCAGTCACCATAGGGCCAACAAGCCTCCGACTCGGGCGCCCGTGGATATCACGATTGGCCAAATTAAAGTCTCCGGATTCGAGCGCTTGGGGTGCAGTCACCATAGGGCCGAACAAGCCTCCGGACTGGCGCCTTCGTGGATACCACGATTGCAAATTAAAGTCTCCGGATTCGAGCGCCCGTTGGTGCAGTCACCATAGGGCGAATAAGCCTCCGACCGAGCGCCTTCGTGGATATCACGATTGGCCAAATTAAAGTCTCGGATTCGAGCGCCTGTTGGTGCAGTCACCATAGGGCCAAAAAGCCTCGACCGAGCGCCTTCGTGGATACCACGACACAAATTAAAGTCTCCGGATTCGAGCGCCTTAGTGCAGTCACCATAGGCAACAAGCCTCCGACCGAGAGCGCCTCGTGGATATCACGATTGGCCAAATTAAAGTCTCCGGATTCGGGCGCCCGTTGGTGCAGTCACCATAGGGCGAACAAGCCTCCGACCGAGCGCTTCGTGGATATCACGATTGGCCAAATTAACATCTCCGGATTCGGGGCGTGCTGAGTCACCATAGGCCGAACAAGCCTCCGACTGGGCGCCTTCGTGGATACCACGACACAAATTAAAGTCTCCGGATTCGAGCGCCTACAGGCAGTCACCATAGGGCCGAACAAGCCCAGATTGAGCTCATTTGTCAACTAATAGGTGCGCCATGAGGGCATGCTCGAACCGCCTACAGTACGACCCATTGTCAAACTCGTACCCCGCCTAAGGCAAGGGCCGATAGCAAACTAATCAAACCATACTAAATGACGTGCTGAAACCATTAAAATTTGGGATCAAATTTGGGATCAGGAACATTCATTCGGCATATCTATTTATCAAACCATACGAAATGACCTGCTCAAACCATTAAACAAGAGACTCAGAGTAAGACTCAACTATATGAAATAACACTTTTTATTTGATTTAAAAAATGTTACACAGACGCAATCCGCGTTCGAACATTACAATATCTATCTCTAACTTCGAAGACAAATCAACCCATTATTTGAGCAACCATTGCGGTTCAAAACGCATCAATCTAACCGCGCCGGAACCGGCATGTCGCCGGGCCCCTGACACCATCGACAATGTCAAGGCCAAGATCCAAGACAAGGGAGGTTAGGGGTAGCGGTCGTTATGTCTCCTTTCGGGCGTCTGCTTCAACGACTTGAGGTCGACGTTTTTCCAGTTCTCCTTTAGCGGTCCACCTCCCACATCGGAGAATCCTCCGCAGAAACCATCTGGCGCCGAGGTCGGCTGGAACTTGAGCTCCTGCAACTATCATCACCATCTGATGGTGAGAACTCTTGCCTATCCCTCGCAAATATGTTCGACTGCATAAGGCACCTGCCGCTTTTATTCTCAGTAATGGCCGCAATCTCAATGACCAAATCTCGAAATGATTTTATCAACACTAAACCCCATGAGACAAGCGTCGGTCAACATTCTCCATGACCTAGTCATTCAGCGGTTGGCTAAAGCCCGCAGAGACTACGCAAGGGCAAACATTACCTAGCCCAATCGGCTAGACACTTGGCATTCGAGCTAAGTCCGTAGCCCCTTCGATCCCTGACTCACGGCCTCTTTAAATTTCAACACACGTCGAAACGGCTTTATACAAAAATAAATGGCCTACACATGTAGGCCGATCACTCCAAAGAGTCGGCGCACCGATTTGATATGCTGAGTCTGATTGATGTATTCACGTCTATCCAAACAATCCATGCAATAAAATTAAACACCCACACGCCGCAGGCTAGAGTCAAATTGATACTGTAAACAAAGCGTCTTTTATTCAAAAAATCAAGAAATTACATAATTTCAACGCGACAGCTCAAACTTACAACAATTAAAGTCATACTACAATTAAAGTCACACTGCCGCCTCATCCTCGCTCTTCTCAACTTCAGCGTAAAACGGAAAGTCCTTCTGGTAGAGAGGTGACGCTAATTTATGCTCTGATGTTTAAGAGATTCGGCGACTTGAGTTGCTTTGATCCAACCATGCCTGAACCCACGGTTTTCACATCGGCAAACCTCTTCGGCAAGCCTCTCCTTGGTCTTTTGGATCCCAACCAAGCGCCCTTCGTGGAAACCTTTTTCATAAGACCTCCCCTTGGCGGACTCCAATGCGAACATGCTCGCCGTTTCTCGATCGGCAAGGGCAGCGCTTATAAGCCGACTCGTAACCCTCTCTTCCACTATTGGATTCACCTGCCCCGCTGGTTGTGCTGGAGCCGTCTGGATCTTTCTTAACTCACGTTCAACCGCCTCCACGCGAGCCTCCAAACTACGGATATGCTCATCCTTTTTCTCTATTTCTCGGTGGGCGGTGCGCAATCGCATGCCGACTTCATAGGCCGTATAGAGCCCTTTCACCGCCCCGTGAATGCCCTCGCGAAACACTTCGTAGTCCTGACGACCAACCATAGACTGCTGAACTTCCGGAGGAAATATTTGTCGAGCAAACTCGACCGCCATCTGGATCTCGAACGATTGAGTCCGCTTCCATCATGGGCTTATTCTTCACAAATACTGCAAAACTTAACGGGCTCGGATTCGCGTCTGATCTCCTTTCGACTTGGGCGTGTGGTGATCTCCCCTGGGACTGCCTATCCCGTTTGGGCGACCTACTACGTCGAGGAGATTGGCGCCTCTCGACCCATAGAACTCTTATTAGACGCTTAAGGGCGCGCCACGGTGTTCACCTCGATGCATATCACCGCCAAGCTCGTGGCGTCTTGGCTTCCTCTTTGTTGAAGAAGAGCTTGTTTGACATTCGCACAATGATCTTCTCTAAGTCTCACAGATACCTACCAGACTCTTAAAAGCAGACTGTGATCATTTAACACTCGCAGAGGCAGCACGATCGAGGTAGGTTCATTAATCGCGAAACCTAAGCGCCCGACGCCGACTAAATTAACGGCAGGACAAGCTGGTTCGGCCAAGAGCAGTTACATCGATCTGTTCGCCTCAACTACCCAATGAAGCTCACTAATTGATCCCTTTGTCAATCGAGGCCCAAGATCAATAGGCGTTGAAATTGCAAATGGTGATTTTGATGGAACGTGAATCAATCTGCAGGAACCCGATATTGAACAATCTTTTCCTCTACCCTCGTGTTGGCAACTTCGGATAAATTTTTAGATAAAATCTAACTAAAGTTTGAACAGACGATATTCTACGAAGAATTCTAGATAAAATCATTCGTACACCGAAAGTTATCCGCTCACAAGTCGGTCTCACTTTGTAATCTTTTTATGAACACGGGGCAAGGGCGATTCACAAATCGGGGTTTCCCCAGATATGCAATGCCGGTTTACTAAATGCATCGAATCACGTAACTCTTTGATACAAAGTGCGGTGGTAGTAACAAAAATTGCACGATTAATTACAAGATCAAAATTAAAACCACGTAACTCTTTCATACAAAGTGCGACAATAAATTTCATTAATAAATTTATATGAAATTTTCATTAATAAATTGCCCACAAATGCCATCCAATTTATACATGAAAACTACCCTAAACCAAAAACAAGAACAAAAACAAAAAGACGCTCGCTCAAGAACGGCTCCGCATCATTCTTGATTGTCGATTCAAGCGGCTCGACATCCACCTGCTCATAAGGGATTGGCAAATCCAATGTAGCCTCAGCGGCAGCGAGAGCTTTGAGCCACCCATGTTTGAACCCGCGATTCTCAAATTTGGATACTTCTTCAACGTATTCCGTCAGAGCGGCGCCTCTCCCCGCCTCAAAGGCCTCTGATACGGCTTTCTCGCGAGACGCCTTAAGCTCCTCTAACTGAGCTTCTGCTTCAGCAAGTGCCTTGTTGGAAAGATTGAGCGATTCCTCGCTCGCACTTGCCCTTCCCTCAGCATCAACACGAAGCTGTTCGGCGACGCGAGCCCTCTCTTTCTCCGCTGCCCAAGGCTTCCATTTCACTCTCATAATTTCAAACTCGCCCTACTTTTGACCCTCCAAATTGCAAATGGTCACTCTCCGAGAGCACCACGCGGCGGCCAAGTCGGCAATCCTTCCGACCGCTACAAACCAAGTCGGTATGATTAGACACCTTTAACAAACAAGACCGATTAGACGCCTCTAACAAACAAGACCAATATGAAGGTAGCTTACGGATATGCCAATTGAGCAACAAGAACGCGGCCAAAACATCGTGCACGGCACCAAAGGTTGCGTTGTCACCCAGAGAAATTGAAGCCGCGGGCTCAGAGCCACGCTAGATCCTCGATGGCCGGTCAAGCGTCGGATAAAATCGCATATCCACGATCTTTGGTTTGAATGATGACGGAGCGACCACGTCCAGCTTCTTCTGCCGAGGCCGCTTCGACGGCGGCTTAGACTCTCCTCCAGACCACGGCTGGCTTTGGCCTTGTTCGAATCACCGTTCCTCGTCGGCTTGTTCTCCACCTTTTTCCGCTTCAACCGCAAAGAACCTCAACCGCCCTCGAAACGCACGAAGGGCTTGATCAAGCTTAGGGTCTGATACTGATTCGCCTTCTTTCGGAGCGGTTATCCGCCGACATTCCTTCTACGCGCCATCTGCGTTAGGCTTTCTTCGCCATACCCTCAAAGAAATCGCCGTAGATCCCCAAGTTCGCAAAATATCCCCGAGAGAAGTTCGCCGTCACGACCCGAACGAATCGGTTCGAACGACGAAGCGACGGCTGACCGCCTTTTACAACCCTCAAGAATCCTCCGGATCGGCAATCACCTCAAGAATTGCGTCTTCCCCGAATCGGAGCCGCGTAGACCGATCCGCTTAAGGTTTATGAAGGGGAAGATAAGGGCCGAGAGTTGTTGATTGCCGATCGAATCGGAATGTGATCTGCAATGAGAACGTGGTGTAAGTGGGCTCGTACCGAAGGAGAATATGGGCGGCCCTTCCTTGCTTTTGGAAGTTTGGGCGGCCGAAATAACTGAGTGCAGTCTTGACCTCCCCAAGAACCACGTCGTCAACTGAAGTCAGAACTTTCTTCAACCTATTGCCTGCAGAAGATAAAAAGCGATTTAGAGAAAAGAGCCGAATAAGAGATCCTCCCCTTTAGCGAACTCCCAGTTACCTCGGACGTTGACCATCACGTCATCAACCCGCTTACCAGAACTGGCAAGCATAGTCACTAAGTGATGGTCAGTATCTTTGGCTCTGAGGAAATATCGCCCCAGCCGACCGGAGGATTTGGCTAAGGCGTAACAGTGCCAAATGGCCGGAATCCCAAGGTTAATCCTAAGGCGTTGATTCAACTCTACAACCCCCATGATGATCCGAAAGAAATTTACATTGGACTGAGAAGGAATCAAGCCCCAATAACGGAGAACGGCCCTAAGAAGTGGGTGGGAAGCGAACCCACTTCGCCAAAGAATGGATAAAAGAGGAATACAATCGTTTTGATCTTCCCTCTCCATGTCGAGAGCGTTATCCGCTATAAGGGATAAGTGGACGTCGTCAGAATAGAAAAATGTCACGAAACCGAGAGACACGATCCTCGAGAAGGAGGTCCTTCAAATGTTTGGCCATCTTAGCGGAGAACTAAATACTTGCAAGCTAAAATAGCAAACGAAAAATAGGATTACAAAGAAGGGATGAGGAGACTTACGAAGAGCGAGGAGAGGGAAGGTGGAAGAAGTTGCGAAAAATGCGAGTCACGGAGAGATATGCACTTGGCGTTCCAAAAGCCCGAAAATCAACGTAAACTCAATTCGAAGGACCAAAATTTCAAATCGCAATAAATGCCGATATACGCATGAATAGAGCGGAAAGCGTAATGATGGACAAAGAAGCGCTACCAAATGTATTGAGGGAACGCGGCGTGATGATAAGTTTCCCGAATTCTGAACCAAAGACACCGATTGACTACTGTCAATAGGGAGTTCGGAGGGCAATTGTGGTAGCCGAATATTTGACAAATATAAAGGAGGTATATTTCGAAGGCTTGACGCTAGCCGGCCTCTATCACACAAGGATAAGGGGCCAAATAGGATAGAGGGCCGAATATGGTCCATCCCTATAGCCGAATAGTAGAAAAGGTAATGATTGAAAAAGTAGGCCCTAGTCCCGAGGATCAGAGGAGGCGAGTATAAATATAGTGACAACGGACTAAACAGGATAACTAAGAATTACTACTAATAACTCAGTGAGCAAGCTCTCTGGAGTGAAAGAACTAACTTGCACGTCGGAGTGCTAAGTCCGGCACCCCCGACCGGAGTCTTTATATCTTCTCAGGTGACTAGTTGAGGATCATTGGCGTCTCCCAGGATCTGAAGAGTATTTCCAATCCACTTCCCCACAGATAAGTTCATAGAGACGTCCATGCTTACGGCCTATCCTAAGAGTTTGCCCCGTCCGAGGGTCCTGCACCAAACAACCAGTATGGGAAAAAGTAACAGTTAGACCATGCTCACATAATTGACTAATGGAGATAAGATTTAAAGTAAAAGCAGGCATAAGATATACATGGGATAAAGATAAGTGAGAGGTGGAAACAGAACCAACATGACTTACAGACAGAAGAGACCCATCAGCAGTATGGATAGAAGAAACATGAGGAGTAGAAGAGAGAGGAGTAAAAATAGTAGGGTCAAAGGTCATGTGATTACAACAAGCGGAGTCAAAGTACCAGGAAGTGTTACCTGTGGTGACAGACAAAGCAGTAGATGGAGAAGTACCGGAATGCTACCAAAAATGTTGAACATGGCTTCGACATTTGTGTGAGAGAAGACTGGAGTGGAAGGATCTATAGGGACAGATGAAGGTAAATCCTCTGAGGCAGCAGCAGTAGTGCATTGAGCAGGCATGGGTTTAAACGGAGTCCCAGAACGGTGAGAGTTGCTGCGGGAAAAATTCCCGGTGGAAGGACCATTGCGAGAGGCACGGGCGGGATTATGGAAGCAATCTTGCTGGAGATGACCAGGACCAGTCTTGTTGCAAAACCGACAAAGATGAACTGGATAATTAACCAGAAGATGAGTCGACGGAAGACTGCGGTTTTGACAGTAGTTGCAGATAATTGACCTCTGTGGTGAAGGTGGTGAAGGAGAACTCTGAATATGGGGAGTAGCAAGAACAGAGTCTACAGGGTGCGGATGGAGAGTACCAAACCTGGTTTCCTCTGACAGTAGTTCATAAATTGCTTGCTCAAGAGTGGGTAAAGGAGTGCGATGAAGGAGAGATGTGCGTACGGGCTCAAAACAGGGAGTGAAAGCCACGAGAAACTGAACCAAGCGTTGTTGGTCACGGTAAGTAGTAAACAAGGCAGCATCCTTAGTACAATCCCATGGAGGTTCAGAAAGAGCAAGCTGATCCCAAACATAATACATTTGGAAAAGGAAATCATTAATGTTCTGAGTTGTATCTTGGAGCATACGGTGAAGAGGACTCAGAAGCTGATATTGGTGAGCAAGGCCAGTAGTCTGATAGCGTTCTTGTAAAAAATCCCAGATGGTCTTGGCTGGAGAGGAAGCAGAGTCAAGTTGGAACCGACCAAACTGAAGGCTGATAGATGTAATAGAAATATTGTGAAGCGAAGTGATGATCTGATAGTGTTTACTATCCCAATCCTCTAGACGGTCGACAAATTTGGCAGCGGATTCTGTGGTTGCTTGGATGGGTTTGCACACATCCCCAGTGATGATGCGCCAATGTTTCTTTCCTTTGAGGAACCCAGACATAGCTTGTGCCCATAAGACATAGTTAGTCTCGTCAAGAACAATGGAAATAGGGTGGTTAGAGGAGTCCGGGCGATCCATGAGGGAAAAGCAGTACTATTGAGGTAGAATCTGAAAAATCTGAGGGCATCAGTGAATGCAGAAGGTCCAAATTAGTGAGGAACCCTGCCGAATCCAACCCGTAAAAGTCCAAAAATAGGTGAACTGCTCGAAAGGCCGAGCTTTGGGCTGAAGGATTTGCCAGAGCCAAGGCAAAGGCGTGTGCAAGTGGTGCGAGCCAAAGACGAAAGCGGCGCGAGGCGCAGTGGTGGCAGTAGCGAAAGGACGATACGGAGAGACGACACAAGCGGATAGCTTAAGCAGCTTGCGGATGCGTGTAACGCGTGAGACGCAGAAAGCGGTGGCTCAAGCGACTGGGGGACGTGTGGAGCGCGTGGAACGTTGAAGGCGGAAGCGGGTGACGCGCCGGCAACAAATATGGCGCTTGAGGGCGCGTGAGACGTCGGGTGTTGATGAATCTGGTGGCGTTGGATTCATAGTGAAGAGACGAAGGTTCTGTGTTGTCCAATCTGTAATTTAGATAAGGACGAGATATGTAACAATCTGCCAAATAGAAAATGTGATGCATTTAGATACACAAAGAATCGCCAAGAAGAGACTAGGAAAAACACGTGTTCGATACCATGTAAAATTTATTGAAAGAGTTGTAAAATATATTGAGAGAGTGATATTGAAAGAGTAAGTAAGCTCTGTGATTTAATATATAGAAACTGTAAGAAGAGGCTCCATTGTATAGGAGCTGCTATACAACATCATCATGAGAGTAAAACATATAAAAGAGAAAGGGGCCGAAAGCAACCGAAAGAAGAATCCTATGCTCTGTCCTATAGCTAGCTGTATGGCTGTAGTGATTGCATTAATATATTATACATTAATATATACATTATACATTAACAGCAAGGTTGTTTGTTAATGATCAAAGTCAAGGCAAAACAAAAAGAATTGTGGGAACCTAGTAAGTAAAAATTTCATTTTTTCTGCTTATTCACAAATTATATGTTTTCTTACACGTTTCATGAGATTGATTATTATCTTGTAAGTCAATCTATTAATGAATTAGGAAAGCAAACTGTAACAAGAAAAAATACTAAAATTTTAAATTGGTATTGAAAATCATTTTAGCATCAAAATCTCGATCAATTCAACTGGTCATGTCATGCAAAGGTATATACCTCCTGAGTATGCAAATTACGGACAATTCTCAATTAAAACTGATGTCTTCAGTTTTGGTGTTTTAATCATTAAGATTGTGAGTGGTAAAAAGAATGATCATTCTAGTCATGAGAGCATATAGATCATCTTCCAAGCTATGTGAGTGCAAAACTTTTGAATGCATTCTTTATAATTTCACATTTACAGGATGTTTTGTGATCCAAACATGGCAAAACATGTATTTGGGTACATTATCAAATGAATTAATTGTTAGTTTATTTAATCTCATCTACTTCAGATAGGCATGGAAAAATGGAGGAAGGCAAACCATTGAGTTTGATCGACCAAACACTTTGGGGCGTGTTAATCACATTGGCTTGTTATGTGTACAAGAAAAGTCGCTAAGAGACCCACAATGGCTTAAATTGTTTTAATGCTAACTAGCTTGAGTATCAGTCTCCCTCTACCCTCAATACCCGGATTCTTTATCCAAAGTAGCTTAGAGCCACACATGTCCTTATCGAACCAATTTCCTTTTAGTGCAAATCTATCCCTAGAGCATCCCGTGAACTTGTCAATTAATGAGGCTTAAATTACGAGCCATGGCCTCGTTATTAGTTGTTGTTTTGTGTGCTTTTATTATTTTTTTTTTATTTTTATTTTTGGTATAGATGGAAATTTTAAAATTACAAGGTTAATTTTGGCTTTTGTAATGCGAAAGTTTGATTTCACAAATGCAAAACATTCTTTCATTTACAAATCCAATTCATCTTGTTCCTGATTTAGCAAATTGAATTTGGGGCATCATTCAGTTCATGATTTAGCAATTCAGTTCATCCAGGTTTGATTTAGCAAGTTGAAATTGGGGCATCATCTAGTTCATGATTTAGCAATCCATTTAATAATTTGCTTAGTGGGATTTATCTCTTTCATTCATTTACCTAAAATATGGAACATTGTTGTACATTGAGTTGTAAAATATACCATGACCTCATGTCACGCCCCGAACCCGCCCCTAGAAGTCCGGCAACGTGACCGGCCAGTAATTCGTAGATTACCTCCAGCCTTACTGTACAAAACATAAATAAACGGGGCTCGCGGAAGCGAAAAAGAAACTAATAGTCCAAGAGCTGTGCATTTATATGAACATACATTTACATGCCAAAAAGATGAGTTAATTACCCACTATCTTTACATAACCTGGTAAAATCATTTACAAACATAGTTACATGCCATCGATGCAAAATCAAAACAAAGCTCACAACGCCTTCCGTGCCTAGCCCCATCTCGGAGCACTCAAAATCGTAGGCTTCAAAATGGCGGCCGAACAAGAATCCGCCTAGGCTTGACTCCCAAAGATGCTCACCTATAATACATAAATACAAACAATGAGCTAAAGCTCAAAGTAACATAACAAGAAAGAGGTTAGTGAACGAAGTCCACATTTCCATAAAACCATAATAAATCAATCATAATCATATATCCACAAACAGCCATCATAAGAACATACGTAATGGCATACTCCGTAACATAACATGTGTCGACTAACGACTAGAGTAACCGGTCCCGACACCGATTAAACACATACCGAGATCTCAGAATCGGTCATGGGCTTGTCCTTCCATGCCGCCCCCATGACTAAAGCGCATGGGCTCGCATGTTTCGCCCCACGACTCAACCGACTATGGATGCCATACTAGATTTGCAATAGAACATTCGCTCACGTAAAACAATCTCATTTCCAAAACGTATCATATCATAGCACTTTAGAACATAATTTCATAATAACATATCTTTACAGAATGTCACTTACAGAGGGTTTCCAAACCGATGGCACTGGTCTTCTCAATCGACGCAACAATAACATTATAGCACATTCTCAATATACATTATCCTCAATCATGCACTTCATTCCTTTCTTTACTTTATTTCATGCTCTTTCATATTCATTCTCTTCCTTCATTACATTCATGTCCATTTCATACTCATAAGGGGCGAAATAATGCAAGGTAACATAAGAAAATCATGCGTAACAACTTCCCAAACTTTTCAAAATAAGCCTTCCCGCCGAGCGCCCACTTGTTCTCAGCTTCGAGGATCAGAACTGTCAAAACCGCCGAAGGGTGATTTACGCCGAAGTGGCTTACCGCCGAGCGACAAGGTAAAAGTCCGTAAATCTGAATTCTTTCTTGAATCCATGGCTTCCTTCTTCCTTTACAAAATCCATTCCCAATACATGAAATCCAAGTCTCAAAACCATTTAAAACCAATTTGCTTTAATCCATGTGAATCATATACAAAATTGAACCCATAACTAAGGTGAAAAATCATAATCATGCACATACAAACTTCATGTCTCTACATCCATGGAGGTTTCTTCCTCAATATACAAGATAAACATGATTCACACTATCTAAGGCCATAATCTTGAGTTCAACATGCAAGATACCAAGAATCAACAATCTATTTCATGCAATTAGAGAAGATGCTTACCTTAATCCCTTACTCAAGCTTGATTTTCCCATTTTCACTTCTTCTTCCTCTTTGGTCTCTCTCTCTCCCACGACTTCTCTCTTCTCTCTCTCTCTTTCCCAGATTTTTCTTCTTTTGCTTTGAGTCAAATGAGTCAACAAGCTTTATCTCAAATTATATATATCAAGTAAGTCAATTAATCCAAAACACTTGAGCCAAAGAAGCCTTACTTAATCGGAATTCATTCTCAATTTATTGTCCTACATGGTTCTAAAAATTCCCGGTATCACATAGGCATGCTCAATTTCATTTTCTGAACCCATAACGGTAGTCAATTTCAGTCCCGAAGTCGTAATTCCAACAGATATTTTACTAATTCAAACAGATATTTCTCAATTAAATCACGTAAACACATAATTAATTACTGAAAATGACATCATACGGTTCTGGGTCGTTACACCTCAAGTGGCAACAAAGTTTGTAGCATAAAAATTAGAGGAATAACAAAGTTTTTATTATAAAAATTAGAGGAATTTAGGCGGAGGTCCGATTTATGAGATTTATGTGTGGCTAGGTCCTAAACAAAAGTTTTTAAACCCTCAAGCCCAAATTTTTTATTTATTTATTTTGTACACTTATCCAATCACACACAATCCTTCCTCACTAGGGATGGCAATAGGGGTTAATGGGGTAGATATTAATTCTCCATCCTCATTCTCCTATAATTATTTTTCCCCATTCCCCATTTCCCATGGGTACTACCCTCTCCATTTCCTAATGGGCTTGGATATTCCCCAACCCAATTTTTTTATTTTTTTATTTTTATTTATTTATTTATTTTTTAAGATTCACAACAAAGCTAAATATACATTGAATCTTTTTTCTTTTTTTAAATTTTTTTTTTTTAAGGTTCACAATTATATTTTTTATTTTATTTTATTTTATTTTATTTTTGTGGTAAGATTCACAACCAAAGCTAAATATGCATTCAATCTCTTTTATTTATTTATTTATTTTTTAAGATTCACTACCATTTTTTTTTTTTTTTTTTAAGATTCACAACCAAAACTAAATATACATTCAATCTTATTTTATTTTCTTTGGCTCATCAACAAAATCAAATACACATTAATTAACATTGTCACATTATTCTTGTCAAATTTTATGTATATCTAGAATTTTAAAATTTATTTTGAAAAATTCAATCTTAACCAAAGCTAAATATACATTCAATTTTTAAAATTTTTATTTTTTTATTTTTAAAGATTCACAACCAAAACAAAATATACATTCATTCTTATTTTATTTTATTTGGCTCAACAACAAAATCAAATACACATTAATTAACATTATCACTTTATTCTTGTCAAATTTTATGTATATCTGGAATTTTTTAAATTTATTTAGAAAAATTTTATTCCTACAAAAAAAAAAAAATCTATGTTCTTTTTTAATTTTATATATCTCCTTTCTCTCTCTATTAATTGAAAGTGAGTTGGAGTAAACACTAGTTATTTTCCATCTTCGGCACTCACAAAACTGTTAGTTTCTACACAAAGGAGTAAACACTAGTTATTTTCAACTTTTTAGTAAACTGCATTTAAAATGTTGAGTTGGATCATAACTATTTAAATCATGCACCATTTTGTCATGCCAGGTTTCTGGGCATTATGAGCAAGTCATTGGAACTGATGTGAGTGAGACCTAGTTAAACCCCAGTTAAAATGTGTTATTCCAAAAGTTTAAAAAGCGGTCGCAACCATTATGTTACATAATGATTATAATGGTTACTGTTATCCGTTAAGACCATTGTAGTGGTGTGACGGAAATTCACATGTGTAACGGTTATAACAATCCATTAGATACCGTTATACCCTTTTACAATATTTTGAATAGTTTTTTTTTTCAAAAATAAACAATAAAAACTTACAAAAAAATGAACAAATACAAGTGATCCAAACCCAAAGAAAAAATCTTATATGAATTTTTTTTTATAATTTTTTTTAATTTATGGCGTAATTTTTATTTTATAATCCTTTCATTTAATAATTGTGAATATTTTTTATTCAATTAGTTTAAGGATTGGTAAAAAATAATTTGTAAACATTTAAAATCAATTATTCTTAAAATCATTAACTATTGAAATAAAATATGAAAATCTTTTTTTTTTATAGTGATTTGAAAGTATGAAATAAATTGGATCATACTTAAAAATTAATAAAAATTGATCAAAATTTATTTTAAACTACAATAAATGTGATTCTCAAAAAAAAAAAAAAAAACTAAACTATATGCGTATCAATAAGTTTGCTTCAAATTATGTAAAAAGTAAAATAAAAAACCACGATTTCAATCACCATAACTGTTACGCTAAGACCTTTATATTGTACAATTATTATCACGTCACTAACTATTATGACGACCACAATCACTTTTCAGAACTTTGGTGATGCCATATCCACGAGTTCAATACCATCACGCCCCACTATCCCCCTATCAGACGATGAACTAGTGAAATATTCTCACTCTCTCTTATCCTCTCACTACAGCAATGGCGATTTGCGATGACGATAATCTAGCGGTGACAAGATTGTGACTATCAGTAAAAAATGCGTAGTTAATCATAAGCAAAACATGGAAATTGAAGACAAAAATGTATAAAATTTTAATTAAGGTAATTGCTAGTTAAGATGAAAATTGAGAAATTCAATCTAAGGTTATCATCAAATCAGAGAAAAATCTAATAAAACAATTGCAGGAGATATTAATCTAGAAAATTCATTCCATAAATGTAAATAAAAAATTTTAAACAAAGAAGAAGAAGAAGAAGAAGAAGAAGAAGAAGATGGAAACGAGAGTAATAACTCACCTTTAGATTATCGAAGATCAAGTAATAAAGAGGAGAATGAGATACATAAAATTTAAAAAAAAATTAAAAAAGAAGATGGGATTTTTTTGTAGGAATAGAATTTTTCTAAATAAATTTAAAAAAATCTAGATATACATAAAATTTGACAAGAATAATGTGACAATGTTAGTTAATGTGTATTTGATCTTGTTGTTGAGCTAAATAAAATAAAATAAAATAAAATAAGATTGAATGTATACTTAGCTTTGGTTGTGAATCTTAAAAAAAAAAAAAAAAAAAAAAAAAAAAAAAAAAATTGAATGTATATTTAGCTTTTGATTGTGAATCTTAAAAATTTAAATAAAAAAATTTGGTTGTGAACCTTTAAAAAAAAAAAAAAAACAACAACAACAATAACAACATATGGGGAAATTAGTGGGTACCCATCCCCGACCCATCCCCTGTGCATATTTAAAGAATATCACTTATCCTACCCGACGGATAAGAAAAAATGGGAAAACCCATGTATTTGGATTGGGTCTCCATGGATACCCACAGAGTAAGTTATCCATTGCCATCCCTATTCCTCACCGGCATGTGGTTGCATAAAATGAATATTCTAACCTTTACTCGTTATCTTTTTACGTGTTTGAAAAGTGTTAGTACAGTACTCTGAGAGCACGTTTAATTAGTAGGATCATAAGATAAAATTGAGATAGTTAATTTATGAACTCATAATTTTATGTTTAATTATAAATTTTATTAATCGATTACATGCACGACGGATATTTACTCCAATGCATTGGCAAATTTTTAATATTGAGATGGGATGAGGACCATAATTTTAAGTATGAAAGAAAAAAAACAAAATGAATGCATAATAAAAATGGTATCCCACTATTTTAATTGAATTATTAATCCTATACTAATTTATGAGATTATTAATCATTTCACTATAAATCCTGTTAATAAAACAAGCCGTAACTAAATTGATTGTCCCGAACAAAGGCCAAGAATAATAATAAATGAAATTTAATGTCATCATATATCATCATACTCCATTGGTCTTATTTTTTGGTTCACTTTTTTTATTTTAGTCTATCTTAAAATATTTGTTCACATTCTATTTTGGGATAATAAATTTTATTAGATTTCCAAATTTATTTCTTATAAATCATTATAAACACATTTTAAAATTTAAATAATAGAGCAATGGTAAAAATATATTTCAAAGTTAAAATTAAAATATAATAATTGTATGACTCTTAATAAATTAGTTTTTTTATAAGGGACAAATAAATTGGAATAAAAGGAATATATATATTTTTAATCTTATTGAATTTATCTTTTGATGTGTCACTGTTAATTTAATAATATAACTACATGATGTGACTTAATGATGTGACTCAATAAATTAATACAACGAAAACATCTTAAATAATAAATAAAATATAGTCAAGAAATATGATACGTGTAACATTACTTTTGAAATATGAAAGTATTTTTGGGTCAGATCTAGAAATGGATTTACTTACCAGTGAATGGGACCTATGTTTTGTTTTAAAATTTCTCAATGTTATAGCAGCCAATTAAAAAAAACTAAAATCTCTCTCACCCATATAAACACATACAAACTCAGAACTTTACAATTTGGAGAAGTTCCAAAATTTTGAGCTGAGAAATTACTCTTTACAAAAATAAGAAATTTTACAAATTTCTCAATTTTTCATTATTCATGTAATAGTCAATTTAAAACTAAAAGAAATTTCTCTCTCTCTCTCCCCCAAACACACACATAAAAATTAACATAATTTCGCAAACACTCATAGGTCTATTATATTAAAATGGAAATTTTTCACAAATTCACAAAATTGACAAATTTATCAATTTCACCGTATGGGTAATTTCTCAATCAAATGAAACTGAGAAACTGAGAAATTTCACAAATTTTTAATTTTAATTTTTTACATAAGTTCATATTTAACATGAACATTGCTTCATAAAAATATAAGATTTCATCCCAAATGAATGGTGAGAGATTTAAAATGTAAAATTTATTACAAATTAGTAGTTGTATATATAAAATATATTATGTTATGATTATGCAAATTAGTATCATATATTATGTAAATATTTAATAATTAATTAAAAATATTCTTCAATCAACTAACTAAATAAAATCATCTCAAACTACCTAAATTATGATTTAATTATTTAATAACCCATTATTTATAATTTAATTTATAATTTTACTCTTAAATGGACTGTACGACAATGTCCACACCCCTAATCACAAATGAATTCATTTAAATATCTTATCAAATATAAAAGTCATTGACCAAGTCACCCTCAGGATTTAGAAAAGTCAAGGATGCCGGCGACGGCCAAAAGGTAAACTTATCTTCTTCATTTCATCGTGTAAATTTAAGTTTAATTTTCATGTAAATTTGGTAGACATTTGTACTCCAGACAAACAAAAATATTTATATATCGGATTAGTCGATCTAGGCCGAATACCAAATTATATATATATACACGGGCAAAGTTTGGATTATTATAATATATTTAAGTTTTATATTTTGATGATTTTTTTTAAATTAAAATATTATTTTATGAAATTGAATAAAACAAATCATTATATATATATGATAGAATTATGTGATATAATATGTATTATTTTTTATTTTGTTATATACTCAATAATGTAAACTCTAATTCTATTACCATATCAATTTTAGGTGAATTTAAGGTTAAGTTTGGCATCTTCAAAAAAAGCTAAAAAGTCAAAAAGTTACTATTCTATTTAAGTCACATCATCTTATTTAAGTCACATCACTTCTCTACCACATCACTTCAAACCCAACCCATATTTCATAAAAAGTAAAAAAAATACACTTATTTAGAACATTCCAAACAAAGTCTTTAACATTTATTTCGAATTCATTAAAAAAAATTATGGTGTGTAACTTTTCTCAACAGATAAATATAAAATAAATACTAAGATGATTCTCTCATAAAATAAAATAAAATAAAATAAACTAGTAAGATAATTCAGTAAACTAATAAAGAAGATTAAGAAAATACATATATATATATATATATGACTAATTTTATTAAGAGCATTTACACACAAGTCCTAATTTATGAATTTATACTCCATTAAGTCTTAATTAAGATTTTTTGGACCTTTAAGTCCCATTAAATTTTTAATAGTCAAAATTTCCCTTCAAATAATAATTATTCATCATTTATGATTATATATAAAGAAATATGATAATTTGACATTTATTTTGATTTTCAAAACTTTAAAACATCAACTTTGAAATTTAAAAAATTTTAAAAAAAATTATTGCAAAAAAAAAAAAAAAAAACTACAATTTTTTTTTTTTTTTTGAAAAATTTGAAAAGGTTGAATTATTTTTTTGTGCAAAATTGAAAATTTTGTATCTATAAAGGAGCATGATGATGGAATATTGATATGCAAAAAAAAATTTTAAGAAAAAAAACCTTTAAAAAAAAAAAACAAATAATGTTCTTAGTTTTAAAACTAGAAAAAAACTTATAATTTTCTCAATTTTATTAGATATTTAAATCAAACCAATCAAGAAAAGGACAAAATGTTTAATATCGTGATTTGTTTCTTTTCATTAGTTAGTGAAACAATTATCTCTAACATTACTATGCAAAATTGATAATGTTCTTAATTTTAAAAATTGATAAAAACTGATAATATTCTCAATTTTATTAAATAAGACTTATTGGTTCAAAAATCTTAAATAAGACCTAAGCTATCATAATATTTATAAATAAGACTTTTAGGTAATAAACTATTTTATTAATACATAAATCATACGTGCATAACAAATGACCAATTTTATTAATAAGTAAATTATTAAGTAAATTAACAATTTTAATTGTATGAAAAATATTTTTGGTTACCTATTTTTTTAATATATAATTTATTAAATCAATTAATTGTTTTTAATTATATGAAAAATATTTTTCAATAAAAAGTTTGATAATTTATTATTGCATAGGAGAATAGTTTTTTTTTTTTCCCAGAGTATTGTGTTAAATTAAAATTTATAACAAACGATAGTAGCAATTTCTTATATTATAGGACTGATTCATATTTCAAACAAACCTTATGGTTGTATTTGTAATTTGTTAAAAAAATAAAAGATTTATGTTTCATAATTGACCAAGAATGTTTGCGTAATTATAGAAAAATCTATTTTATAATTGAATAATTATGAAAAAACCTGTTGCGTAATTGACCAAGAATGCTTATGTAATTGCTAAAAAACCTTCACTCAATATATAGATCACTATTAGTAAATTATTCAAAATGAAAACGAAATCGTAAAGAAAAGATGAACCTCAAGTCCGCTAAGCGGTTTTTATATATATACTAGTTTAAGAAGGCCTGCAAGGCACCCACCTTTTATTACAAAGATATTTAAGTTTTGTATTTTGATAATTTAAAAAAATTAAAATATTATTTTATGAAATTGAATAGAATAAATCATTAGATATGAGAGGGTAATTTATATGGAAATTGGGCCGAGCTAAGTAATGGACCGTATGAGCCAAGGTACGAAGGCGAGTAGAAGGGCCCCGGTTAGTCCTGTCCTAAGTACCTAATGTTATCTCGGTCAAGGTATTATGGTTATCTCGTCAAGTCCTCTAAACCGTAGTATGATAAGCCTTCTTCAGATCGCTCGAAGTTAGTTCGCCGACACTTCTATGGATAGCTCGGTCTTAGCATTTGAAGCCAAATAGAAGCAAATGAAAGAAGAGCCGACTCGGTTAGATCGCCACACCTACCGCCTAGTACTAAGTATTATTTCGCTATTTGGTAGTTCGCCATGGTAAAACCATCTCACTTGGTTTAAGCAGTGAGGGGGGTGTTGGAGGATAAAGATTATCCTTCAGGAGATTGAGTCCTAGGAGGACTCTGTATGGAGAAAGTAAAAGTCCTACTAAGATTGTGCCATACGGAACCTATAAAAACTCACAAACATCACCTATGGAGAGGTAACGCAACTTTAATTCCCGAATACCCAGAACTTTTGTCTATTCGTCTAGTTTGCTGACTTAGGCATCGGAGAGGTTTTCGCACACACCGCCGCTAGCTCACGCTGTGTTTTCGTGAATAAAGCGACGACGCATTTGAGGAGCCCAGACTTGATCAACAGGATTATACGAGAAGGTTTATTTCTTTCCGCATAATTGGCGCCGCCTATGGGAATTTCGTGACAAGAACAAAACCTCTTGATCAAACTTTTCCTCTTAAGAATCAATGGCACACAACGAAGATTTTCCACGTCGCCATCGACGGACAAACACCGTAATGAGGTGCGAGGCGAAGGTCTACCTCTTATCCCTCCTATGGCCGATTTAGAACCATAAAGATGTAATCCCATGAGGGATACAAGGAAGAAGGCGACTAATGCCTCCATCACTCTCGCTCGCAAAGTCCACAGAGACAAAGGCGGATGATTGATCCTCGTGCTTTGGAGGATAGCGCCAAAGAGCAAGACGAGTTGATACGCCGGATGGCAATGACATGGAATCTCTAAAGCGCCAGATGAAGGGAAAATGAGTGGTAACAGGAGAGGGCGACAAACAAGACGCCCGCCACTCGGAAGGTCGTAGTAGGAATACCACACCCTCTCAAGCAGAGTAGAAGCCTCGTGACAGCGACACGCATCTAGATCTTCCGTAACTCGCTACTCCCTGGCCCGAGAGGACGAGATCCGAGAGGTCATACACCGAGGAAGCACGATGGCCTTACATACTCACTAAACAAGATCCAGTGCACGGAGTTGCCAGATCATCCGATTTATTTAACCGTGCTCAAGAGAAGGCACGATGGAAGGAGGATGCCAGGCACGTGATCCACATAGAGTTTCCGCCTTATAACAGCTTGGCTCCTCGGCGCATGGAAGCGCCGAGGTTGAATGCCAATTAATTCCGCCTACTTAACCGACGGACAAGGCATTGGCGAGGTCACAGACCACCGTTCGTTCCGGCAATTGAAAACGCGCCCCTACCATCAGGCTTCTTTCAGCCCAAATTCACTACATATGAGAGGAAGACAGACCCCTACTCACACTTGAGCCACTTTCGCCAGGTCATGGCGGTATATCGGCGAAACGAGGCTTTAATATGCATCATCTTCCCATCTAGCCTTGGCGACCTAGGCCTGACTTGGTTCGAAAAACTTCCGCACGCAAAGATAGCCTCTCGGGTGCAATTGGTTGCGTCACAAGGTTCTAATCTAACACCAAAACCCCGGTGGAGATCGATCAGCTGCTTTCCATCGACATGGGTGATAAGGAAAACTTAAGATCCTACAACAGCCGCTACTGGGAGACCTTCAACCAGATTGGAGACTGTCCCACCAATCTCGCCATTGCACAATACAAGAGAGGCCTTCCAGTCGAGAATAGACTCAGGGACTCAATCACCATGACACCACCCCTCACCATGGAAGCCTTGATGGAAAGAGTGCATCAGCATATCAGGGTAGAGGAGGATGGCACACATGTCAAAACAAAATCTGGCACGACCACAGTACTAGAGAAGAAGGCCTCAGCAAAGGTCAACGCGGTAGACCGTCCAAGCAAAAACGGACGGGGCAGGCGAGACAACGGAGAAGACCAGAATAAAAGATGGTTGAGAGTCCGCACTGCCATAACCACGGTCTTCAAGAAACCGATCTACCGAATTCTAAGTGAAATACGGGATGAGCCTTTCGTTAGATGGCCAACCAAGCTTGGGGAAGCTCAGAAGGACTATGACGAAAGATCACGGTGCACCTTCCACAAAGAAAAGGGGCACCGCACTGAGAATTGCACGCCATTGAGACAGTACCTGGAGGAGTTGGTGACAAAGAGCCACCCGATAAATACATCGGGCGAGGGCGCACCAACCCCCAGGACCATAATAACCCCAATGGAATGCAAATCGACGCCCCACCTCAAGGCATTATCAATGTGATACATGGAGTCTTTGAACCGAGGGTATGCGAGCTCAGAGGATCAATCAAAAGGCCGAAAGCACTTAAGAGAGGTTCTAAGTGCCCAACCCGCCATCAAGAAGGGAAGACGGAGGCCACGAACGCCATGTCTTTTTTCGGATAAAGACTTGGCAATGATATATTGCCCTCACAATGATGCCTCGGGTCGCCACTCTCCGAGTCAAGGATTTTGACGCTGCGGATTTTGATTGATCAGTAGTTCATGTCGACACAACATCATCTTGGGCGACATGGTCAGATGCCATGCGATCGTAGCGCCATCCTACCACCAAGTAATGCGGTTCCCCAACGACACCGGTAATTGAAGAAGTATCGATCATGTCAAAACAATGCTTCACGGTGAATGGCAAACCGCTACCGCCAAAGGATACGCTCATTCAAGGAAGAACCTAAGAGCAATGAACTATTCGCAGATGTCAGAAAGCGCTTGATCGAAGCGGTGGAAGACTTGGTAGAGGTAAGAATAGATGAAAAGAACCCGATAAGTTCTTTTTGCTCGGTTCACGTTGTCCAAAGATCGAGAGATTAAAGGTATTGGAATTTTTGACCTCTAACATCGGTGTTCACCGACACCATACGACATGCCGCATTGATCCCAACTTCATCTCTGTCACCAACTCAATTTCCACCCATCCGCCAGACCAATCATTCAACGCACACGCAGACGGCACTATACCATGCCGAAATAGTGGCGAAGAAGTAGGAAACCCGCCGAGGCAGAGCAATTAGAGAAGTGCACTACCCAAGATGGATCTCCAACACACCGTAGTGCCAAAGAAGAATGGCATGGTTCAAGGCTAACTACAAAACAAATAACAAGGCGTGCCTAAAAGATGTGTTTCTCTACCACTGATAGATCAACTAGTAGACCTAATGGCGGGCACAACCGATTTAGCTCGATGCATGCAGAGGCTACCACCAAATCGCCATGCATGAACCGCACTAGGAGGTCACATCCTTTACAACTCCAAGAGGATTGTCGTTACAAGGTCATGCCCTTTGGCCTAAAGAACGCAGGGCTTACATTCCAACAGATGGTCACCAAGATGTTTGAACCATTGTTAGGCGTAACAATTGAGGCTTACATCGCATTTACATGGTGGTCAAGAGCAAGGACGAGAATGACCATCTCAAGGACCTAGGTGAGATGTTTGAGATCCCGAAGAAGCACAAGTTGCGCCTCAATGCATCTAAGTGTGCGTCGAGTAGGATCCGCAAGTTCCTAGGCTTCTTGGTGACCAACCGAGGTATCGGGCACCCTCCCGCATCAAAGCAATCCAGAGTTGGAGACCAAACTCAAGAAAAAGTGCAAAGATCTCACCGGCATGGCAAATACGCCAATCGATGAGTAAGCCGGCCGCCGATAGACTACGACCATTTTTTCATGCCTTGAAGGCCAAGTTTGAGTAGGACGAAGAATACAACCATGCCCTGGAAAAGCTTAAAAGAATACATGTCTTCTCCACTATTACTTGTCACCCCAGTACCTGGAGAAGAACTCTTCCTATACCTGGCAGTCTCCTAGCACGCAATTAGTGCAGTGTTGGTCCGCGCAAAAGGAATCCAACATCTGCCCATCTATTATGTCAGCAAGACATTACTGGGAGCCGAAACAAGGTACTTGTCACTGGAAAAACTGGCATTGGCCTTGATGATGGCCTCAAGAAAGTTGTCGCACTACTTTCACACCCACACCATAGTCGTCCTAACAGCCTTCCCATTAAAGGCTTTGTTTGAAAGGGTGAACTTTTCAGCGCACTCAAGTGGGCGAGAGTTGGGACAATATGACATCAAGTTCCAACCTAGAACCACAATAAAATCTCAAGCATTGGCGATTTTGTCGCAATTCACACCAAGAAGTCATCACATCTGCCCAGTCGACCTGACTGGAACAACCGAACTAGGAATGGAAGTTGACGCCGGAATAGCGCAATCACTAGTACAGGATACTCAGCCAGACGCCAAGGCAGACCAAAACGAAGCAAGGAAGGAAGAAGCAAACCATGCTACACCAAGTCAAGACTCATCAACAAATAAATACTTGGTACAATCAGATTGCGAGGGGCACACAACAAGCATGGATCATAAAGAAAACACCAACAACACGGAAGATCCCAAGGCATTATCTGATCCCTCCACTTGCTGGAAATTGTTTGTTGGAGAGATGTGAAAGCTCTTCGTGGATGGAGCATCCAACAGGCATGGAGCAGGACTTGGCATAGTCCTAATCTCTCCAGATGGCCTAGTAGTGGAGTAGGTAATCAACCTTGGCTTCTCAAAGATCAAACAACGGCGAGTATGAAGCGCTTGCGTGTCTCAAGTCAAGATTCTACATGAAGGCCACCGAGCTAATGGTTTATAGAGACTCATAGTGGTGGTAAACCAAATATCCGCAAATACGGCTAAAGGATGACAGATGGCCAAATACCAAGAATTAGTCGAATCGGATATCAAGAAATTTGAAGTAGTCGATAGAACAAATCGGCAGGAGGAAAACAAAGCAGAAAGCATTTAACTAGCGTGCTTTGCCTCAATGGCGTACACTTCCATCCTCATCCATCACGATCGACTACCTACCTAGACCAAGCATTAAAGACCCCGAAGCAGAAGAGGTATGTTGCGCAGAGCTAGGCCCCTCTTGGATGGATCCCATCATTCTGTTCTTAAAAGATGGCACCTTACCAAAAGAGAAAAAAGAAGCCAACAGAATAAGAGCGAAGTCGCAACGATTTTGGCTCTCCCATCTTTGGCATTATACAAAAGTCATTCTCGTGACCCTACCTAAAGTGTGTACATCCCAGCAAAGTGGAAGCATTCTTGTTCGAAATACACGAGGGCGTATGCGGAAGCCATCAAGAAGGAAGATCACTAGCATACAGGGCAATTTCGCAAGGATATTGGTGGCCATATATGCAAGCGGATTCAGAAAGTATGTCAAAAGTGCGAGAAGTGTCAAGTTCGCACACCAAATACACCAACCGCCAGAGAACTCCTACTCTAACTAGCCCATGGCCCTTCGCAATGTGGGGATTGGACATAGTAGAACCACTTCCAACAAAGACCAGAATACTTCACAAAATTGGTGGAAGCAAGCCTTGGCGTCAATCAAGGAAAAAATGTGAAAAGTTTGTCCGCGTAATATTATCACTGACGGCATACCAAAGGCACTAATATCGCATAACGCACTCGATTCGACGCAGAATCTTCATAGGCTTTTGTGAAGAGTACAAGATAGAGTTCTACAATTCTACACCGCATATCCCAGCAAATGGACATGCGTACATCAAACAAGGTAGTCTTGGATGGATTAAAGAAAAGGTTAGAGAAAGCAAAAGGCAAGTGGGCAGAAGAGCTCCCTTATGTTTTATGGGCTTACCGCACCACACCTCGGCGATCAACAGGAGAAACTCCATTCTCCTTAGCCTATGGTATGGAGGCAGTAATCCCACTGGAAGTTGGCTTCCCCACGATTCGAAACGAGAATTTTGATCCAGACTTGAATGGCGAGGCCATAACATTGGAGCTCGACCTTGCAGAAGAAAGAAGAAAAAGACCGTTCACATTGCCTCGTACCAACAAGAGTTACCCAGGATATACAACAAGACAGTTTATCCAAGGCAATTCAAGATCGGAGATTGGGTACTGCGCAAAGTAATGGGAAACACCCTGGTGCCCAGAGATAGCAAGTTAGGGCCTAATTGGGAAGGACCTTACAAAGTGGTTGGATTAGCAGGCAAAGGGGCATACCTCTTAGAAGATGAGGACGCAAGACAATTCCTGTGCCATGGAATAACGCCAATCTCAAGTTATTTTATTTTTAGCTTTTTCTTTTTAAAGTATGTGTAATTTTTTCCTTTCTCAATAAAACAAATAGTTGTCTTTTCGTAATAAACATTTTTCCTCGTAATGTTTGTTTTAGTAAATTAGTGAGTTAGGGCATTTTATTCTAAGTTGGTCGAAAAACTAACTTAGAGGTTGGGTGGATTAAACCAACACCCTCCTAAGCCCGTGATAAGGATCCAGTCACAGGACGCTTGGTCTAATAACCAAACATTTTATTCTAAGTTGGTCGAAAAACTAACTTAGAGGTTGGTTGATTAAACTAACACCCTTTTTAAACTCTTCCAAGTAAAGACTTAGGTCAAGAATGGTTGGTCGATTAAACCAACTTTTGTTACTTTTCATATGGTCAAGAGTGGTTGGCTGGAAAAACCAACTTAGAGGTTGGCTGGATTAAACCAACTTTTTAACTTTTCAGTCGAAGTAAGGACTTAGGCTGAAGAGTGGTTGGCTGGATTAAACCAACTTTTGAACTCTTCAACCGAAGTAAGGGTATGGCTGAAGAGTGATTGGCTAGATTAAACCAATTTTTGGTACTCTTCAGCCGAAATAAGGGTATGGCTGAAGAGTGGTTGGCTGGATTAAACCAAACTTTTGTTAGTCTTCAGCCAAAGTAAGGGTATTTCAAGAGGTGGTTTATGGATTAAATCAACTCTTTATACTCTTCAAATTAAGTAATTATATCGCCAAAGAGTGGTTGGTGAGTAAGCCTAGTCGATTGATAAGCTAGGACCGAATAAAGTATTTAAACCGAGATAACTTGAGCAAAAAGATAATGGAAAAGTCATTACAAGTACAAGCATACCAATCAAACCTAATAACAATGGAGCAAAAGAAGATGATTTATTGATCAAGTTCAAAGCGATTACAAGGAGGGCTCCACCAATTATAAGTCCAAAATAAAAGAAAAGAAAAAATACGTAATCGCTTGAAAAGATCTTCGAGATCGCATCAATATCAACACGAGCACCGGTTCAGAGGTCGAGCGGTCTTTGTCTAGAGCTCGGTCTCTATTGGAAGCATACCACTATTGAGTCTTCAACTTGGCCCTAACTGAGCTGACTGATCATTGGCTTGCTCATTGACAACCGGAGTCTCAGTTGGCTCATTCTCTTCTTCATCATCAGACACCTCAAGAAATTGCTTCTGTAGGTCGGCGGCATACTCCGCAAGTGAGGACGGAATGGAATACTGAGGAGCATTATAGACCTCGGTTGCCCACAAATGAAGCCGCCCACAAAGACCTCTCACCACACTTGAAGAACAAATCCTTGGCTGCCTCACATTGTGGAATGTAGAGGGCCTCCGCCTCCTTGAAACCTGCGGCATTGGCACAATTCACCTTCTTTTTTAGTTCAGCAATTTCGGCGTCCTTTTTCCCTTCGAGCTTGACTAGCTCACGAAAGTACTTGTCTTTCATCACGGTCAACGCCTTCTGTTTTTCAGCTTCAGCCGAGGTAACTAGTCCAATTAGACGAGCTACCTCAGTTTCTAGCTTGGTCGTTTTTTGTTGTGACTCCTTCAGCTCGGTTGTTTTTTCTTCGACCTTTGCCATGGCTTGCCTAGCCGTTTTCTTGAGCTCCAACACCTTTTGATGGGCAATTTGGCTCTTTTGAAGAGACTAAAACGAATGGAAAGAAATCATTGATAAAACCGAACTGAAAGTTCAAAAAATTTGAGAGACAAGAGGGGCATCTTACCAGGATCATGGATTTGGTGGCCGATCGGATGGCCTTTAGTTTGGTCAAAATTGGTGGTGTTCCATGTCCGCTGGAAGGCAAACACTCTTGGCAAGGTTGAATGCCATCGTTTATCCTTCTCAAGAACCACCGAATCGGTATCTTGGATATCTCGATTCTCGAATTTCACTTTGGTGCCCACTTGGAGGAGCTGCCTCGGCCTACGATCGCTCTACCGGGGCTCGGTGGAAGGCTCTGAACTGGTTTCATCTTCACAACTAGGATACCGCTTCAGGTAGTAGCTCTTAATGGACGAGATGAGGAGGGTTGTTGTGACGGAAGGGCCACCACGGTTTCCTGTGGTTTATGTGGTGGCGGTACTTCTCGCCTGTTTTGTTTAGCAGGCCCTCACTCTATTTCTTTTAGCCATTTCTTGTTCTACCGTCAGGACTAAGTTAATTTCGCAAGGTTGGGTCCAATGGCGCCTCTAATAGAAAGTCGGTCACCGCCTTTCGACCAACGATCAGATGTCGGTTCGAATTTAGAAGCTTGGTCCAACTTCTCTATGGGTATCACAAAGGCGGCCAAGCACGCTTAGGTTGGGATGACTATATAGTGAGTGAAGATGGGTCAATATGTAAAAAGAAAGACAACTATTAGTTCGGTTCAAAAGGAGGAAACCGAAATGAAGAAAAGCGCAATAAAGCCAAGTAATTATCGGGATGCCTTTATTCCAGCTTATACTTCGCCAGGATCTGGGCTTGGTGATCTTCAAAATTCGTGATACCCGCATAAGTCGCCATCGCTAAGTCTTTGTCCTGTATCCTTTATTATTTTCTCTCGGCGGCGATTCTTAAGTAATAGACCCACCTTCTTTCGATCCTATGGAGTATTGGTGAATATTTCAAGACCGAGGTTAAGACCCTTGGCGGTTAAGTTCGCTATTCCCATTATTATACGGTAAGAATTGGTGGAAAGTCGGGTTGGGCATATCCGGGTTTGTCTAAGGAATTCACGATCAAGGGTTGAACGGGGAATCTTAGTCCGCTTTCTATTATTGAGGAGGGTGAAAGGTACATAGCCTTCTTTTCCCCATGGTATGATATCTTTCTTGGCTAGGTAAGGTGGACATCGTCAGAATGTTATAGTCCTTTCGAATTCCTAGACCACCGGTGTCTCTACTAAGAATCTATACTTCCCCATTTATTTTATAAGTTACAAATAAATTAGTTCGTTGGAAAATTGTGCTCAAGAGTTTCGGTTGAGCCAAGCAGAGGAGTCCTTGGGCCATCTAAGTCTGCAAAGTGGAAAACAAAGGTGTTAAGCAGATCGCTGACCGTATACTAAATCAAAGCAAGATAAAAGAAGCCCTACTGACTATGTGGGTGCTACCGGTTCTATCTCGGTTTCAACAAGATGCTTGGTAGCTCGGATTGAGAAAGGGTTCGATAGATCGGTTTGTGTATGGGGTTGGTTATCTCGGTTTGAACTACTTGTTACCTCGGTCAAGTTTCTAGGGCATTTTCTTAGTTCGGTTTAAAACTAAGGAAGCTGGTTTAGCCACCAAGGACCTAGCTCGGTCAAAGACTAAGGTTTCCAGTATACTAAGTACAGACTTAGTTCGGTTTGTTATTTCGGCTAAGGTAAACCAAGCGCTGGTTTGACAACCAAGCGATGGTTTGACAACATGAAGTGTTATTTCTTGACAATCATTTAGATTCGACATCAACTACGAACAACTTTCTAGTCCGTTGCATCATAATTTTGGATAAAAATCGAGTTTCTCAGGATATTGTGTGTGTTCAAGTGTTCTTATTGCTAAAGTTTTTTTCCAGAAGTGAACAAAGCAAGAGCTAGTGGTATGAAAGTGTTTTTCAAAAAACACAGAAAAGTATACTATGGATTAAACAAAAGCAAAAACGAGAAAAGAGAAACAGAGTTGCGATGCTTACCAGATGAAGAGGAGGAAACTGGAGGTGGGAGCAGCAGTAACAATAAAGAACACGAACTCAGGAAGCTTCAAAGACTGCAAGGTTGAAGAACGAATGCAAGAACAATGGAGGTTCAGAGAAAGAAAGGAGTTGAATAGTAGTGGTGGATCCAGAAAATGAAGGGTTTTTGTTTTGTAAAGAGAAGGACGAAAAAGGGAAAAGCGGGAACTGTTCAAAAATTGTGAAACACGAAGACAGCGCGACAGCTAAGATTGGCCAAACGGAGTGTGCCACGTGTCATGGAAGGAGAAGTTTATTCGCCGAGATCAAGAGACATTTTGACCGGATAAAGGTAGCTCGGTTTAAATGTAGCTCGGCTGGAAAGGTTAAAACTTTAGCGATGAGTAAACAAGTAATCCCTATTATGCTACGCAGATGGGATTAAGGGCAATTGAGAGGGTAATTTATATGGAAATTGGGCGAGCTAAGTAATGGACCGGTATGGGCCAAGGTACGAAGGCGAGTAGAAGGGCCCCGGTTAGTCCGTGTCAAGTACCTAATGTTATCTCTCACAGTATTATGGTTATCTCGGTCAAGTCCTCTAAACCGCAGATGATAAGCCTTCTTCAGACCTTTTGAGTTAGTTCGCTCAAGATTTCTATGGATAGCTCGGTCTTAGCATTTGAAGCGAGATAGAAGCAAAGGAAGGAAGAGCCGACTGGTTAGATCGCCACACCTACCTATCTAGTATGGAAGTATTATTTCGTTATTTGGTAGTTCGCCATGGTAAAACCATCTCACTTGGTTTAAGCAGTGAGGGGGGTGTTGGAGGATAAGGATTATCCTTCAGGAGATTGAATCCTAGGAGGACTCTACATGGAGAAAGTAAAAGTCATACTAGAATTGTGCCACATGGAACCTATAAAAGCTCACAAAAATCACTTATGGAGAGGTAACGCAACTTTAATTCTCGAATACCCAGAGCTTTTGTCTATTCGTCTAGTTTGCTGACTTAGGCATCGGAGAGGTTTCCGGCACACATCAGCCGGCTAGCACACGTTTGTGTTTTCAGGAGATAAAGCGACGACGTACAGAGGAGCGCAGACTTGATCAATGAGGATTATACGAGAAGGCTTATTTCTTTCCTGTACAAGATATATAATAAAATTATGTCGTATGATATATATATATCATTTTTTGATTTGTCAATGATGAAAATTCCAATTCTATTACCATATCATTTTGGGTGAATTTATGAGTCTTTAACATTTTTTTTGAATTTATAAAAAAGTAAAAATTTATAGTGTGTAGTTTTTCTCAACAGATAAATATAAAACAAATACTAAGATAATTCTCTCATCTAAAAAAACTACTAAGATAACTCACTGACCTAATAAAGAAGAAAAAAAAATATATATTTATATACACAAATAACTAGTTTTATTAATACATAAATTATACTCGCATAACAAATGATCAATTTTATGAGAAATATTTTTTAATAAACAATTTTTATAATTTATTATTGTATAGAGATTTGGGTTTTTTTTTTTCCCTGAGTATTAGTGGTTGTAATTTTTAGTATTATATGACCGATTTATATTTTTAACAAACCTTATGAGAGTATTTATAATTTGTTAAATAATAAAATATTTATGTTTCATAATTGACGAAGAATGTTTGTGTAATTACGAAAAAAAACCTATTTCATGATTGACCAATAATGTTCGCATAAATACGAAAAATCAGTTGCGTAATTGACCAAGAATTGTTTGCATAATTATGAAAAAAAATCTTCAATTAACTTATAGACCACCATTAGTAAATTATTCCAAATGAAATGACAAAATCGAAGGAAAAAGACGAACCTCAAGCTGTTAAGCGGTTCTTATATATATATATATATAATATTTATACAAACAAAAAAGAGTATATTATTTTTCTTATTAAATTAGTACTCAAAATTCAATTCAACTTAAGTTTTTTTAATAATATCAATTTTACATCTAAATTGTTTGATTTAGAATTAATTTTATCTCTATCATTAGCTTCCATTTATAATGAAATGAAAATTGATGACGTGGTATTGAAATTTTATTTTACCCTCTAAACTATCTCTAAAATATTAATTAGACTTTCAAACTTCATTTTATTCAGGATCTAATTGATATTTTAGAAAAGTTTAGGTAAAATTAAATTTCAAATGAAATTTGGATACCACATCAGTAACTCCTATTTGATTATAGACGGCAATTGACGGTGAGGATAAAATTGTTGCAAAATCGAATAGTTTAAATATAAAATTAATATTATTAAAAGAATAAAGGTTAAATTGATTTTTGAGTGATAATTTAAGAGATAAAATGATATTTTCTTAACACAAATTGTTTATCCTCTCATGCATTGTGAATCATATTTTAAGAATTATTTTACTCTCATCCACTGTGAATCATGTTCTAATTTGAACTTTAAAAAAAAAAAAACACAAAACAAAACAAAAATTTTTCAAGATGAAGATCTCAACTGTATATGAAACTACAAATTTTAGGGGTTTATTATAAATAATAATAATAAAAAATCAGTAAATTGAAAATCCTAAAATCTTTTACACTATATTTGGATCATGAATTTAAAAATGAAAAGAATAAAAAATAAAAAAAATACAAGTGAAATATGAATGAAATATAATTATATTTCACCTATCTTTTTGTTTTACTTTTAAATTTCTATTAAAATTTATAATTCAAATACAAACTAATTGCGTCCTTAGAAAAGCCATTATAAAAATGATGCCCATAATAAAAATGAAGAGCGTTGGAGTTCCTTTGCCGTCCTACTTTGATAAGGAAAGCCATAATAAAAATGATGCCTATTTTTGGCCGAGTTTGACTAGACTAAACAATTGTAAAATTGGATCGAAAATCATAAAATTTTATTTTTATATAAAATAAAATAAAAATTATCAATAATAATAATTTATATTAAATAATTTTAAAATCATTAAAAAAAATCTTAATGTAGTCTGAATCGTTTAATTAAAATCCTAAGATTGTAACAAATAACCATGTTAGCCTCAAAATGATTCAACAATCATGATTTCTGCAATGTTAGACTTTGTTAAGTAAATTGAATTCGCAGTTTCCTAACTAGTTTGACTAAGAAATCTTGGACACCAAAAGACAACAAGTGATTTTGTTGTTACTTGTGATTATTCAATTGTCAATCCTCATTTAATTTGCACTAATTTATCATCATTCAAATGACATTAAAAATTTTACCATGACAAGTAGCCTATCATTGTCATTGACGTGGCCATAGGACAACATTTTCTTGATCAGCGTGGTGTGAACTAAGCATTAATAATGTTTAGAATTTCAAAACTGTCTTTAAGACAAGGTGATTGAGGTTTCTATTAATTCCTTATTTCATTTTCTATTATTTCAAAATATCATTCCCTTTTTAAAAATTAAGTATAAAAATAATATAAATTTTTTATTTTGTCATTTTTTAAAATTCATTAATAATATAAAAAGTACAATTATGACTTTGATATTTCTAAAAAATGTATTATAAAAGGTAATTTTAAAAAATTAATTTTTTTAAAGTGTAATAATTGTATTATTAAAAAAAAATTACATTTTCCAACAAAAACTATTATAATTAGGAATATGCGGTCCAGTAATATAATATCTTAAAAACTTGACCATGTTGTTTACTCTTTCTTTCTTTTTTCTAATCCTCAAAAAAAGTTTTTATTAATGAAACCAATAATAAAGTACAGAATTGGCAACACAAGGATGAAAAGGTATGTTTTTCCTGTAGACAAGTTAATTAATCAAAGACAACAATAAATCATATCGAGCTTAAATGCTTGCATCAAATTTGGGAGAATTTGAGGAACTTGTAAGACTCATTACAGATTCAATTTCGATAATATGAACAGTTTATATCCTTAATGTATATCATTTATAGAAATAATTAAATCTATCCAATAATTATAATCTTTTCATTTTAATCGCATTTGTTTCTAGAAAAAAAAAAAAAAAAGGACGACATATGTGTTTTAAAATAGACAATTCAATTTTGTAGAGACAAATATGGTAAAATAAAAATATTATGATAATAGAATAAATTTAATTTTTTCCATAAATAATATACAAAAAGTGTTCTACAAAATGAACAGTTTAAATCATTGAAACTAGACCTATATGGTGAAGTCCACGTGCCACTAAAGTTCTCTCAAATTCATATTTGAATTTGAAAGAAATTTAACCCTAACTATATATTTGGATGACAAGTAACTTAAAAGAAAAATGATAATGTAATTTCGGATTTTCATAATTACTACAATATATATATCATTTCTTATTTTTCTATCCACCTATAATAACTTACTCTTTAATAGTTTTATAATATCCAATATCATAACATTTGATTTAAAATTTACATCTATCTAGATGGAGCACGAATGTAATTCCAGATCATCATATTCCAATCTTTGAAACAAAATATAATATTCTTAATTACCTACTTCACCAAAAATTTCATTTTAAAACTAACCATGATTTGGAGGCAACTCCTCTCCAGTTTACTTCGTAAATTGGATGATACTGTATAGGTCAAAGACGCGCACAATGGATCACATCTCAACAATCCGAACCGGTTCATTTTTTAGACTATAATGTATAAATCATCCATGAAAAAAATTAATTGATCTAATAATCATATTCACATTAGTTTATAATATTTAGTTGAAAAAAAAAATAATGACAAATATTATTTAAAAGTTAGACAATTTATATTTTAAAAAACAAATATAATAAAACTAACATATCTATAATTATTAGATCGACTTAATTTTATTATTTATTTATTTATTTTATAAATGATGTACACATTGTAATTTGAAAAATTCATCAAGATAAGACTCGTTCAGGAAGTTTCTCATTTCCATATCCTATAGTAGGGAGATAAGAAACAATAATGCTTGAGACCACTAAAAATGGTGCTCTAAAAGCACCACTAGTGATGTGGCAATAGATAGGGCCCACTGCTTGTGTCTTGTTTTTGTTTTTTTTTTTTTTTTTTAAGTTATTGCTTAACTCATTAGTGGCTTATAAAGACCACTTTTAGTGGGATGTATCATTACCCGATAAGAAATCCATCTCAACGACCCAAATAGCACCCGTCAAGAGCTGCCTCCTCTTTTGCTTATATAGTTTTAAAAACCAAAGCAACTTTGTACCAATCCTCTAGTTCATAAATCTTCACCAGAATTATGCTACTGTAAACCCTGACCATATTGTGTGTATACTATACACTGAAAAATGGGTTCTGGAAGTCAGCTCCTCTTCCTTTCTCTCATTCTCACAAATCTTGTTGGTCTCACCATCGCCCAGCCTGACTTGTTATTCAACTCTTGTACCAAAACCAGTAATTACACCAGTAATAGCACATACCAGACCAACCTCAACACCCTCCTCTCCTCTCTATCATCTAACACCGATAAATACGGGTTTTACAGTTCCTCAGTTGGCGAAAACTCTGACAGAGTTAACGCGATTGTGCTTTGCAGAGGAGACGTTCAGCTCGAGACCTGTCGCAGTTGTATCAATAACGCCACTAGTAAGCTCATACAAGTTTGTCCTAACCAAAAGGAGGCCATTGGATGGTACGAGCTTTGTATGCTGCGATACTCAAACAACTACATAAATGGCACTGTGACAGACAATCCCCCTTTTTTCCAGCCGAATCCAAATTATGTAACAAATACAAGCTTGGACCAATTCAATAATGATCTGAGAACCTTGTTGGATAGCCTTCGAAGCCAGGCTTCGTCAGGAGACCATCGTCGCAAGTTTGCTGCTGGAAACACAACTGCTCCGGAGTTCAAAACACTTTATGGACTTGAGCAGTGCACCCCTGATTTATCTGAGCAGCAATGCGGTGCTTGTCTAACTAAGGCTATTGAAGCTATTCCAAGCTTTTGTGCTGGGAAACAAGGAGGGAGATTTGCTATACCAAGTTGTAATTTTCGGTTTGAGACCTACAGTTTCTTTAATGAGATTCCAGCTGATTCACCACCACCATCATCACCACCAGCAGAGCCGGCTCAACCACATGTGAGGCCTCAAGGGAAAAATCAAAGTGAGACTTTTTTATATTTTTTTTTTGGTCGTGAACGTATTGAAATAGTAAATCATTTTTTTTTTTTTTGTATGCAGATTTTCAAACAACATAGATGATGCACAATTTATTTCAACACAAGAAAAAATCACCCTGTTTGTCCTTCGTGCACGAAAAAAAATAACAGTGTCCTGTTTATAATATAATTCTGTAAATGAGAAGTTCTCACCAAATCTTCTTGACAATTCAAGCTTTTTGGTACAATTAGTGATGTAATATGGGATTAGAACTCAAATCGTCGGAGGTCATACATTCAAGTTTCCTCGACTAAATTTCTTACCAAATTTGCCTTGTGCTCCTTTTACATGCTTGAATGTATACATCACCACATGTGAGATATAGTTAAAATTTAGGGCAAATTGGAGACTATGATGAATTCAACCATTTTACTTAAAATTTAGGGCAAATTGCACTAACAGTCCTATAGTTTATGACTAGTGTCACTTTGGTCCCTGAATTTTTAATTGTGACACATTTGACCCTGAATTTTGAATCTTGTTCCAAATGAGGACAATTGAAGATACCATTGTTTAATTTCAAGGACAAAATCGTCAATTTAATAAAATATAAATTAATTTGACAAAAATAAATGTCAAAAAAATATTTTTAATTTTAAAAAAATTATTTTTATCCACCAATGATAAAATTATGTTAAATTGATAAAAATTACTAAAAATTACATAATTAATTTTACATGATCATCATCCAAACACATAATAAAAATTAATTTGGTAAAAAAATAAATAAATGTCCAAAAGATTTATTAATTTTACATAATTTTATTTTTAGTGGGGTAGAAATAATTTTAAAAAAATCAAAAATATTTGTTTGACATTTATTTTTGTCAAATTAATTTATATTTTATCAAATTGATGATTTTACCTTTGAAAAAACTAATAATATCTTCAATTGTCCTTATTTGCAACAAGATTCAAATTTCAGGGTCAAATGTATCACAATTGAAAAGTCAGGGACCAACGTAACACAAATTTTAAGCTATAAGGACTATTAGTGCAATTCACCCTAAAATTTAAGAAGTCCTATGTATGACTTGATATATAGTGCTTTACTCCCCTGGCTTTTAAAAATAGCCAAATGCTCCTTATGTGATTCTAGACTAAAATACAATCGTTAACACCGTTAACTAAAGATGTGAAATGACTGACTATAATACCGTCAAATCCTATTTTTTTGGTTATTTTCTTTCTCTCTCACCTCTCATATACATAATTTATAATGTCTAGTATTAATTCAATTAAATCACAATTAATTATAAATTCTTAATTATTTATTGTTATTCTTAAATTTTTATTCTAATTTTAATTTAATTATATTTTAGATCACAATTAATCCTAAATATTTAACTATTTATTGTAATTGCCTTTTTAATCTAATTTTAATTTAAAATGAGAGTTTATGTACAAAATGTAATGAAAAATATTTTGTAACCACCATCGATTCCATGGAAGGGCGCACATTGCACCAACCACCTTTCATCAACTTCTTGCCTTCATAAATCAAGTAACCAATTGCATCCATGGAAGGGTACAAATTGCAGCCACCACCAGAGATCAATTCCATACCTTTAGAACTCAAGTAACCCTACCAACAATGAAGCAGAATGTAAGCATGCCATTACCAAGGATAGGGTAACACAAACCAAATAGTGGGGTATTTGGAAAGTGGGTTTTTATGTAGGTTTTTTTAGTTGTAGGATATTATTGGAGAAATTTTTTTTAGTGTTTGGGAAGATAGTTAGATTTTTTTGTGGTTGGATATGATGTTTATGAGAGAAAAAGTGAAATGATTATAGGGTTAGATGTGATATTTTGTTTGGATTTATTTTTTTTAGTTTTACAAAAATTTTGTCTTTTAAAAAAAAAAAAAATAATAGGAGAAATACTTGCCAACCTCCGCCATAGCAACACTAGGATTAGACTCTCAGTACCTGGGCTCACATCACTCAATCCACAATATAGAAACTCACAAGACTCTGTAATACCTTCCTTAGCCTGCATATAAAGAGAGATTATATATTTAAATATTAGTACACCACTCTCATAGGGGATAAATTCACTCAATCCATAGTATTTAACCTCATAACTCTCAATATACATCATATAAATGTGTGGCTCAAATCACTAGTTAAATATAGTATATATTCTCTTCATAATTATGTCCATATTGTACTCATTGTTATACTTAGAATTACCATGCCTAACTCTCTCTCCTCTGGCCGTTGTTCACCCAAAAAAAAAAACTCTCTCCTTCTATATGAAGGAGTCTTGTATTCATTGTTTATTCACTAATGATTAATATAGAGTTTCTCTTTTCTCTCACTCTCTTCCTCTCTCTCTCTCTAATATCATAACATGGTATCAGAGCTTAAGTGTTTCTCCTAGACTCCTTATCTATTCCTCAGCGACATTATCGCGTTGCTTCTATCATCATCAAACCATTAGATCATACTCTTTTTGCATATCATTACTGTTTTAACCATTTGACTACACCAGACTGTTCGTCTTCTCAAGATGAAGTCAACGCCACCATAAACATCTTTATTAGACCTCAGACGCGCCCTCACGTGCTGCCCAAAGAGGGCGTGTCACGTCTCCTTGTCACCATGCTCTTCACACGGATTCATGTGTGCTCTCTTAGCACTCTGTGTTGCTGACATAAGCCCTAGCCGCATTCTAGCCATTTACTCCACACCGTCTTGGCCTAGCCGCTCCCATGTACCTTCATTGCTGATGTCATCCTACATCAACCCTATCTAACATCAACCCTATCTAACATCAACTTCCGTGCTTCTGTGTACGTGATCGCTGATGTCCACCTCAGCGCCTCTGTGCCTCTGCTACAAGCATGCGACGTGCACCTCCTTTACTATCGTGCGTCACGCCTCAACCTCAGCGCCCCTGTGCCTTTGTCTCTATTGTGCGCCACGCCCTCATTTACTATTGTGCACCACATACTTCTCTACTATTGTGCGCCGCACCTTATCATTGGCTTATTTTTGCACCTGGACGTTTATTTTTGGGTCGATTCAGTCGGTACCAACTATTTTCGACCCTCCAGATTCACTGATATACTCTGTTTTACCGAGTTCTACTCCGACACCATTGATCCCTCTTTGTGATTCCTAATTTGCTCACTCAATGGATCATTCAGACAGCTCTTATCAGCACGGTGGCTCTTCTGGACCACTTACGACTCTTAGTCAGCATCACTCTTTAGCTCACTTTGCCTTCACTACTACCAATCACCAGATACATGCTCAACATTCTCTAGATGGCTCTTCTGCTACTCCTGAACCTTCACCAACCTGCACTCGTCATGATATTGAAGCCATAGTGAAAAAGGTTCTTTTTACCTCTACTTTTGGTATGCCCTCTACTGCTCTTTCAATTACTCTAGGTACTTCTTCTTGGTATTTTGATTTAACTTACTGCAACCATATGACCTCTAACCCTACACTTTTCTCGTCCATTACATTTTCTTCTACTTTACCTGTTATTCACACTATTGATGGTTCCCAAATGCATGTTAGTTATATAGGTCATATTTCCACTTCTAATGTCTCTCTTCCACATATTTATCTAATCCTAAACCTTATCCTTAATCTTATTTTTATTGGTTAACTTTGTGATCTTGGTATCACTGTTTTTTTTTCTCCAATTGGCTGTGTTGTGCAGGATCTGAAAATGGATAGACTCTTGGGATAGATCATAGACATGGACGTCTATATAAGCTCATCCATCTTCGCATTCCCTTATCCAGTTATGCTTCTGTCCAGATTAATGCTCCTACTACTACTAGTTCTCCTCTTGGAATATAGTATTCTCGGTTAGGTCATGTATCATTTGGTCGTTTACAATCTCTAGTTTCGAGTGGTCAGTTAGGTCTTGTTCCAAATAATAAAGAAGATTGTTTATGTTGTCAACTTGCAAAATAACCTGTTTTACTATTTAATATTAGTACTTTTATGTCTCATGCACCTTTTGATCTCATACATTCTGATGTTTGGGGGCCTTCACCTAATGCTACCATGGGAGATCTAAATACTTTCATATTTGTCGATGATTTCACTCGTTTTACCTGATTATTTCTTATGAGATCTTACTCTGAGTTACAACAAATATACTATGATTTTTCACGAATTGTCAAAACTCACTTTTCTTCTACCATCAAAATTTTTTGTGCTGATAATGCTCAAAAATACAAAGAAACTCATTTTTTGAGATTCTTTCGTCAAAATGGCACTCTTTCCCACTATTCTTGCCCTGGTACCTCCCAACAAAACGGTCGTGCTAAGCGCAAACATCGCCATATCTTAGATACTGTTTGTGCTCTTTTAATATCTTCTTCTTGTCCTGAACGTTTTTGATATCTCCTATACTATCAACCGTGTCCCTTCCCCTACCAAAAAAAAAAAAAATCAAATCCCATATGAGTGTTTGTATGGCACATCTCCTACTTATACTAGTCTTCGTGTGTTTGGATGTGCTTGTTTTATTCTTCTTCAATCACATGAGCGTACCAAATTAGAACCTCACGTCCGGTTACGTTGCTTCTTGGGGTATGGATTGAACATAAAGGTTATTGCTGTTGGGATCTTCTTTCTCGTCGTCTCCCTGTCTTTTGTCATGTGGTATTTTGGAAACACAAGATGTTCCCTTCTATATCTAAGTTTTATTTATCCACTCCTCCCACTACATCATTCTTTACATATCCTTGTTTTTTGTTTGATGAGCTTGATATAGATGCCACTTCTAACATGATGACTATGACCCATCCTGAGGATTCTGCCCCGTCTCCTAGTCCTGCTGCACCACTCCTTGATCTTAAGCCTGCTCTTGCTCCTATCTTTGCTCTTGCTTCTAGTCCTGTCCTTATATCCATCTCCTTGTGAGCCTCATATATCCCTTGATTTTAGTACATCATCTTTTGCACCAGAGGTACCTCTTCGTTATTCTACTCGAGTGACCTAACCTTTTGTACTGCTTTTTTATTTCATTGTTGGTTCCACTACTTTTTCTTCTCATGAACCTATTTCCTATCAAGCGGTTTGTTCTAATCTTCTTTGGCAACAAGCTATGATTGATGAACTATAGGCTTTTGATAAAACTCATACCTGGAATGTGGTCAATCTTCCTCCTGGCAAAAGTGTTGTTAGCTGCAAATGGGTTTACAAGATCAAGATCCATTCCGACAGTTTTATTGAGCGTTACAAAGCTCGTCTTGTTGCTCGGGGGTTCAGTTCCATTCGCAGCTTACTTGCAGTTGCTGCTGCTCGCCACTGGAATCTTTGTTAAATGGATGTTAAGAATGTTTTTCTCAATCGTGATCATACTGAGGAAGTTTACATGCAACCTCCTTCTGGTTCCTCAATTCCGTCATCCAAAGTCTGCAAATTTCATCGTGCTTTGTATGGTTTGAAACAAGCTCCTCAGGCTTAGTTTGCCAAGTTTAGTTCTACCATTTGTGACTTTGGGGTCTCCTCTAGTGCTTATGATTCTGCCCTATTTATTTGTAAGACGAAGCATGGTATTATTCTTTTTCTTTTTCTCTATGTGGATGATATGGTCATCACCCAGGATGACATAGTAGGTATCTCTAGTCTCAAATGGTTCCTTAGTCATCAGTTTGAGATAAAGAATTTGGGTTTGCTTAGCTACTTCCTTGGATTGGAAATCTCTTATGATTTCTCTAGTTATTTTCTCTTTTAGGATACCTCTAATTTATTGGCTCAAGCTAGTCTTACTGATTGCAAGATTGCCTCCACTCCAGCTAATCCTCAAACTCGTCTCACACCTCTTGATGGTTATTTGTTGTCGATGCTACTTTATATCGTCAGCTGCTCATTGGCAGTCTTGTTTGTCTCACAGTTACTCGTTCAGACATTGCTTATGATGTCAGTTAGTTTATGATTGCTCCTCGTTCTCCGCACTTTGATGCTTTGGTTCACATTTTGCGCTATCTCAAAGCCACTGTGTTTCATGTTCTTCACTGCTCTGCTCACTCTTCTCTATAGTTATATACATTTTCTGATGTAGATTATGCAGGGGATCCTACTGACTACTACTCTACTATAAGGTTCTGCTTCTTTTTGGATGACTCTCTCATTGCTTGGCGTAGCAAGAAACAAACTCTTACTGCTCATTCTAGTATAGAGGCTGAGTATCGTACTCTTGCTGACACTACTCACGAGCTTGTATGGCTTCGTTGGCTTCCTTCTAATATGGGAGTTTCTCATCCTACTGCCACTAATCTCTATTATGACAAACAGAGTGCCATTCAAATTGCACATAATGATGTCTTCCATGATCACATCAAGCATATTGAGATAGATTGTGACTAGATTAGGCAGCATGTTACTCATGGCACTATTCTTCTTCTCTTTGTTACCTCTGTCGATCAGACAGCCGACATCTTTACCAAGACTCATCCTCCAGGACGCTACTCTGATTTTCTTGCCAAGCTCAAGTTGATATCTGCCTTACTACCTTGAGCTTGAGGGAGGGGTGTGTGTGTGTTAAATATAGTATATATATTATCTTCATATTTATGTTCATTACCATACTTAGGATTACCATACCTAACTCTCTCTCCTCCTATATAAAGCAATCTTGTATTCATTGTTTATTCACTAATGATTAATACAGAGTTTCTCTCTCATTTCCTCTCTCTCAAATTTTATAACATCACTCAACCCTTAAAAGACTCTATTTAGCTCCATGTAAAGCACATCTACACAAACAAGAAATAATTAGGGAAAGCACACTCAGTTTATGTTCTCCTTCACTCAACTCTCCTTTAGTGAAACTCAAATCACTCAGCACAAAGGAGAGAGAATTAGAGACTGTGATGAATTGAACCATTTTACTTAAAATTTAAGAAGTCCTGTGGTATGGCTTGATAGTGCTTTACTTCCCTGTCTTTTAAAAATAGCTAAACGTCTCCTATGTGATTTTGGACTAAAATGCAACTGTTAACACTGTTGACTAAGATGTGAAATGACTATAATACCTTCAAACCCTTTTTTTTGTGGTTATTTTCTTTCTCTCTCACCTCTCATATACATAATTTACAATGGCTAGTATTAATTCAACTAATTCACAGTTAATTATAAATTCTTAATTCTTAATTATTTATTGTAATTCTTAATTTTTATTCTAATTTTAATTTAATCATATTTTAGATCACAATTAATCCTAAATATTTAACTATTTATTGCAATTGCTAACTTTTTAATCTAATTTTAATTTAAATTTTATTAAATTAAATTAAAATTGTCAATAGACTAGTCTTGTGGCATGGCTTGATAGTATTTTAGTCCAAAATCACTTTCTAGCTATAAATGAATGATAGGGGGAAATGCTCCAGCCCTAAACCACAAAGGGAAAAAATGAATTTAACTCAATTTTAAGTTATTAGGAGAATTAGTAATCAAGCTTGGATAATTCTTGAAAGACGTCCCAAAAGATAATAACTAGATGTCATGGTCATGTGTGTTTTTCTTTTTGGTTGCAATTCATGGATCTCGACAACTATATATCCCTGTTTACTTAGATACGCATCAAACATTTAAGGGTAAACTACAATAGGTCCTACTTTGGAGACTTATTACCTAATAGGTCTTACTTTGGAGACTTATTACCCATTAAGTCCTATTTGATATAATTTATTAAGTGATAAAGATAAATTTATCAGTCTTTTTTTTTATGAATAATTTTATAGTGATAAATTTATCAGTCTCTTTGTTTTATGAATAAATTTTTAGTGATAAATTTATCACTCTCTTATTTTTATAGTGTTAAATTTATTAGTTAGGACCTGTAAGTAAATAAGTCTAGTTAACAGGACTAATTGGTAAGTACCCCAACATTTAATAGCCATAGTTATAGCTTGATTTAATGAGAGAGAATTTTTTTTTTCTTTTTTTTTGTTTGCAGGAAAGGATCATAATACAACTCGAACAGTCATCATTATTGTTGTTTCGGTTATTTCTTTTGTGATAGTACTTATTGTATGCATTTGCATCTTCTTAAGAAAGAGAAAGCAGAGGAAGCCAAAGAAGAACGTTGAAAGTAAGTTTAAGATAGTTTTATTTAGACCTCTATGTGAACTTTAATATGATTTTGTTTCAATTGAAACCATTAACAAATCAAAAAAAGAAAGTAGAACAACTCTAAATGATGTCAATTATCTCAGTATGTTCTTGCCAAAAATAAATCTTGGAGAGGAAATTAAAAGATACCGTAATGTGCCTGTGGAAAATTTTAGGATGCTAATTTGGAATACCATATAAGATGGCTAACGTTATGATTTAAAGGAAGTTATCAACATTACTAAATGATCCATATTTTCATTTATAACTCTTATTGACATAATTATTAACTTTTTTCAGTTTGTAAGGATATGGATGAAATTAGCACAGTGGAATCCTTGCAATATGACTTTGATACTATTAGTGTTGCAACAAATAACTTCTCTGATGCTAATAAGCTGGGACAAGGTGGATTTGGTGTTGTTTATTGGGTAATTAAATATTCAATTATGAATATGATGGATCCTCTTCATGTTTAAAATTAAATTTTATATTTGCTAAAAATAGTTTAATTTATTTAACATCAATTTTGTTCATCTTCAGGGTAGGCTTCCAAACAGACAAGAAATAGCTGTGAAAAGGCTATCTAGTGATTCTGGACAAGGAGAACTAGAATTTAAGAATGAGGTTATGCTAGTTGCCAAGCTTCAACACAGGAATTTGGTTAGACTATTGGGATTCTGCCTTGAAGGAATGGAAAGGATTCTTATTTACGAGTTTGTGACCAACTCGAGCCTCGATAACTTCATATTCGGTATGATTGTTGTGTTGTTTTCCTATACATTGCATTGTTGTCAACTTCATCTTGACATACCTAAAATATGCATTGTCATCGCTTTGCATTGAAGAGGGACACTACAGTGAAAATATATCTTGATCCAAATATCATTTCATCACATGATAAAGCCTAAAACTAGAATCCTTGAAGGACAGTTTTAGATGATTTAATCCATTTTGAGTTTTGGTTCACCTTTTCTACACGAACAAACTTGTAGATCCCATTAATCGTGCACAATTGGATTGGGATATGCGTTACAAGATCATAAGAGGCATTTCTCGTGGACTTCTATATCTTCACGAAGATTCACGACTTCGAATTATTCATCGTGATCTCAAAGCTAGCAATGTTTTGTTAGATGCACAGATGAACCCCAAAATTTCAGATTTTGGCATGGCAAGATTGTTTGTATTAGATGAAACTCATGGAAATACAAGCAGAATCGTGGGAACCTTGTAAGTGCTAAATTTTTCCCTGCATCATATGATTAAAATCAACATTCTATAATTGTTCATTTCCAAATGGTTTTGGTTCATATGCCAATAATTGTTTTGGTACACAAAATATGCTTTGAATAAGAAAAAAAAAAAAAAATTAAGAAACCATTTTTGTTATAATCATTAAGAATTGGTAACTATAGTGATAAGGTCATAAAAGAGAGTTGGTTTCAATCAATACAATAATGACATGTCGTTTAATATACATCTTTTGATATAAAAGTTTAGTCATTGCATTACTCTAATCTATTATTGCCTCTAATATATTAAACATTACAGCGGATATATGGCTCCAGAGTATGCAATGCATGGCCAATTTTCAGTCAAATCAGATGTGTTTAGTTTCGGTGTCTTAGTTTTGGAAATTGTGAGTGGTCAAAAGAATAATTGCTTCCAAAATGGGGATAATGTAGAGGACCTCTTAAGTTATGTAAGTATGAATTAATATCAATGACAACTTACAAGTCCCATGAAATTTTACAGTCCCTAAAAGCTTATTGCACATATTGATTCTTGTAGGCTTGGAAAACTTGGCGAGAAGGAACAATATCGAATTTGATAGACCCTGCATTAAGGGATGGCTCAGGTTCAATACGTGAAATAATGAGATGCATTCATATTGGGTTGCTATGTGTACAAGAAAATGTAGTTGTAAGACCAACCATGGCTTCCGTTGTTGTCATGCTTAATAGCTTTTCTCTTACTCTTTCATTACCTTTAGAACCAACTTCTTTTCCGCTTAGTACCATCAATTCAGAGATACCATTACTCCAAGAAAATAATTATGTGGTATCTGAGTTCAGTCAATCAAAAAGTAAATCCACCCATATGTCAGTCAATGAAGCTTCAATTACCGAGTTATATCCTCGATAGATTTTGAGGTTAAGATTGAAATGACAAATATATTTGTATGATTTTTTGTTTTCTATTCTTTCTCTTTTGAATTTCTTGATTTTAATGGAATAATGTTTGAGTTTAAGACATTACAAAGGATTGTACTTTTATCGTTACAGGGGTAGGACTGGGATGAGTTGCCTCGTTAAAAACATGTTATCTATTCTTTAAGATATTGGATATAGTGATTCCATTCTAATCCCAACTCTACAATAAGTATATTTGTAAGAATTTTTATTTGTTTTACAAGTAGAAAATTGAATTATTCAAACCACCATAATTCCTTATTTATCACATTTTGGTTGTGAAGATGATAAGCAATGAAGTACCATTTAATGACTAATATTGTATTTAATAGGCTACGTCGGGATTGTTTTTCCAAATAGTTTTCCATGTATTGTTTTTGTGTTTTACTTGATTATTGCATATTGTGTAGATGACATATGCAATATTGAGTTAATAGGTACATTGAATTAAGTTTTTGGCTCCATTACCTCCTTTGTGCACAAACATGGTTTTCAACTTCAGATCGTTCGCCTGAAAGTTGATTTGGCAAATCTCCAATCGCAACCGTTTTTGGATAAAAATTCTAAATTTCAATATCAGATAAAATCAAAATTGGAAGATTTTCTAGCAAGAGAAAAAAATGTACCTACATCATAGGTCCAAGGTCAGATGATTAAATTATGGGGATAAAAACTCCAGTTTCTTTCATGCCACCATGATTCAACGTCGTCAGAGAAATCAAATCCTTCAACTACAAGATGAGAATGGAGGTTGGATGGATTCAGAATTAGAGATAAATTGCCACTTGCTTGAGTGTTTCTCTCAATTGTTTTCAAGTGAAGGGGATAGAAATTTTAGTGAAGCCCTCTCTGTGGTTCAGCCACTTGTGACAGAAGCGATGAACCGTCAGTTGACCCTTTCAATTTGTGATAAAGAAGTTTGAACTGTTCTTTTCTAGCTAGGTGTTGTTAAATCACCGAGGCTGGATGGTTTTCTTGGGTTCTTTTACCAAACCTATTGGGATGTGGTGGGTGACCAGGTTTGTCAAGCTGTTCAAAGCTTTTTTGTGGGAGGGCACATGCTTGAAGAGCTTAATAAAATGAATTTGGTATTGATTCCAAAGGTTGGTAGAGCTTCAAAGTTATCACATTTCCGCCCAATTAGTCTTTGTAATTTCAGTGTTAAGATCATTACCAAAATTTTGGCTAATCATCTAAAAAAAGTCCTCGATCTCCTAATTTCTCCGAACCAGTTAGCTTTTGTTCCTGGGAGGATGATCCAAGATAATATCCTAGTAGCTCGTGAAGCTTTTCACTCTTTGAAACTGACGAAGGTAGGGAGTTGGTCACATTGCTATAAAGCTCGATTTCAATAAAGCTTATGATAGAATAAAATGGGATTTCTTGGTTGCAGTCTTGAAGAAGATGGGTTTTCATCTGATGTGGGTCCAATGGGTTATGGAATCTGTATCAACTATGAGCTTTTCAGTCTGTGCTAATGGCGAGAAAAAGGCCTCTTTTATTCCCCCCCGTGGACTTCGCCAAGGGGATCCTCTATCTCCGTATCTCTTTATTTTGGTTATAGATGTACTCTCAAATCTTCTCTAAACCTTAGAGAAAAGGCAAATTTCTGGATTCAAGATTGCAAGGCAATGCTTCTATTTCTAAAGGTTGATGTCTCTGAATGTCAACAAGTTTTGGAAATCCTGTCAACTTATTGTGAAGCATCAGGACAATTGATTAATTTTGATAAGTCAAGTGTATAATTCTGCTCCAACGGCCCCCCCAAATTTGTGTAGTTCCATTTGTGCTCTATCTGGTCTTAAAGTTTCACACTCAAATGCAAAATACTTGGGGCTGCCCTCATTTTGGGGAACGTCAAAGGCGGAGGCCTATGAGTTTCTCATTGAAAAAGTGGTGTCAAAACTTCAAGGTTGGAAGATGAAATTGCTCTCGCAAGCTGCAAGGGAAACTTTGATAAAGGTGGTAGTACAGATGATTCCCTCATATGCTAGGCCTCGTTTTGCTTTCCCAAAAAGGTTCTGCACTAAATTGAATTCCTATATTTGTAGGTTTTGGTGGAGAGGAGATCTTGATGGTAGAGAGATCCACTGGGTTAGTTGGGATCAACTGCTGCTGTCAAAATTTCAAGGAGGGCTGGGATTTAGAGATTTCAATGAGTTCAATTTGGGCTAGCAAGACAAGGATGGAGGTTAATTAAATATCTGAATTCATTCAGTGCTTAAATTTTGAAAGGCGTTTATTTTCCTCATTCTAGTTTTATGCACACAACCAAGGGTCACTGAGCTTCGTGGGCATAGGCAAGTATCCTCCAGGAAAGGGAAATTTTAAAAGAATGTGTGAGGCAAGTTAACTGTGGGTCTTTTATTTGATTCCGGGATGATAAATAGGTCCCCTCTCTTCGTGATTTTAGAGTAACCTATTCGAAACCTGTGGGTTGCGAGATTGAGAGAATGGAGGATGCTATGGATACAAACAAAAGCTGGAAACTGGATGTGACTCTGAGATACAAGCTATTACCTCTACCCTTATTGCTTTGGCCCCTATGGAAGATTCTCAAGTTTGGCATTATGAATCAAAAGGCATATGTTCGATTAGCTTGGGGTATCACACTGCCTTTCCAGTGTTAAACGACACTGTGGTCCAGAAACCGTCATCTTCTTTCCAGCCTCCAAGTAAGTTTTGGAAACAAATTTGGGCCCTCAAAGTTCCACCAAAGGTCCATCACGTCTAGTGGCGTGTGTGCAAAAATGCCTTAGCCTCTAGAGAGAACCTGTTTAGAAGGAGGTGTACATATTCAAATCTTTGTCAAATCTGTCAGTCCAGATCTGAATCGGTTGAACATTTACTTTTTGGTTGTGATTAGGTTCGAGCAATATGGTTTGGGAGTGATCTAAATTACAGAGTCAGCTGAAGTTCCATCCACTAGGTTTTAGAATGGTCGTGTGATTTGATGGAACAATTTCAGAATGTTGAAGAGCGTGATAATTTCTTTGGTCAAGTTGCTTGGACTGGTTGGTTTATTTGGAAAGGAAGGAATAAATTTATCTTTAACCATCAGCCGATTGATCCTATTTCAATTTTACATCGTGTTCGAATGGCAAGAACAAAATTTGAGTCAACTACTGGCATGGGTAATTCGCGTCTGCAGATTCATGCTGGTGTTAACCTTTTTGCAGGGAATTGGGTGCCTCCGTCCTTGGGGAATTATAAGATAAATTGCGATCTGGCAGTAAAGAAGGGCTCAAATCAAGCAACAGCTGCAGTTATTCTAAAGGGCAGTTGATTGATGGACTTACAAAGAAGTGTTGTATCTCATCCTCCCCCCAAGGTGAAGCTCTAGCCTGCCGTCTTGCTTGTCTATTGGCTCAAGATTATAATCTTTCGATGGTGGAGGTGGAAAGAGACAATAAATCTGTCATCCATCTCTGTGTTTCCGAGGATGTTCCCCCTTGGAAATGTGGAGCAATTGTTAATGACATTAAGATGTTGGCAGATCGAGGGAATCTTTCTTCTCATTAGTGTCCAAGAGCAGCAAATGGCGCTGCCCACTAGGTGGCCTAGGCTTTCCTTCATGATCGTTTTTCCACTGATTGGGTCTCCCACCCTCCTTATGCTTTACAAGCTTTGTTAGAGTAGCTTAGCTTTGGAGTTTAGCCCTGTTTTGTTTAGCTCTGTTTGTTTCATTTCCTCTGTTAAAAAAAATAAAAATAAAAATGAAAGTGTGATCTTTTATTATTATTGTAGTAGTGATAATTGCGTATCATGTTTTTTATTTTATTTTATTTTATGTGAGTGTACACGTCTATGTCTAAATTTGCACTTCAACCATACACTTTCTCCTTTTGAGGGGAAGTAGTCGCAGATGAAATTAAAAAACTAAATTGTTTTTTATCAATTTCAGAATTATTACCTAAACAATTAATATTCAATATTAGAGTAGAATTTCTTTTAAGATTATTTGATTAACATCATCATAATTACATGTAAGATTTCTTTTTTCCCAATTCACAAACGGCTTAGACGTTGGTGTGTTTGATAAAACTGCAAATAAAAAAATGAAAATTAAGTATTGAAAACTGAATGTTAAATTTTTTAAGTTAAAAAATTATTTGATAAAAATTTAAATATTGAACTAAAAATAAGTTGTTTGATATATATAAGATCAAATTTAAAATTTATTATTTTTAAATTGTACATTTGACTTTTTGTATTATAATGGTGGTAGTGGTAGTGGTAGTGACAGTGGCATAGTGGCGGTGGCGGTGGTGGTGACGACATGGTAGCATTAATGATGGTGGTGGTGGTGGTGGTGCTAGCAATTGTGATGAAAATAGTAGTAAAATGATGGTGGTGCATATGGAAATAATGATAATGGTAATTAAGGTGGTGGTAGCATGATGGTGTTAGTGGTAGTAGTGGTGGTGATAGTAGTAATGATGGTAATGATAGTAAAATAATGGTGGTGCTTATGAAATAATACAATAGTGACGAAGATGGTGATAATAGTAGTAGTAGCATGATGGTTGCGGTGGTGGTGGTGGCGGCGGCAGTGGCATGGTCTAGTGGTGTGGTGATGGTAGTGGTATTGATAGCAGTGGCGGTAGTGGTGGTGGTGGTGGTAATGAGTTTATAATAGTGTATATCGATACTAATATTTAATATTTATAAATTCAATCAGAATTACGTAAGTTTCATATGATTTCAAATTTTCTTAAATTTTGCTCACATTTTTTACCACTTAGGCCATAAGTCCATTTCTAAATCTTTTGGGACATTAAGCTTAAGTTCTAGGGTGTGTTTGGTTTGTGTTTTGAAATAAATTTTAAAAAAAAACAATTTTGGAAAAAGAGTTTAGAAATTTTTTTGGTTTGTTTAGTTGTGTTAGGTTTTTATTCTTGGCAATTCCGTTTGACAAAACTCCTTTAAGTTGTATTTGTTTTCGCATTTTTATTTCAGTAAGGCTATGAGTTTATTAGATATGAATCCAACCCGAATCGAGCCTTGCAGAGAAGTTTGTGATGTTAATGCTTTCAAGATTGCCACTTCGTTGATTATGACGAGTCGAGCCGCCTTCACCATAGGTTGAGGGCACCAAGCAAAATGTAAAAGTGCATTCAAAGTTGCTTGTCCGCTCGAGCGGACATTCCCTCGCTTGAGTGGAGATTGGTCAGTTCCAGAAGTTTGGGTGTCTGCAAAAATACTGTGATCCGTGTTTTCACGCTCGAGCGTTGAAATCCCCGTTCGAGCGTACATCCTGGTTTGGACATGGCATATAGTGTCCCCGCTCGAGCGTCCATTTCCCCGCTCGAGCGTACACCCTAGTGCGGAACACGTCATACAGTGTCCCCGCTCGAGCGTCCATCACGATTTCAGATTCTATAAATTGACAAGTTGCTTCAAATCTAGGATTATTGCTCCAGATATTCTTCTTGGGGTCTAGGGTTTATATCTGGGGATATTTTGCTAGTTTTCTTTGATGTTTTGATTGAGTATTCAACTCATGGTTTAAAGAGTATACATCAAAGAATTATTTGTTTGTTCTACATAAAAAAGAGAGTTGTTCTTCGATGGATTCTGAAGAATTTGAGCCTGAAGCTTTGGTGGAATCTAGAGTGGCTCATCGTCAAGACAATTCCGAGGTGAAGACGGGGTTGGAAGAGGCACATAGGGGTTGGTTCAATTTGGGCGTGGATTCGCTAGGTAATTGAGAGTATACCTGTGTAATTCCTTTATATCTTCTTAGTGGATTGTTTTGTGGCTATTGCCCATGATTTTTTTATTACAACTAGAGGTGCTCCAATTGTGGTTTTTTCCATGTAAAATTGGTGTGTTGATTTGTCTTGATTGTTTGATTGGGTTTGTTGTTTACTGCTTAAAATTGATACATAATCACAAATCAACATCTAAGGGATTTCTAGATTTTTCAGGTTGTATATTCTAAAAATAGTTTTAGAGCTTGGAAGTTTCGGATTATTTGATATTTTATTGTAATTGAGTAGATGTGTGTGGGAAAAAGTGATTGAGAATGAGAGCGGAGAGAGGAGAGAAAAAAAGTGATTGATTGATGTGTAGGAGAGAAAAAATGATTTTGAAATTTTTTTCAAAAAATTTGAACCAAACAAAATTTTAAAAAATTTTCTCAAAAATTGTATCTTGAGATACAAACCAAACAAACTCCTAATCTCTTTGGGCCAAAACGACACAATTTGTCCAAAAAGACAACTATCGATTCAAATCAACCTATCTATCTATCTCTTAAAATCACTCAATTTGTTTATCTTTTGAAATTTACTAACCCTATTTTTCTATCCGTTGAAATTCACCAAACTAACTATTTGTTAAAATATAATACATGTCACTCATTCAACACCCGTTGGTGAATATCACACATTTCTCTATCTCAGCACCACTATCTCCTGCCGTCGTTGCTGGCGACTTTTCCAGTGACTTTTCCGGCCAATTTTGTTAAAAAATTTTCTGACGTATCCTTATCATCAAATAGTATTTTTATCTTAGATCTAATGCCATATACCCTCTTTAAAATGTATTTTTCACCAATTTTTTCTACATTTTAAGGCATTTAAATTTTTTAAGTGATATCAATTGTGGTTATTAAACGGATTTAATTAATTATCATTTAATACATTTAGTTTTTAAGTGTTGAATCAGATCATCAAACGCTCTCTTAGTGTAGCTTAGATTAGAGTGATGATATACAAACAAAAATTTCATACATAATTTATATACATAAGAATGTGTCTCAATGTAGACCATTAACTTTAATTCGATTACACCCAAAAAGATTACATTTATTTATTAAAATAGTATCGCCACATCATTTTTTGTGATTTTTTTGAATGAATTTTATGTATGGATAATATTTTCCTTCAGATTGACCTCTTGTACTCACTTTCAATTCAAGTGTAATCTAGTAGTTTATTGATAAAATTTTCCTTTCAATTGCTCTCCTTTCAGATTTCTTTCTTCTTCTAAAGTTTCAAAGAAGTCTATAAATCTATCAAAGCATTAAAAACCACACACAAAATAATTGTTTGTGTTGTAAAATTTGGATCAAGATCTATCGATCCACATCCTAACAAAAATTTTACCAAGACCATATTATTGGGTTTGATCAGATAGATAATGGGCGGAACATTCAACATTACATGAGTGAGGTTGATATTATAACAATCGTATTATATCGTAGTTGTTCATAAATGAAAAGCACATTGGTGGATAGTTTTTTCAGATTTCATTTTATAGTAAAACTTGAGTAAACTTTCACTATATGAAAGATTTTGGTAGCGTTTGGTAGAGTTTTGTAAATGTGATTTGAGAGTATGAGTTGTATTTTGAGTTTGTGTGTTGTGAAATTATGATTTGAGTGTAGAAAATTTGTTTGGTAAAGAGTTTTGAAAATATTTTTGAAAAGAGTTTTGATTTGAGTGAGGAATTGTTGATGTGACATTTGATATGTGATACAAAAATTTACAACTCATAACTAAACATACAACTCAAAATTATTTTAAAGTACATAAAAAATTCAGAAAATATTTTTTTTCAATTATAAATTAATTAACATATCAATTGTAAAAAAAAAAAAAATTTGTCAACCGGCCGGTCAACCGGCCGGATGTCCGGCCGGACGACCCTAACGGAAAAAAAAATTGCAGACAACGCGCAGAACAGATGCAGAAAATACAGAGCTTTCGGCAGAGTTTTGAAAAATTAATTCCAAAACTCTTACCAAACATGGAGCTCAAACATATATGTAGAATCATGATTCCAAAGCACAACCAAACACAACCTTTATTTTTATTTAATTAATGGAGTTGATTTTTTAAAAATATTTTTATATGCATGTTGGATACATACTAATAAATTATGTGTTTTGTAGCAAGTTGATTTTTTTTTTTTTTTAGTGTTAAAATTTCTCAGTTTTATAGCAGTCAATTTAAAATTAAAATAAGTAAAATCTCTCTCACCCATATAAACACATACAAACTCAGAACTTTTACAACATGAAGAAGTTTCAAAATTTTGAATTGAGAAATTTCTTAGTTCACAAAAATAAGAAATTTTAATTAATATAGTAGTCAATTGAAAACTAAAAGAAATGAAATCTCTTTCTCTGCTAAACACACACATACAAATTAACATAATTTCACAAATGCTAACAGGTCTATTGCATTAAAATGGAAAATTTTCTCAATTTCACAAAACTGAAAAATTGATAAACTTATCAGTTTCACCATATAGATAATTTTTCAATTTCTAATTATTCATGTAACGATAAATGAAAACTCAAAAGCAATAGGAATTCATCTAAGAGAACTTTGAAACTAAAAATAATTGAAATATTTGTCTTAATAAAAATGTATCGGTTTGTAAAATTAAGAAATTTCTCAATTTTTGTAAAATTGAGAATTTTCTCAAATTTGAGAAATTGAGAAATTCCACAAATTTCTTAGTTTATTTTTTTATATGCACAATTTCATATTTAATATGAACGTTGCTTCTAAAAAATATAAAATTTCATCCCAAATTTCTAAATTTTAGGAAAACTCGAAATTTCATCCAAAACGTAAGAATTTTAGGATAAATTTGAAAAAGTTCTATTGTTTTGAAATTTCTCAGTTTCATCAAATTGGGAATTACTATTATAATGAATTTGAGTGATGTGATTATTAGTGTGAAGATGTAAAACAAAATTTGTCTGTTTTTTTACATAGTATGATGGTATTAGTTGGTTGCGATTCAATATGTGAAATTACGTAAAAATTCTCATTATATAAAACGTAACTTTTGTTATTTTTATAAAGTGGAGGAATGAAGTTTTCACATTACTCTCATAGGATTGGATTAGTAATTTCAATCACCCCATAAGAATTGTAATTTCATTTTAGAAGGAATTCATTTTACCTCTCTTATTTGTTATACTGTATCTCACCTATTCTGGTTAGGTAGAGTCAATTTCCTAATAGCCTAATCATTAAGTTTAGGATTTTGGGGTTATTCAAGCTATGTGCAAGTTGGTCTGGACACCAGTTATTAACAATATATATATATAATAAATTGGGAAAAATCACATTTTTCATTTTTATAACTTGGTATTCGGCCCATTGGACCAACTAATCCAGGGGATTAATCTACCGTCCACTTGCGGAGTTTGCAATTAAAGTAAGAGCTTTATGTATGGAGTCATCCCAAGATATTGTTTTTTACCTAAGTGGTTTTGAATGTGAAATCTTAAAAAGAGCATACCCCCAAATTTCAGACCTCAACCACCAAACTAACCCTGAAGTTGGGAAGAATCACATTGTTGGACAATTCACGAACCATTGTTGGACATTGATCTTTGGACTTGTTAGGGTATATCTCCTTAGTAGAGTATGAGACCCAATTGGTTTTGGTAAAAGAATTTTAATTTGATTTGGTTTGGGTATAATATATTTTATATATTATATCTAATTTTTGGAAACCCAACGGGTATTTAATAAGGTGTTTGGTAGCAGTTAGGGTTCGATAAAAAAAATCCAACAGTCTACAATATATTTGGTATTTTTGTTTTGTATTTTTGGAAGAGGCACAACGGCTAGTACATTCTTTTTCGGGGTCTGTGCTCATTAATTCATCTTTGATGGGTTTTCGGTTTTGAGTGGCAGTGCTTGAATTCAACTCTTTGGATTTGTTTCAGCAACCGTTGTGCGTTTGATTTGGGATATTATTTTGGGTCTTCTACAATTCTGGTTTCGAAGACTTTTGTTCATTTATTTGGTGAGGTTTTTCCGCTTGTTTATTTGTGATTATTTGGGATTCACCTAAGGGTGATTTGTGAGACCATTCGTGTCTTGTTTGTAATCATTTGGAAACTTTTTGGTTGATAGTGGAATCGGATTTCGATCTCATGGACATACCTCACATTGAGGGAACCATGTAAAAATTCTTGTATTGCTATTGATTTAATTTTTCAGCATTAGTTTTTATTCCTATTGATTGATTTACTTGTGGAGAATCATATATTTTTCCTAACAACTGGTATCAGAGCTTACGGTTTATTTAGGTTTATTTATTTGTGTAAATCAATGGAGGGGAATGTGGGTCGTATGTCTAGTTTCAATGGAAGCAATTGGGTAACTTGGAAAACTAAAATGGATGACCTATTATTTTGTAAAGATTTGTATGGACCCATTGAGGGTGATAGTGGCAAACCCGAGGGTATGAAAGATGATGAATGGAATAGGCTTAATCGAAAAGCCGTTGGTGTTATCCGTCAATGGATTGATGACAGTGTGTTTCATCATGTTGCTACTGAAACTTCGGCACATGATTTATGGAAAAAATTAGAGAGTCTTTATGATAAAAAATCAGTTACAAATAAAGCCTTTTTGTTTCGTAAGTTGGTTAATTTAAAATAAAAAGATGGCAGCCCTATTCCGAAACATCTGAATAAAATAAAGAGTATTGTTAACCAACTTGCTTCGATAAAAATTATTTTTGATGATGAGTTGTAAGCTTTGATGCTACTTAGTTCTTTGCCCGAAAGTTGGAAGACTTTAATTATGACAGCTAGTAATTCGGCGCCCGATGGAGTTGTCATAATGGACCAAGTCACTAGTAGCTTGTTGAATGAAGAAACTAGAAGAAAATCAGTGGGTTTTTTTCATTTGGAAGCATTTGTTGTGAGAGGCCGAAGCAAAACAAGGGGGAAGAGTAAGACTCCTCATGGTCGTGATCAAAGCCATGACAAATCAAAAGATAGTTATTTTTCAAAGAAAGACATTGAGTGCTATTATTGCCACGAGAAAGGGCACATGAAGCGAGAATGTCAAAAGCTCAAGAATAAGGAGAAAAGGCGTGACAAAAGTGTGGATAAGAAGCAAGAAGACACAACAGCAGTTACTATCAATAGTGATCTCATGGTCATTTGTGAAGATGATTATATCAATTTTGTGGGCCAAGAGAATAATTGGGTGATTGATTCTGGTGCTTCTTTTTATGTGACTTCTCGAGTTGATTTGTTCACTACCTATACCAAAGGAGATTACGATTCTATTTGAATGCGTAATGAAGGTTTGTCCAAGATTATTGGCATGGGTGATGTTTGCTTGGAAACAAATTTAGGCTACAAGTTGTTGCTTAAAGATGTGAGGCATGTTCCTGACATTCACCTCAATTTGATCTCTACCGAGAAGCTAGATGATGAAGGCTTCAACAACAAATTTGGTGATGGAATATGGAAGCTCATAAAGGGTTCTTTGGTGGTGGCTAAGTGCAAGAAGACTCATACACTTTATGCGATGCAAGAAAAAATTTGTAAATGTGTTGTCAATGCACTTGAAGATGATACTTCTACCGAATTGTGGCATAAGCGGCTTGGCCATATGAGTGAAAAGGGGCTACAAGTTTTGTTCAAAAAAGAGCTTCTACCCGGTTTGAAAGGTACACATCTTAAAACTTATGTTCATTATTTGGCGGGTAAACAACATAGAGTTTCTTTTCATAAAAATGTTGCTTCTAGAAAAGAAAATGTTTTGGAGTTGATTCATTCAGATGTTTGTGGTCCTTTGAAAGTTAGAACACATAGTGGTGTACTTTATTTTGTTACTTTCATTGATGATTATTCAAGGAAAGTTTGGGCTTTTATACTAAAAACTAAATATCAAGTTCTAGAAGTATTTAAACATTTTCAGGCCATGGTTGAAAGAGAAACATGGCAGAAATTGAAGTGCATCCGATCAGACAATGGTGGTGAATACATTGGGCCATTTGATGAATATTGTCGCAGCCAAGCTATTTGGTACCAAAAGACAGTTAGGAAGACTCCTCAACAAAATGGCGTTGCCGAGAGAATGAACCGCACCATTGTAGAAAGAACAAGGTGTTTGCTTTCACAAGCTAAATTGCCAAAATCCTTTTGGGGTGAGGCAATGAGGACAACGGTTGACGTGATCAATTAGTCTCCTTCCTATCCTTTGAATGGTAATGTTCCATAAATAGTTTGGACCGACAAAGATATGTCTTATGAGCACTTGAGAGTGTTTAGTTGCCGAACTTTGTTCACATTCGAAAGGATAAGAGGTCCAAGCTTGATAGAAGTCAAGACAATGTATTTTTCTTGGCTATGGGTGTGATGAATACGGGTATAGATTGTGGGATCCAGTCAACAAAAAAGTCATTCAAAGCCATGATGTTGTGTTTCTTGAAGACCAAACAATTGAAGACTTTGGCAAAGGTGATCTGTTGGAACCAAAAACTAGTGATCTCATTGGCATGGATCCATCTCCTTCATCTTCAGTTGATGATGAAAATAGGGGAGATGTGCAGCCACCTATTGAAGATATGGAGGATGATGCTAATCCTAATGAAGTTGAGCCAGAAATTGAGGAAGAGCATCTAACTCAAGAACCACCACCACATCTTGAGTTGAGAAAATCTACAAGGGGCCCGCAACCTTCAAGAAAGTATCCTCCCAATGAGTTTGTGTTGATTTCCGATCAAGGGGAGTCCGAGAGCTACCAAGAAGCAATTGAGCATGCAAGGAAAAGTGATTGGAAAAAGGCCATGGAAGAGGAGATGAATTCCTTACTTGAAAATCACACTTATGATTTAGTAAAGTTGCCTAAGAGGAGGAAAATTCTGAAAAATAAGTGGGTTTCAAATTGAAGAATGATGGCAAGAATCTGAGGTACAAGGCACATCTTGTTGTGAAAGGCTTTGGGCAAAAGAAATGTATTGACTTTGATGAGATTTTGTCGCCGATTGTGAAGATGTCTTCTATTCGGGTTGTACTTGGTATGACTACAAGTATGAACCTTGAAGTTGAGCAACTTGATGTGAATACCGTATTTCTTCATGGTGACCTTGAAGAAGAAATTTACATGGAGCAACCGGAAGGTTTTGTTGAGAAAGGGAAAAATAAATTTGTGTGCAAATTGAAGAAAAGTTTGTATGGCCTCAAACAAGCCCTACGGTAATGGTACACAAAATTTGACTCTTTCATGATGAATAATGGTTTTTCTAAAACTACTTCGAACCATTGTGTGTTTGTGAAAAATTTCACAGATGATAATATTTCGGATATGTTGACAAAGACTTTGTCGAGAGACAAACATTTGAAGTGTTGAACTTTCATGGGCATGGTTGATGTCTCCACCTAAGTCGATAGGGAGAGAATTGTTAGGGTATATCTCCTTAGTGGAGTATGAGACTCAATTGGTTATGGTAAAAGAATTTTAATTTGGTTTGGTTTGGGTATAATATATTTTATATATTATATCTAATTTTTGAAAACCCAATGGGTATTTAATAAGGTGTTTGGTAGCAGTTAGGGTTTGATAAAAAAATCCAAGAGCCTACAATATATTTGGTATTTTTGTTTTGTATTTTCGGAAGAGGCATAGCGGCTAGTACATTCTTTTTCGGAGTCTGTGCTCATTGATTCATCTTTGATGGGTTTTCGGTTTTGAGTGGCAGTGCTTGAATTCAACTTTGTGGATTTGTTTCAACAACCGTTGTGCGTTTGATTTGGGTTATTATTTTGGATCTTCTACAAATGGATATGTCAGCTTGGATCTTCTTTAGTTGTTTCAAGACTAGGTTTTCCTTAGTATCCTTCTCCTTCGCTTTCTCAGCCTCATTTCCAAAGGTCTCTGGCTGGTCTACCATTGTGGGTTTGAAGTACCGACCGCTCCAGGTCATATGATTGATCTCATCAGTATACCAAGTGTCTTTTACGGTATCAACTTTCCATCCTTCGTCGGTGTACGCATGGCTTAGGTTGTTGTCTGCCCACCACTCTCCTGCAGTCATGGCCGGGCTGGCATCAGGTTCTATTTGGAGCATGTTAACATCACGTGCCCTGTCATCATGCCATTCTTCTTCTATCACAGCTTGGGTCTCAACATCTTGGTACTTTTTGAGTTTCTTCAACATCCTCTTTCGGTTATTGGGATCCCATTCGACTTTTCTGGTTATCTGGGCATCACCCACTATTGTTTCAGGTTCTTCTTTCCCTTTTCCTTTGCTTTGTTCTAGAGCTATCTTTGTTTGGATCTCCTCTATCCTTTCCTTTTGAAATTGTTCCAATGTCTATTCCTTCTCAGTAAGAGGTGTAGCCTCAGTCTTACCCTTAATAACAATTTCCTCTTCTGTCCCAGTCTCTCCTGTCTATTCCTCTACATCAAACTCTTCCTCACTTAACCATCCATTGCTTGTTTCTGGCTGGCTTGGGTCCTACTATCTCATCTGCACACAGCTCGTATCTTCTTCCTCGAAGAAGAAAAGGTCCTCCAAATCCTCTTCTAATTATGCCAGATCCTTCTCTAAGTTTGCTAAGTCATTTAGGCCTTGTTTGGGGCTACTCATTCTGATTCTACGCCATTTGGTCTTCCCCAATAGCATTGATGCTGAGAAAGTTTGGCAATATGACCACTGGCTTTAGCTGATTGATGACCACAATGTATAAACTGGGATCGTACTCCTCTGCGAGCGAGACCCCCTTCTCTATGACACGGGTATCAGATGACCCTGTCCTCAGTGCATTCTTCTCTTTCTCTATTTCTATTGCCACGAGCCTGGGTTGAGTTTGTGGTGTTAGATCCATCATGCACATGTATGTGCTTTCTGGAATGACCAACTCCGATTTTGGTAGGTGAGATGAGGTAATGTACGCGTTAGGGTTGAATGTGGGCGGTAGGGTATGGATGTGGTTAATATTTCTGGGCGAAGGGACTTGGTTATGTGCAGGAAGTAGGTTGGTTGTTACGTTTGGTTTGGAAGGTGGGGCGATGACTTTGTTGTCAATGAGATCTTGGATCTCATGACGTAGACAGTAGCACATGTTTGTGGGATGGCCATGTTATTGGTGGAAGATACAATACTGGGTAGGGTCATGTTTGGGTAGCAATGGGTCTGGAAGTGGACGAGGATCAAAAGGCTTGAGATGCCCCTTTTGCATTAACAACTTGGGGGCATGGGTTTGGCTCATATGGAGGAGAGTAAAAACTCTTCGATTCCAGGGTGGATCGGTACTTTGTGAAGGTTGTGAGGTTATAGCAGTAGCAAAAGGATCAGCCATCTTGGCCATTGTGACAACATTGCTGACATCTGCAAGCCACGGAATAGTGCTAATGCTAGCATTGGTATTCCAAGAGAACGACCTTCTTGTGAGTTCACTTGTTCTGTGGATGATACCCTTTTTGAATGCACTCTCGATCTGGACCCCAGTTCATGTAAGGAAGCAAATATGGACAACGGTGCCACTATCATTCTCTGCAACATGTCTGGCTCAAGGTTCGGGACCACTAGTCAGACTTGTTCTCTCTGAGCAGGCCTATTTGTCATTCGAGCTGCCTTAGCTCTCCACCGGGCGACAAAATTGATAAATGATTCTTTGGGGTTCTGGGTAGTAGCCTCCAGCTCACTAATGGTTACCTCTATCTGGGTGTTATATGAGTACTGATTGACAAACGCCTCAGATAGCTCCTCCTAATTCCATTTTATAGAGTCCTCTAACTTAGCGTAGCAGATGGCCTCCACATTAGACAGGGTTCTCCCAAACAACAAAAGTTTCTGTGCTCAAGACAAAGCCATGGGCCTCAATACATCTGAAAACAATCGAACATGCATGATTGGATCCCCACTCCCATCAAATCAATCAATGTGGGGCATATTAAATTTCTCCGGTGATTTGATCTAAGCCTCAGTGTACCCATTTTCGATATATGGAATGGAGTTGAAGCCTTGAGATTTCTTCAATGCTTTCTCCAATCTAGCAATCTTGACCAAGGCCGGATCAATTTCATTGATATCGAAAGGAAAAATCCTTAGAGGAGGTTGAATCAGAGGACAATAAGTTGGAGTTGGGGGAAACATGTCCTGAGGATTTGGGACTAATAGATTTTCTACTAGTGGGGGTAGATCCGAGTTTGGTTGAGCAGTAGGGATCGGGTGCACGGTTGATGCTGATGCCCCAGATGTAAGCCGTAGGTCGGCAATGACTTCATCTTGTGCTTCCATCCTCTGGTTTACAGTGTCCATAGTCCTTTGGAAGGGAGTCATCATGGCAGCGAATTCCTCTGCGTTTTGTGATGTATTCTGTGCCATTGCTAATCTAGGTGAACTAGATGCTGGTGAATTGATTAACTGAGAATGGGTAGGTGTTTGTGGAGTGCTTTGTACTGATGCTACTGACCGTCTGTTTCTTCTCCGTCGAGTGACTGAAAGAAGCGAGACTAACACGGGTTGACCACCAACAAGGTGTTGAGCTTTACACAGTCTACCAAAATGAGTCCACACAACTTGGAGAATATCAGGTCTTTCTGAAGCTATGATGGTAAACTACTTAGTGAAAACAAAGAAAGAAAAACAAAATCAAAATTAGACAGCACTTCGGCCCCAATTCACAACAGCCATAACAAATAGTTGAACTGCAATCCCCATTGAGCTCTGTTCTCAAACTTTATATTGATTTGAACCATCCTGTACAGTCTCACAATAAAAACACATTTCAAGTAAAAAGAACCAAAACACCCCTATGAGGAGGTAAGGTTACCCTGTCCTAGATTTTTGGAATGATCTAGGCTACACTAATTCAATCAATAAGTTTCACAACATCCTGCAAATGGGTGGCATCCTGTCCTAAGGAATAATCACTATAGCTTCACTATATGCAACTAGGTTGAATGGTTAAAAATGTATCTCATCAAGAATACCTAATATACCTCTCACACCTAACACCGAGAAGTCAAAGGTGGATCAAGTAGTACAGCGGTAATCCAGATCCAAGGGTTGTGTTTCCAACATGGTAGAGCCCATGACCGGTCAGCCTTTTAGGCAAGCCTCCAGCAAACCGTCCACGAATAGCAGTCGGCAAACACAGTGACTTAAAGTAACCATGCAAATGCAATGCAAAGAATACATAAGTGTAGATAAAAATTCATATCATGAGTTTCAAGTCAAGTTCTCTAAATCCCCAGCAGAGTCACCAGAAATTATAGCCCGACTTTCCGCACTCCTTTCGGAAGGCGAATAGCCCTACAGTTTAAACTCTACTTGTGGTTCTGAATCTGATTTCACAAGTGCAATGTGAAATAGAGAAAACACAAAAAGAGTCCAAATTCGGTATTTCTTTTTGGAAAATCAATGTTTGAATCAAATGCCAAAAATAGACTATTTTGCCAGATTACAAAGTCGACACTTAAATATTTTTGGAAAATTTAGGAAACCCGAGACTCATGCTAAAGGCCATTAGTCCGTCATCACCAAAGTATCTCAGCTCGGGAACTTAGGTACGAGAGGGAAAGGTCATGAATTGAGCACCCCACTCGCCCGATCAAAGATCGACTTCTACTAATCATGATGTGTTTTTTATTTACATTATATGCTCTTGTTCTAATTTATTAGCTATGTTTACTATGTCATGTGCACACAATGTATAGACTAGTTTGCAAGATTTGGAATACTTGATTTCATGTTATGTTTCAAAATTGTTTTGTGGATTTGCCACTTGAAAAAGTGGGCTAAAATGGACATTAATCAAGCCATCCCAATTCAAGCAACTAGCCTTCATCCACAGGCATTCAAACAATTATATCATTTACGCAATTAGCCTCATGGTATTCATGCTTTGATATGGCAACATCCACATTCATGCAATATGCTAAAACTCAAAATAGCTCACCTAGTACTTCGAGCCAAAACAAAGAAAAATAATTAGAAAAAAAATATGCATGTTCCTAATTAATGCAATATGACTAATGCAACGCACACATTATGTGTTCAAGACATATGATTGCATTCAAGACATGCGAGAGAGCACGTATTCAAGTAATGAGTTTGAACATTTGATATTGGGTTAGGATGATGAGTCAAACCTTGGATGTATGTAAGACAATGGATGCGAAGCATAAGAATGCTAATGAAACGTGATGTCCTATACTAACCATCATAAGCAAGTAAGTAAAAGGAAGAAAGACGTGGGGTTGGAAGACATACACATTATCATAGCATCGCCCTCGTACAAGAGAGTGCGAATCAAATTCCAAAAGTCCGAATTAAACTAATTATTACAAAACCAAATGAATAAATAAGTGAGGCTAATTAACTAGCTAACTATGCTATTATAACAAGGATAACCACGATAAATAAACTCACTATTTAAGCTAATTAACTACAATAATTACAAAGGGACAATAATAATAATTACAACATTAATAATTAATGAGACTAATTACAGTTAACAATATTGAATAAATTAATTACAATGATGGTCATGATGTAAGCGAGGATGCGCAAGGGTTGCATGCATGCACATGTACAATGTTCAAGAACAACTTTGTGTGCCCTAGGCATGCTATGTTTTACCTCAGCCACTGCCCTCTGCTTTCTGTAAAAATACACTACTGACCAAACATTGAGGACTGACCGGCCCTCAATGAAGCCTAGCCAGGCCTAAAGAAGGCCGGTCGTGCCTTAATTTTGTGCAAAACTCTATTTTGTGTATTTAAATGAAAACAATGCAGACAGAGTGATTTGGACTCTGTTCATCCCTCTCACACTTCTCTGTCATGGGAAAGCCTCGAGAGAAGGTTAGAATTGTTTCCAAAACCATCAATGAGCAAATTGATTTCTTGATGATTTCGACGCACAATTTTGGACAAAAATCAATAAATGAAATGAACAACAACCTCCCCTCCCTCCTATCATGGAGTGAACTCAAAGAGAGAAGTAAGGACACTTCAAGATCTATCAAAACATCATGAATTGATGTTAGACAACTCTTGACACAACATATTTGGCATGACGTTCAGCCGAACCCCAAGCAAGATAACTTATTTTCTTTATGTGAGTTGGTTCATTTTAAGCCAAATTCATTAGTCTTTACTATCCTTCAATGCATTGAGTCCAAGGTGATTATTGTGAAGCCCCTGAAAAATGTTTTCTCTAAAAATAATAATAATAATAATAAACAAAAAATGTTTAAATTATTTGCTTAAAGCCCCTCAGTTACTAGACTTATTTCGAACTAGTGTATATAATGTTTAAATTATTGTCCAACGAGTGTTCATTTAATCCAACTAGTGTCCATTTAATGCCAACTAGTGTCTTTTCATAATCCAACTAGTGGTTATTAGTGGGCTTTAATGAACCAATAAATCCTAACTTGTCCTTTCAATTTCATAATCCAACTAGTGGTTATTAGTGGGCTTTAATGAACCAATAAATCCTAACTTGCCCTTTCAATTCCTTGTTACACCAAGTTGCCTATAAATATCACCAAGCAACACTCTCACACACCCACATTCGACTAAAGGAGAGGAAGGAGAACAAGAGAGAAATTTTGAGTAGAAGAGGAAGGGAGAAGAGAGCCATCTTGTTCAAAGCTTAGCAAGTAAGCCACAACACAACCTTCTCTTCATTTTCCTTTTCAATACATGCTCTTCAGGGTTCTAAATAATGTTTTTCAGATCTATTATTTATGAATTACTAGTGTTAAAAATGCTAAGAGTTGAGTATTGATTCTATCTCTCTTGTATTTTTCCCATTTCAGTACAAAACCAATTTTTTTTCCATATCAATCTCTCAACTTTCCAAGGGCACACCTTCAAGAAAACTTTCTGAGTTAGATATATGTTGGTTAGCATGTTTTCTTCACAAAAGAAACGAAAACTTTCCCTTGGTGGAACCCTTTTCTCATAAATCTTCTTGTTTTGGACATTCTACCTTAGAATTTGTTTATGCAGGCCACTTTCAAAAATTCTAGAAAAATGTGTAAACTTATTCTGGACCTCTATTTTAGGTCAAAATCTTCCTTAAGGAGTTATCTTTCAACTAAAATTGGTTTCATCGAAAAACGTTTAGTGGTTTGCAAGAAAATCAAATTTTCGGAACGATCGACGGGTCTGGACAGAATCTGGACAGCGCTGGAATGTTTCCTAAATAACATAAAATCTGGAAAAGCAAACCCATTTCTGAAAAATGTTCTAGAAACTAGATCAAATTCTCTACAAACCATAGGAAGGCCGAGTCCGGTGAAAAATCTAAAATAGTCCTTTCATTCTAATCCTTATGTGATGTTGAATCTGGAAATTCTGTTGTGCATGGATGTTTTATGCTCTTGTGTTCATGAAAATGCTTATTAGTTTATGATCATATCTTGGCATGATATTATATGTGTTGTGGTTATGTTCTTTATCTTCTTCATCTTAATGATGCATGCTTATGTGGATATTATTATCTTGTTAAGTTAGTCTAACCTTGATTTAAAACATTTAACTTAACGGAAAACTTAATTGGGATGGTATTGGGTTTCGAGCACTTGAGTAATGAAAAGATGAGAATTTGTGATATATGGTTTGTTGGGATGCATTCCCTATTTGGAAGTCAAAGTCTTGCGCAAGCGGTTTTTGGAACCCTTGAACGGAGCAGTTGTATTAGGACCCTAGGTGGTTTGGTGTGACGAGGGTTTTGGGCAAGGCCCTATTTCACCGTCTGTTTTGAGGCCCTGTGGTTGGCGCTACACGGTATATAACCGTTGGTAGGCATCCGAGGTTAGTTATGCAACAAAGCAGCAAAAGAGGGGCCATACCGAATAATCTGTGTCCGATTCTTGTGGTTGGGAGGATGAAATCTCTTTGGGGGATTTCTAGTTTACTAACATTTAACTTGTAACCATTTATTTATTTATTCGTGTATCATGCTTTACTACTTGATGTTATAATTGTGATTGTGTATTGGACTCGGAAAAAAGGTATGGTATGTGTGTGTGTTTACTGGGCATTCAAAGCTCACGGCGTGTTATGCCAAGTGATGAAAAGGAACATATAGCTGGAGACGACGAGCCTGAAACCTTCGAAGACCTTTGGCTATCTTAGAAAAGTTAAAAAGTTCTCTTTTAATATTTTTGTAAGACTCGTACAAAGATTTCAATTTCCTTTTTGTGATGTAATGTAATGGAACAAGCTTTTGCAATTAAGGTTATTTGTGGTTGTTATGCATTTATATTCAGTATAATCAAAGGTATACGCCTTATCGATGCTGATGAGACCTTGTGTCAATACTTGTTAGAATCTGTCAAAATTGACCATAGGACTCAGCAGTGACTCTCTCTTGCCTACAACCAATAGTGTAGAATCGGGGCATTACAATTTGGTATCAGAGCCTAGGTTCAACCCTTACCCACGCGTTTCAACCTGCGGTTAGAGACTACCTTGCCTCGGCTATGTTATATTATTACACTACCTATTTTATCAACTAAAAGACATCAAAAATAGAATCTTTCTTGACCTATCTTAGGGAATTTCTTCGAGTTTCGAGCATACCAACATCAACTCATGAGGACCTACTTTAGGATCGTGAAATGGTTTTAACTTTGAGTGCGGCCTCACATCGCGCAGTAGGGGATACTATTAGTTCTACGCGCCTTTTATCGATTGTCGTACCCTCACCTTGTATTCGTAACCTTTATTCAATGTCATCCTTTTCCAAGATGAAGTCTTGTCCATCTAGTCCTGTTTTATATACTACTATTTGTAAATTTTACCTCCTTTGACCCTTGATTATTTTATTTAGCCCAAGGCTTCTTGTAAATAATTTCATTTTCTTTACTTGGTGATGAATCTTGGATATTCAGTTTGAAACGCGGATAGCCAACGTAATTTCAAGTTAAATATCTAGTGTAGTCACTACATCTATAACCTTGATCACATTGAAGTTCGAAACCATAACATCATACCATTCATCCATATTTCAGTTAATCCTGATGTTATCACCATAACTGCTTCGTATTCCTCGTCTCCACTTCAATCTAATTTTGGGAATCTTGTAATTATTATTATGTATACATGAAGTTGTACTGTGTGAACACCCTAGGATAATTAAACTCTAAGATTAGTAGCTTACCCATAAGAAATTGGCTCTGTAGTTTTTGACTTACGCCTCACCCCCACTCAAGGAAAAAACAAATGGTGGACCATACTTCGAGACAATTAATAACATGAGCTTGCAAGCAACAATAGAAATGTGGTACCAAGAAATTGAAATCCTTAAGAATGGACTAGTAACTGTGGCTAAAATCCCGAACCCTATCAAGACTCAAATTTTGGAGGTTCCGAAGGAAATGCCCAGGCATTAGGTGGGCAGAAGCGTTAGACGAACAAGACAGTATCAACTGGGCAGCAACACCAGAAGAATGGGGGAACTCAAAACACCAAGACCAGTGGCAACCAGAAGGCAACCGGCAGAGTCTTTGCCCTGCAAGAGGAAGAAGCAGACCCGTCTATAATTGAGGGTAATTTAGTGCTATACAATTCTTGGGTGCATGTTTTATTTGATACTGGTGCATCACATTCTTTTATATCCTCTATGTGTGCTAAGTCATTAGAACTTACATGTGAACCTTTAGAAACTACCTTAAATGTAATGTCACCTAGGGGAGGATGCGTTCGGATAGGATTGATCTGTAAGGACTGTAAGATAGAAATGTCGAACCTACACTTAACGTGCAACCTTCGTGTCATGGAAATGTCAGACTTCGATATCATTTTGGGCATGGACTGGTTGTCTGCCCACCAAGCAGTGATCAACTGTCATCAGAGGAAAGTGGTAGCTCACACGCAAGATGGAACTCGTTTCCAGTTTAAGGGGGATAGACAAGACCCCATGGCTTCAACAAAACATAGGACACAGTGGTGCGATCAAATTTCGAGTAGGATAGCAAGTCTGATTTTGAATGAGGAGGGCCAAGGAGAATTAGAACTTCCACGCATAATATGTGAATATGCAAATGTATTTCCTACGGAGTTACTGGGATTGCCACCAACTCGGGAAGTAGACTTGAGCATTGAGCTATAACCTAGAACCACCCCAATATCCATGGCCCTGTATCGTATGGCACCAGCAGAATTACGAGAATTGGAGACACAACTATAGGAATTGCTCGAGAGAGGATTCATTAGGCCAAGTACTTCGCCATGGGGAGCACCCGTGTTATTTGTTAAAAAGAAGGATGGGTCGTTGAGGCTATGCATAGATTACCGTCAACTCAATCGAGTCACGATTAAAAACCGATACCCACTCCCAAGGATTGATGACCTTTTTGACCAACTTAGAGGCTCAAGGTGCTACTCAAAGATCGATCTTAGGTGGGGCTACCATCAACTACGAGTCAAGGAGGAGGACATACCAAAAACTGCCTTTCGTACTAGATATGGCCACTATGAGTTTGTAGTAATGCCCTTCGGACTAACCAATGCACCGCCAATATTCATGAGCCTAATGAATAAGATCTTTAGACCATACCTCGATCAGTTTGTGGTAGTGTTCATTGATGACATCTTAGTATATTCAAGGTCTGAAGAAGAGCATGAGTAACATTTAAGGACTGTCCTTCAAGTTCTTAAGGATAATCGGTTATATGCCAAGGCAAGCAAATGTGAGTTCTGGTTGAATGAAGTAAAATTTTTAGGGAATGTAGTGTCGAAGAATGGGATTGCGGTGGATCCAACCAAGGTGGAGGCAGTATTAGATTGGAGACAATCGAAGACCGTGTCAGAAATCTGCAGTTTCTTAGGATTGGCCGGTTATTACCGGAGGTTCATTCTAGATTTCTCCAAACTAGCCAAACCAATGACTCGTTTGACACAAAAAAGGGTAAAGTATGAGTGGGATGAAGCTTGCGAAAAATCCTTCCAAGAGCTAAAGAAGAGGTAACTAGTGTGCCAATTTTGACCATCCCAGAATGAGAAGTGGGGTATACTGTGTATTGTGATGCGTCTAAAGAAGGGTTAGGGTGCGTGCTCATGCAAAATGGAAAGGTAGTCGCGTTTGGATCCAGGCAGTTGAAACCTCATGAGCGTAACTACCCAACACATGACTTGGAGTTAGGGGCCGTAGTTTTTGCCCTAAAGCAACGGCGACATTACCTATATGGGGAACAATTTGAGATATTCACAGATCACAAGAGTTTGAAGTATCTATTTACACAGAAGGACCTCAACTTGAGACAGAGACGATGGATGAAGTATCTTGAGGATTTCCAATTCACTCTCTCATATCATCTCGGTAAAGCCAATGTAGTAGCAGATGCTCTCAGTCACAAGAGCAGAGGGATGATAGCTAGGATCTCCATCAAAGAATAAGATATGGTTAAGACACTTAATGAATTCAGGATCCAAATAGAATCTCAAGATACAAACGCATATCTTAGTGCACAGAAGGTGATGCCTAAGTTGATGAATGAGGTCATGGAGGCCCAGAAGCATGATCAAGAGGTAGCCTATATCAAGGGACGTCTGGAATCAGGAGAACCCATGCTCAAATGGGAAATTCACCCCGATAGGAGTTTAAGATACCGAGGTAGATTGTTTGTACCAAGTGTCGAGTTACTTTGAGAAAAGGTACTCAAGGAATGACATCATTCTGCATTCGCAGTACATGCAGGAGGGACTAAAATGTACCAAGATTTAAAGAGGCAGTATTGGTGGAATGGAATTAAGAAGGAGGTGGCTAAATTCGTGGCAAAATGTCTAACATGTCAACAAGTGAAGGCGGAACATCAAAAACCAGGGGGAATGTTGCAACCTCTACTAATAGCTGAATGGAAGTGGGAGTACGTGACAATGGACTTTGTGACAGGGTTGCCTAAGTTGCCTAGAGGGCGCAATGCTATATGGGTAATAGTAGATCGCCTCACCAAGTCAGCACATTTCATACACGTTAGAGTCTATGTGTAGGCTTCGACTACATGGAATTCCGGTATCTATTGTGTCAAATCGTGATCCTCGGTTCACCTGTCGATTCTGGGGAAGCCTGCGGGAAGCTCTTGGTACTGAGTTATGTTTTAGTACCGCCTTTCACCCGTATACGGATGGACAATCTAAACGCACCATCCAAACACTCGAGGATATGTTGAGAGCTTGCGCAATGGATTTTCAAGGAAGTTGGGAACGACACCTACCCCTAATTGAGTTCGCCTATAACAATAGTTTCCAAGCTAGCATCGGTATGGCGCCCTTTGAAGCATTATGTGGACGACCTTGTAGATCGCCCATTTGTTGGGCGGAAGTGGGTGATGCAAATCTGATAGGACCCGAACTTGTTCTAGAAACTACTGAGAAGGTCAACTTGATCCGACAAATGGTTAAAGACTGCTCAAGACCGTCAGAAGAATTATGCAGATAGGAGGAGAAGGCCATTGATGTTTGAAGTAGGGAGCCACGTGTTCCTAAAGGTGCAACCTCGGCATGGAGTCGTACGTTTCGGGAAAAAAATGGAAACTGTCACCATGATATATTGGGCCTTTTGAGGTGTTGAAAAGAGTGGGCGAAGTAGCATATAGATTAGCTCTACCTCCGCAGTTAGCAGGGATACATGACGTCTTCCATGTATCTATGTTAAGAAAATACATCGCCGACTCATCACACGTCCTCAAATGGGAAGAAATCAGTCTTGGCAAAGATGCTACATTTAAAGAAGGACCGGTAGCAATATAGGATAGCCGAGAGAAGAACCTTAGAGGCAAAACGGTTCACTTGGTAAAAGTGCTACGGCGTCATCGGGGAATTGAGGAATCTACTTGGGAACGCCAGGATTGGGTAAAAGCAAACTACCCCGAGCTTTTTGAAGGAAATATGTAGTTAAATTTCGGGGACGAAATTGTTTTAAGGGGGATAGGTTGTGAAGCCCCTGAAAAATGTTCTAAAAAAAAATAATAATAATAATAAACAAAAAATCTTTAAATTATTTGCTTAAAGCCCCTCAGTTACTAGACTTATTTCGAACTAGTGTATATAATGTTTAAATTATTGTCCAACTAGTGTTCATTTAATCCAACTAGTATCCATTTAATGCCAACTAGTGTCTTTTCATAATCCAACTAGTGGTTATTAGTGGGCTTTAATGAACCAATAAATCCTAACTTGCCCTTTCAATTCCTTGTTACACCAAGTTGCCTATAAATATCACCAAGCAACACTCTCACACACCCACATTCGACTAAAGGAGAGGAAGGAGAAAAAGAGATAAATTTTGAGAGGAAGATGAAGGGAGAAGAGAGCCATCTTGTTCAAAGCTTAGCAAGTAAGCCACAACACAACCTTCTCTTCATTTCCTTTTCAATACATGTTTTTCACGGTTCTAAATAATATTTTTCAGATTTGTTATTTATGAGTTACTAGTGTTAAAAATGCTAGGAGTTGAGTATTGATTCTATCTCTCTTGTATTTTCCCCATTTCGGTACAAAACCATTTTTTTTTTCCATATCAATCTCTCAACTTTCCAAGGGCACACCTTCAAGCAAACTTTTTGATTTAGATATATGTTGGTTAGCATGTTTTCTTCACAAAAGAAACGAAAACTTTCCCTTGGTGGAACCCTTTTCTCATAAATCTTCTTGTTTTGGACATTCTACCTTAGAATCTGTTTATGCAGGCCACTTTCAAAAATTCCAGAAAAATGTATAAAATTATTCTGGACCTCTATTTTAGGTCAAAATATTCCTTAAGGAGTTATCTTTCAACTAAAATTGGTTTCATCGAAAAACGTTTAGTGGTTTGCAAGAAAATCAAATTTTCGTAATGATCGACGGGTCTGGACAGAATCTGGACATCGCTGGAATGTTTCCTAAATAACATAAAATCTGGAAAAGCAAACCCATTTCCGAAAAATGTTCTAGAAACTAGATCAAATTCTCTACGAACCATAGGAAGGCCGAGTCCGGTGAAAAATCTAAAATAGTCCTTTCATTCTAATCCTTATGTGATGTTGAATCTGGAAATTCTGTTGTGCATGGATGTTTTATGCTCTTGTGTTCATGAAAATGCTATTAGTTTATGATCATATCTTGGCATGATATTATATGTGTTGTGGTTATGTTCTTTATCTTCTTCATCTTAATGATGCATGCTTATGTGGATATTATTATCTTGTTAAGTTAGTCTAACCTTGATTTAAAACATTTAACTCAACGGAAAACTTAATTTGGATGGTATTGGGTTTCGAGCACTTGAGTAATGAAAAGATGAGAATTTGTGATATATGGTTTGTTGGGATGCGTTCCCTATTTGGAAGTCAAAGTCTTGCGCAAGCGATTTTCGGAACCCTTGAATGGAGCAGTTGTATTCGGACCCTAGGTGGTTTGGTGTGAGGAGGGTTTTGGGCAAGGCCCTATTTCACCGTCTCTTTTGAGGCCCTGCGGTTGGCGCTACGCGGTATATAATCGTTGGTAGGCATCCGAGGTTAGTTCTACAACAAAGCAGCAAAAGATGGGGCATACCGAATAGTCTGTGTCCGATTCTTGTAGTTAGGAGGACGAAATCTCTTTGGGGGATTTCTAGTTTACTAACATTTAACTTGTAACCATTTATTTATTTATTCGTGTATCATGCTTTACTACTTGATGTTATAATTGTGATTGTGTATTGGACTCGGAGAAAAGGTATGGGATGTGTGTGTGTTTACTGGGCATTCAAAGCTCACGGCATGTTATGCCAGGTGACGAAGAGGAACATATAGCTGGAGACGACGAGCTTGAAACCTTCGAAGACCTTTGGCTATCTTAGGAAAGTTAAAAAGTTCTCTTTTAATATTTTTGTAAGACTCGTACAAAGATTTTAATTTCCTTTTTGTGATGTAATGTAATGGAACAAGCTTTTGCAATTAAGGTTATTTGTGGTTGTTATGTATTTATATTCAGTATAATCAGAGGTATACACCTTATCGATGCTTATAAGACCTTGTGTCAATACTTGTTAGAATCTGTCAAAATTGACCATAGGACTCAGCAGCGACTCTCCCTTGCCTACAACCAATAGTGTAGAATCGGGGCGTTACAATTATTACATCCACTAAGTGAGAAATATGTCAAACAGGAGGTGATTCTTAAAATGAAAAAGAGACTACATCGTTGGGAATGAACCTCTGTAGAGATTAAGCCATTAAGCGTAAATCGCTAGTTCACGTCTTGAATAACCGTCAACCGATTGAAACAAATCTCAAATGAAAGAGATGAATGGCAAGTTGATTATTAAAATGAGGTTCTTAACCATGGAAATGAATTGAAGAAAAGCCAAGAATAATGGACAACAACTATGTATGCAAACTTATGGGACAAGAACTAAACTAAACGAAGCATGAATTATTTAAACAACTTAGAATAGCCCTAAAACAGCCTTCAAGTGATGAAAAATAGTGGCTAAAGATACATGAAAAAGAGCCTAAAAGCGAAACAACAAAGAGAAGAATAAAGGCTAGTAAGCAAGAATAAGGAGGGGTGGCTAATCCCTTTACCTTTGAAACCTCAAAGCATAATTTTTTGCTTTTTTTAAACTTTGAAAATCAGTGTAGAGAACAAAGAAAAAAAGTGCAAGAGTAACGGTTTGAGCTATATGTAAAGGCATAGAAAGAGCAAACTCTTTCTACCCTTTGGTAGCTCTTCAAACCCAAACTTAAACACTCTCAAGGGAGTAAGCTTTTCGTTCATGACCAAACTAAGCTTCAACACACTCTCAAGCTTGAATTATGGTGTTCAAAGCTCAACCAGGGTTACTAGACTAAGGTATGAATGTGTGTATGGTGTATGGATATGAGTTCAAGGTGGTAGGTTAACTCAAAGTGTTACTTGTACAAGAATAAGGAGAAAAAAAAAGCTCTCAAGGTGGTATATAAGCTTTCTTGAACTTCTTCAACCCTCAAAACAGAGGTGTATGGTTGTTTTTATAGAATTTGAGCCAGAAATATCATAAATATCTTAAAAAATGGACAGCTAGCGGCCTCTCACCCAGAATAGTGTTTCTCGCTACCAAGGCCCGGCCGGCCCTCAATTGATTAATGAAGCACGGTCGGGCCTCAATGAATTCCCCTGTTTTTCTATTTCAGCCTCAACACAAGGTGGCACAAGGTGTAAAAGTGGATTTCTTGGGTATAATCAATAGGAATATGAGAGCTTTGGGGTTATTTCGAAGCTTAAACAAGGCTCCTTCGTTGAGACCTAGAACCACACACAATACCACTTTCATTATCCAGTGTATCGGACAAAGCGCCTAAGCCTTGCGGCAGGTCAAAAATGGGGTGTCCACAGATGCCGATCTCTTCCAAGGAGTTGGAGACTATGCAGCCTTCATTAGGACTCATTTCATGCTGCTCTTGACTGAAGCTCACGCAAGGAAAGCTGTAGGTACTGCTCGTGCGGCTGAGGTTGACATTGGAGAGGTTGCTCTTGCTGTTGCTCAGGTAGCCGGTCTGCCAGTGATTCCGATCGCAATCCCATGCTGGCAGCCGAGTGGAACGACCTATCAGATTTCGATCGATCCGCCAGAGGGGGAGCATGGATACGTCAAGGACCCTGATGTGCAGCAGGCATGCAATTTACCTCACAGTTTATATTTCACATTCCCTTTTCTATATACTGATGTTCAAACTTATTTGCAAGTGCCATTGTAGTACTTGGATGGCCTCCTTGGATTGGTCGCTTCTCTAGTCCAAATGGTGCAGAGAAGGGAGACACCGCTTACCCTCCAAGGTTACCAAGTATTCTACCTTTTTCTCATGTACTGACTTGCACTGATTCATATTGTAACATGCCCGGGGGGTACCCGAGCACGTTAAACAGTTCGGACCCTCTATTTCTTTGATCTAGTCTCACGAGTGCAATGTCAAACATAGATGAGAGTCCAGATTTGGCAACTTTTATTGAAAATCCATTTTATTGTAATTTTGTCAAAAATGGATTGCGTCATCAAATCTCAGAGTCGCCACCTAATATTTATTTTGGAAAAATTAGGAAATCTGTGACTCGTGCCCAGGCCACTGTTCATCATAACCAAGGATGCTTGGCTCAGAACCTTAGGTATGAAGGAGGAAGGTCATTAGCTGAGCACCCTCACTCACCCGATCAAAAGATTGGCCTTTACTAACCATGATATGAATTTTATTTTCTTATATGTTCATGTTCTGATTATTTAATAAATTCTCAAATTTTACTATGTAAAGCATACAAGTATAGACTAATTTTACGAGAATTGAAACATTTGATCTTATGTTATTTTGAAAATTGTTTTGAATATGTACCACTTGAAAAAATGATTGCATATGAAAATTACTCAAATGATTTCAATTCAAGCAATTAGCCTTCATCAACAGGCATTCAAGCAATTATAGCATTTAAGCAATTAGCCACATGGTAAGATGCTAAACATAATAAGAAAATTATGTACAAGCGGGATGCTAAAGCATAAAAACTTATATATTTACCGACGTCCCTCGAACAGCTACAAAACAAAGTTAGTAAAATATGCATGATTCCTAACTATGTAATATGACAAATACAACACATGTGATATGCAATTACTAGGCTCGGCTACTAACATGGCATATGAAATGATTTGATCGCATGCGGTCTAAGCATGTATTCAAAGAAGTATTGAAACAACAATGTGAATTAGAATGATAAACCGAGCCCCGATGCATGCAATACAAATGGATGCAAACATGCAGCATGCTAAATTAAACATGATGTCCCTAAACTAACCATCATAAGCAGTGAAACAAAAGGGAGAAAGATGTGGGATTGGAAGACATACACATTATTACAAGTTTGCTTGCCCTCACGCAGGAGGGTCCGAATGAACTAACTATGCTAGCTTGTTATTACAAATTAGAACTAACGAATTAATTACACTCATTACTTAATTATAACTAATTAAACAAATTAATTACAGCATGAAATAAAGTACTGATCGGTTGAACCGGCGCGCCGAAGATGATGACGGAAGAGACTATGACAGATATCTGCTTCATTGTATTTCCTATGCTAAATGTCAAGGGAGAGATCTGATCCAAAGACATGTATGAAACCTGATTATACAAGTGGTAGAAGACACTCTGGGCCACCACCCACCAAATGAAACTCGGTCTAATTTGAGAGAGAGCAGTCTGCCAGCCAGCTGCCCACATTTGAGGGCCCTTCACAATAACGAGTCTCCTAACGCCAGGTATTGCAAGCCTCTCAATCACTTTGTGCAGAGGATCAGATCGCAAACACATCTGACATCTTTGTCGACTAAAGAAACCATAAGGAGAACTTGCATATGCGTAAGGATAATTAGGCCTGCTGGGAGCTTCCCAAGCCAGTTCCTTTAAATTAGAGGGATTTCTGGAATCATCTGACATCTTGGATACTTTGTCACCATCACTAGGTCCAATTAAATTTGTAGAAGGAAGGTATTCACCTCTGTCATCAGATTCATTTCTTGAAGTACTAACATTTCTAGACTCTGAATGTTCTTCAAATAAACTGAGAACCCCACCACTACTAGAGGAAGCTATATGAGATGAGTCAACACCCTTAGAAAAAGGGCTAGCGGAATAGAAAGATTCTTCATATTCTATATGTGATCCTGTTGCATCAGATGGAATAAGTGTGCCCGGGTCCGCCATTAGATCAACAATGTATTCCCTTCCATCATCCGTCTTTATGAAGTTCATTGCTGCATCGTCAAAACCAGTATATTGCTTTCCTTTCACTAAGCGGCAAGGGATACCAACGCTATCAGCCAAGACCTTGAACAATAATTCATAATGACGGGCCAATCCGATTGTCAATGAACCGAGAGGCAAAACCATGCTCCCAAGTTTTGCCTTCAAACTATTGCTTAGATTTTTCCATGCTTTCAACGTGTTGTTTGGATCCCCAACTGGTCCCCCCATGTAATCAGAAACCAAAGCAGCAAGCTTTCTCACCAAATCACTGCCTAGAATATTTAGAAATTCCGACCTTGATCGGACAGCCATCTCCATTGCCTTCTATTTAGGTTTTAACAGTTCGCCACCGCCTTGCTGACCAAAATTGCTTCGAGATGATGTTGTTCGACACGGTGCTCCTTGCAGATCAATAAAGGATGGCATTGTTGATGGAGTGGACTCCATCAAGATGCCATGAACGTCATAAAAACCATCCAAAACTTTGTCATCGTAGCCAAGAGCATTGTAATTCTGTGAAGCACGGATAAATCCAGTAGCGATATGCAACAACTTCTGCTTGAGTATTCTTAGAAGGACAGGAGCCCAAACTAATCTGCTTAACAGCTTCAATCTGAACTGCTTCAGGATCCTCCCTTGCACTCAACTCCAAAGCCAATTGTATTTGATACTCCTTCTCCATATCAGGATCCCTCGAATTGCTAGAACCCGAATCACGCATTGTGGTTTCCAAAGTAGCACCTAATCCACCATTGCTAATTGAATCAAACGGTTCCAATCTCTCCCTCTTCAATTAGTTACAGTTCTCTTGCAGGTGCATACCAACAACACCATCACAATTACCAAAATTTCAATACACCCTACCCCACCCGAAACTCCTACCAATATTATCAAGTTTTTGTGGCTCTTTGGCAAAGGCTTAGCTAAAGGAGATTTGTAACGACCCCAAAATGCGTATAAGAAATTACCTTCAATTACCTATGGGTTAATGTGCTTTAATGTGATTATATCTTTTGACCTGAAGCATTATCTGTTGAGTTACAACTTTAAAATTGAAATTACCAACCTTCATGGGTTCATAAATCAAAATTTAGTACTTGGATATGTTGAGGGGAATTTTTAGAGTTACTTGGGAAAGTTAACTGGAAATTTATTTTGTTTGATTCATTAAGGTGTGTTTGGGTGGTTAACTTTACACTGCAAATTGAAGGCCTTAGAGGCTTCAGAAACCAGAACAGATGACATATTTATGATTAACATAATTTTTAGAGTCATCTGGGAAGTTTAATTGAAGTTTGATTTTATGCGATTCGTAACAGTGCGTTTGGCTATCCCTAATTGTGATAAGCTTATGTCTGTGATATATATATATATAAAGATATGCCATATGAGTTGGGGAACTCAAGATATTTGAGCCAAAAATATCTAAGGGAGAGAAAGAGAGAACCATGAGAGAGAGAGAGAGAGAGAGAGAGATAGAGAGAGACAATTCTCTAAGAGAAGCTCAACATTCATGGTGGCTTTGAAGATGATTGAAGAGAATTGAAGAGAGAGGAAGAAGATCAACCATGAAGCTTGGAAAAAATTGAAGAGATTAAGGGAAAAAGCAAGAAATTGAGTTAAAGTATGTGGCTTTAACTATGGTCTTTGTAGATAATTCATTTACTACATGAAATCAAGGATTAACTTGGAAGTTTAATATGTAAATGAACAAGTGTGTTGGGTTATGAATGGATTGGGTTGATTTCCTTAAATTTGCTTGAGTTGAGCCCAATCTTAAGGATGATTCATGGAATAAAAAGGTTTGGTGTGACAATCACCTATGTGTAAGACAAATTTGCATGATTTGGGTATATGTAAGGGAAGTTGGAATAGATAGAAAGAATGAGACTTGAAGTTTTAACTTTGAGCAAGATTGATGTAATTGAGATGAAATTCTATTTGAATGATGTTAGTTTGTTATGTTTTGGAAGGAATTCTATATGTTTTTGAGTGATTAGAGTTGGAAACCAAGCTTAGAAATGGAAAGAACAAGTGTTAGAGCAAACAACATTTTCGGACAGCAAAACTGACCCAGAGCCACACATGTGGCGGGTCTTCCCGCATGTGCGGCAATCCATTTCCAGATTCTGCTAAAAAAGCACGTGGTCCCGCACGTGCGGCCAAGTTTCCCGCACGGGCAGGACAGCTCTGTTCAGCCAACTTCAAATAAGCATATCTTTTGCATCCGGACTCCATTTTAGGTGATTCTTGAGCCTCAATTCAAGCCCCGGAAGTCTAGTTTCCAATGGTGGTGGTCTCACTCCCAAATTCTAAGTACACAAATAGATATGTCCAAATTAGTGAAGATTGTCCACTTTCTGTCTACCGGGTTAATACCATTTCTTTTTCTAAACCATTTTCCTTTCGATTCTTCCTATTTTCCGAGACACGGATTATGACCTATTGAAGACTCATGAGTTTAGAACCCCAATGGCTAATTGATTAAAGAATAAGAAAGAGATTGGTTTTATTCTCATATTATACTATGTGCATTGCGTTGTAGGTCGAGACGAGGACATCGTCCCATTGCTACTAGAAGCCCATCACTGTGAGTAATAGTAGTGTAATGTTCTGTTTCATTTACTGCTAATAGTTGTCGATGGCGTTCTGTTATGCATAAGTAAGCTATGTTTCCTTATGGTGAATAACTGGAAAACTTATGTGTGTTATTGAGCAATGATATCCTTAAGGACCGGAGGTCGTTCTGCTATGCTAGTGATGGGCCCGAGGCCATTCAGTTATAAGCCATGAAGTGTGGACAACTCTAAGACTGAAGGAGGTAATGATATGTCGTTGTCTCACCGACCCTAATATGATTCGAATCGATTATGATTCATGGCCAGAGATCAAGGGAGGTAGTGTACATGTCGATGTTCTACCTACCCTCCAATGTGTGGACAGCTGTCGAGATATGGGCCTGAGGCCGTTCTGTATAATATGTGGGCCTGAGGCCGTTCTGTATAATATGTTGAGCCTGAGGCCATTTTGTGCATATATTGGGCCCAAGGCCGTTAAAGAAATGTTTACAGAACAAGATCAAACATGTGACTTATGTGCCTATATGTGTTGTAAATCATGTTTATTCATTTAAATCCCTTACCTACTATTATTCACTAAGCCTTGCTCACTCCATTTTTATGTGTATTTATGTAGGTGAGCCATCGGGGACCAACACTAGAATTGTATTGAGGTCCGTCTCTTTGTTAAGCTGCCTGGGGTACGCCTCTGTGTTGAGGACTTAATTTTGATTACTGGGAGTTATGTAATTTATGGAGTCTTATATAAGTGTGTGTGTGAGATCTATATAAGTTTTGTGATTGTATATGTAAATATGGAAGTGTATTTAATGCTTAAATTTATTCATTTCGTCATGTATGCACAAGCTCAATGGATGTTATCTTTATATTGATATTTGCTTCCGCTTAAGGCCCCGTATATGAATAAGTATTCGTAAAATTTTGTTTTGAGGCCTATGTGCAGGCCAGTCATGGACCAAACTTTTAGGGGCGAGTTTGGGTCGGGACAAGATTGAGTTGCCGGAGATTTGCCACAGGCTAGTCTTTGCGTCCTCGGGAGAGAGAGGTCTCGTTCTCACTGTTACATGTATTCTCTCCATGGTTGAGATTTTGAGAGAGACAGAGAGAGATAGTTCCGCTTTTTTTTTTTTTTGCTCAAATTCTCTATCCATTTTCCCTCTAAAAAAATATCACCCACCACCCTTTTTTCTCTCCAACCCAAAACACTCTCTAAAAATAATTTATCCTCCATCTTCAACCACCCAACCTCTCTCTCTCTCTCTCAAAAAATAATTCTCCACCCAAAACCTTATCCTCTCTTTTTATCATTGTATTCTCCTGTATCCTCCACCATCAAAAATAATAATCAAATCCAATCCCATTTGTGCCACCATGTTGCTGAAATTCTATCTCACTTAATTAAAACAATAATAATCAAATCCAACTTGTGCCCCCCAGATCATTGTGAAGAGAGAGAGAGATATATTTGTTTTTTAATTCATCCTCCACCACCCATCTATCTTCTATATTATGTAATATATTAATATTCCACCAGCACAAACTTTGTATAATATATATATATATATATTTATCTTTTATCATATATTAACACACACACACACACATATATAAGTAAGTTGAATCCAGCAGCGGGAGGTCGGCACCGCCTCTTTTTTTTATTATTTTTTTTATTTATAAAAAATCTAAAATGTATTATTTATGCCAATTTAATATGGGTGAGGTTTGGGATTAAAGTTTCAATTTGATTTTTCGGCTAAGAAATTCATAAAATAGCATATTCCAATTTTCATCATCGAGTGTTCAACACAAAGCGTCCAAGTATTAGGGCCGATCAAAATGGGGTATCTACACAAACCCATACAGATTCTGCATTATACTGTTTTGATACTCTGTACTGCTCTGTACTAATTCTGCACTATTTTATACTGATTTCCAATTTCTTGTTTTCAACCTTCACCAGCACCAGCGACGCCAGTGGCACCCCCTCCGGTGGTGGGGAGAAGAGACAGACAAGCTCCATTATGTGGCAGGGGTGAGGGCAGAGGTCAAGGCAGGGGCGGGGGTACCCAGGGCAAGAACAAAAAGTTTGAGGCTGAGGAGACTTCATCCTCCTCAGAGCCGATTCTGAGCGGAGACGTCACCGAGACCAGTAGTACTGAGGAGGTAGTGAGTGGGTGCTCTAATTTTGAGAGCGAGGATGATGATGCCTGCTCAGGGTCAGGAAGCAGAGAGGATGATAACAGCTCTAGGTCAGGGAGTGGAGAGGACGATACTGGCTCTGGGTCCCACTCCTTAGATGACAGCAGTGCCAATGGCAATAATACCCTTGGACTAGTACCTCACTTGCATAAAATTGATTGTACTTTGAATTTGAGACTAAAAATGTTTGTATTTGAACGATGTTTGTAACCGGATATTGAGCCTTCAACTGACCAAAATACGAAATATAACTCGAGAAAGGAAAAAAAAAAAGTAAAAACGACCTAACCACAGCAATTCACACTTACTAGAAACAAAAGACTCAAAATAAGACTTGAAAACAGAAAGGACCAACTGCAACACTGTTGCCTAGCTACCTGGCCAGCAGACTTGGCCAGCCAGCCATTAAAGTGGACGGCCAACTAGAAAGAGTGGCCAGCCGGCCAAAGTCTGTGGCTGGACAGCTGGCAAGAACTGTCAGCCACTCACACAACCTTATCCTCTATAAAGGTCTTCTATCGCTATTTCTTTGACAAAACTTCATCTTTTCTACAGTTTCCTTTGAAAATTGAGATATTTCTTGCCAAGAAGCTCAATGATTGGACGGCCCGAAAAAAGTAAATTTCTACAGTTTTGACTTAAATGCACTTTTTCCGTTATACTTCACTTTTTTTTTCGTTCCTTCATGTCGTCATTCTATGCTGGAACCTGGTTACACATGTATTTTGCTTCAGAGTGTAAGAGATATGCCCTATGCTCAAAGAATTTCAAGCATTGATGAAGTCCCATCGTGATGAAGAGATTATGCTTCAACCACGTTTTGGCCATGCACGAGCTTTGGAATGGATGTTTGGGCTGACTTTACACGAGGCCCGGTCCTTAGCTCATGATGGGAGTTGGATATACTCAGCTTGATTCATCGATTTTTCGACACTAGAGATAGAGGTGACCTTCTCTAGCGAGGTTATCATCAATATGGCCTCTGTATATGTTTGCTTGCACACTTCCTTCTTGCCCCTAGTTATGGCGGAGCCAGCATTAGGTTAATCAAAGTAGCCCAATGTCTGAAAGAGGGTAAGAGTTATATAGGCTTAGCATTGGCTGAGACTTTGACGGATTTAGATGCTTTTCATCGGCGGGAGACTACTCGGCTTGCGGGGAGTCCATTGCTCCTCCAAGTATTGTTTCCCACCCTTTCTTCTTTATGATTTCTCATATTACTCGGCACTCACTCTTTATTTTTTCTCTCAAAGCCCTTTCCTTACTTTTCTCTCAACGTACATCTCTCTATTCTTTAATCTCTTTTATTTTTCCTCCCTTCCCAGGTGTGGTTGATGGACAAGCTGAAAGTGGTGGACCCTTGTCTCGAGTATTCGGCCAAAGCCTACTTGTTTCTCTAACAACTGGTGGACTTTTCTTCAGAGGAATTGTGGTGCCACTAGATGTGCAGCAGATTTGCGACTGATATCACTTGGTGTTGGCCTTGGCTTAATTTGATTGAAATGGGCTACAGCATGTCCCGACAGGCGAGTATACAGTTGCTTGGCCTTACGCACTGCGTGTTCTATTTTCCATTCAGGTTTAGACGTCATTTTAGACATGATCAGACTTGTTCGGAGGAAGGGCTGGAATACCCAGCTCCCTTTCCAATTCGTGCTTCGCACTTGGCCCGTTACCTCTCTGCTTGGAGGATGAGAGAGATTCTGGCCCCTGCTGTTGGCCTCAGTTTCACCCTTTCTAGCGAATGCTTGGATTGGCTTGAGGCTGAGACATAGGTTAGGCCAACTTTGGCTGCAGAGACTTCCATGAGCGCGAGCAGAAGACATAGGGCCACCTGACTCATCTATGCCCGTAGTTTATTGCTTTAACTTTTCTTTTCAAGTTTTATGATGTAAAAGCAACTTTGATTTAATCAGAGAGTTGGAGAATGTACTTGTGTTGAAATCATGGATTTAAAGTTGTGAGCACTAAAAATTTTCCATTTTTTGTCCAATTAATGGTTTGTGTTGTAAAAGATAAAATTTTGAGAAAAATCAACTTTATTAAACTTTTCGAAACAATTTTCGGAAACAGTCACTACCTGACATGCATGGAATAAGTCCTTAAGATGTACAATCCCCAAATCAGAAGATCATAACTACTCACAATTGCATTCACCATCACCGCTTTATCTTATAATTGGCCCTTCTACCAAATAGAGGTACACAACCAAGCTAACAGATGATGGAAAAAGATGGACCGATCAAACAAAATGGACACGGCAGTTAAGTTAGAGATGGTTATGGCCAAACTTTAGGAGGAAGTTGCCTATGTATCCCAAAACTGGGAATCAGGCCTTACGTAGTTCGGTTCGAGTTCACTGGAGTATTAACTCTCTCCGTTTGCGCTCTAACTTTTGCTAAAGTTGCCCTTTTGGGTTTTCAACCTTACGACCTTTATTTTTCTTTATTTCTAATTTTTCATGCTCTAACTTTTTCCTAGGTCACCCTTTCGAGTTTTCGGCCTAGCAAGCCTCTCAATGATAGTATTTCTTCAACTTGTCCATATTGATCAGTTGTGAGAACTCCAAGCCATCCAGATCTATAAGGATGATCTCTCCTCCTAATCAGATAGATTTGATGATGTAAGGACCAGTCCAATTGGGTCTGAACTTGCCCCTAGGGTCATGGATGGGAGCTCGGTTGTCTTTGAGCACCATATCTCCTTTGAGATTTCTAGATTTGACTTTCTTGTTGAAGGCCCTAGCAATTCTGCGCTGATATCCTTGGATGTGATACAACGCCTTCAACCTCCTCTCGTCAAACAACATCAATTCCTCAAATCTGCTCTGCTACCAATCCACCTTGATTATTTGACACTCGACCATAATTCTCAATGACAGCACCTCGATCTTAATCGGCAAAACATCTTCCATCCCATATACAAGAGAATAGGGGGTCACCCTCGTGGATGTCTGAATTGACGTTCTATATCCCCAAAGGGCAAAAGATAGTTTATCTGGCCAATCCTTGTAAGTCTTAACCATCTTTCGCAGGATGTTTTTAACATTCTTATTGGCGGCCTCAACAGCTTTGTTAGTTTGTGGTCTGCACGTCGACGACTTGTGAAAAGCGACATTGTATTTCTCTAACAAATCCATAACCTATTTTTTGAAATGCGAGCCATTATCTGATATGATCTCATTTGGCATCACCATACCTGCTATGATAACCCTGTCCTATGTTGGCGACCATGTATTTATTCGTGTGATTTTGATGAAGGTTCAATTGAGATTTGGTAAGAAAGGTAAATTGTCACCTCGTTGCATTAGGCCGTTTCAAATTCTGGAAAGGCTTGGTCCAGTTGCTTATAAGGTCATTTTGCCACTGGGATTCGAGCAAATGCACAATGTATTCCAGTATCGATGTTGAGGCATTATCTCCAAGACCCGTTTCATGTGATAGATTTCCACCGGATAGCACTTGATGAGAATATAGAATATGAAGAATGGTCAAAGCAGATCCTTGACCAGCAAGTGAAACAGTTGAGAAATAAGTCCATCCCAATGGTGAAAATAGAATGGAAATAACACTATGGAAAGGACACTACAAGGGAAAATGAGGATGAAATGCGATTACGCTACCCACATTTGTTTCCAGACGGAGGTAAAATAAGTTTGGAGGACCAAACTTCATGAAGGGGGGAAGATTCTAATAACCCTGTCCTGTGTTATGTTAATTAATCTTAATTTTGAGTGTGGTTATGTGCTTAATATGATTCTGAATGCCATTTATATGATTATGAGTGATTTTGAATTTCTATTTGTTCACTGTATGAAAATCTGTTTGATTTTCTACTATAGAATTTAAATTAAAGGCCATGGAGGCGTCAAAAAGTGAAATTGACTGTATTTTTGTACTTAGCATGATTTTTAGAGCCTACGGTGAAGTTTAATTAAAAATTGATTCAGATCAAAATAATTAGATTAAATCAATTAAATGAAGTGCAATTGATTAACCTTAATTGAGATGGATTAGTTTACGTTAATCACTTAATATATATATGGCTAAACACACTTAGGCTCCTCATTTTTTTCCTCAAAAATCTAAAGATACACTCTAGAGAGAGAGAGAGAGACAGACAGACAGACAGAGAGACGATTGTAGAGAGAGAGAGGAAGCACAAAATTGGAGCTTTGAACTAGAAGCTTCAGAATTTGGAAGCTAGGCTCAAGAATTAGCTATAGTTTGAAGAGTTTGAGCTCCTAGGTGAGTAATTGAACTCAACTTCGTGGGTTTAAGTCCATAATTAAGTGAATTCAAGCAAGATGTGCAATTAAGAGCAAGAATTGAGTTGATTATAATGAATTTGAAGTCAATATGGCCATGAATGTAGATAATTGCCATGGAATTGCATAATCAAGCATGTAGCATGTTAAATATGAAAAATTCAGTATCAAATCATATATGCAAGCATGGTTTTGTTGAGCTTCATGATTGTAAGCCTCATTTGTGCCATTTGAAATGGTACTGGGATCTATATTACACATGCGTGCATAATCCATGTAGTTATGAAGCTTGGTTGCATGTGTTTTGAAGTTGTCAAGAAGAATATGAAATGATTTAAGAATTGGATCATGGTTTTGGACAATTGGTTTCAATTTACCTATATTCTCATGTTATGGACAATTGGACAATTGGATCATGCTATGTAATGTCTTTCCATGTTTTTGTACCAAAAACACGAACTTTGGACCTTTGAACATTAGGTTTAAGCTTCAAATAGAATTTTGGAAAACCCAAAATTCTACCTGTCTGCTCGAGCGAGGGAAGTCTCGCTCGAGCGTGAAAATTAAGCTCCCAGAAGTTTTACAGTGAATTGCACAGTAGCTCGAGCGACAAACCTTGCGCTCGAGTGGACCTTGTTTTGCAAGACTCCTTGCTCGAGCGTCAGAAGTCTTGCTCCAGCGTGAAATGCATGCAACTAGTACTTTTGCAGACCAAAGGGGCCCGCTAGAGCAACCAAAGTTGTGCTCAAGCGGACAGCCCTGTTTTAGAAATTTTGAAAAGTTATTTTATGCTCCTTTTTCTGGTCTCTTTCATTTCTAAGCACTCTTAGGCATGCATTGAACATTGTAAGTAAGTTAAAGGGATAAGAAAGAGGCCTAAAAGAAATAAATAATTTGAGAACAGATTGAATCGCTTGTGACCCGATATGTTGTAAATTGTGTAGGGCCAAGCATAAGGGCGAATCCATTAGCAAAACACTGTGAGCAATATCTTAATAAGAATGTATTGAAGTATGCTACTTTCTAAATGCTCACTTATGTACAAGTTTTATGGAGTTGTTAAAATGAATTGAATATCTGTTATGCCAACGATTAAATGAAGCCTTTGGAATATGATTATGATGCCAAAGGCCGTTTGACATAAATGATTGGGCCAAAGGCCGTGTGACATAAATGATTGGGCCAAAGGCCTTTTGACATAAATGATTGGGCCAAAGGCCGTCTGACATAAAGGATTGGGCCAAAGGCCATTTGACATGAATGATTGGGCCAAAGGCCGTTGGACATAAATAAATAGGCCAAAGGCCATTTGACATGGATGAATTGGGCCTAAGCCCGTTTGATACGAATGAATTGGGCCTGAGGCCGTTTGATGTACTAGATACAAACAAGAATGGGCCTAAGGCCATTGGATATGTCCGTTATGAATTTCATTCATGTAATTTCTTTATTTTGATATTATTCACTGGGCTTTCGTTCATTCTCATTTATGTGCATGTAGGTGGGCAAAGAGAGGTCTGAACCCAGCCTCAGTGAAGAATGTGAGAGGAAGTTAGTTTGAGGAGTCAGCCCGAATGTCTTACACATGAGACTTTGTTTTCGTTCTTTTGATCTTTCGTTTACTCTTATGCTATTTTGGTGAACACGTTGGATCACCTATGTACATAAGTTTTGTTTGGCTGGCTGCACATCTGAAAGTTCCTAGATCTATAAGATGTTAATTCTGCATATATGTGTGAGTTATTATGAAATGCTTTTGGAATAATTTTACTGTGTCATGTAAGCACAGCTCATTGGACAAAATATTTAAGTCTGCTTCTGTTTGGCCCTTTTATTTCTACTGAAACATGTTTAATCAGGTTCGAGGCCACAGGTAATCTCATGATTACTAGTCGATTATGACCTTAATCCATAGGGGCGGGTTCGGGTCATGACACCTGCAGATGATGTTGTTCCTGGTGAACTCGGCTACATGTGACGCCTTCAACACAGAATATGACTAAGCTTCCACCCACTTGGTAAAATAGTCGATCGCCACCAAGATGAACTCATGTCCATTAGAACCCTTTGGCGAGATTGCCCCGATGACGTCAATTCCCTAGACTGAGAAAGGCCATGGCGAAGTCATGTTGTAAAGTTTTCATGCAATTGGCATGGATTTGACATTTGTGGCATCGCCGTACAAAGTTGATACAATCCTCCTTCATTGTTGACTAATAATAACCTTGCCTAAGGATCTTCCTAGCCAGCATCACACCATTCATGTGTGCTCCACATTCTCCTCCATGGATGGCCTCCATGAGACGTTTCGACTCTTCTTCTACGACACAGACCTTGTGCATTCCCAGATGGCCTCTCTTGTATAGCTTATCCCCGCAGATGATGAACTGAATGGCTAGACACCGTATTCCCCATTTATCCTTAGCATTTGCCCCTGGTGGATACACGTCATTCTCTAGAAAATTCCAAATATCGTAATACCAGGTGTTCTTGTCATGAACCTCATCTATTGTGACAATGGTCTCATATGCAAGCGTATACTTCTGTTCAATGATAATCGGACGCATCTTGACTCCAAGCAGGATCTCTACCATGGAGGATAGAGTTGCCAGCACATCAGCAAACCTGTTGTTGTCTCTCAATAGATGTGTAAAGGTCAGTTTTTCAAACCTTGGAATAAGAACGTCCAAGGTCTGATGATAAACCTTCATTTTCTCTTTCTTGACCTTCCAGTCTCCATTGGCTTGAGAAACAACCAAGTTCGAGCCTCCGATGACATCCAACCTTATTGTCCCTAGTTCTAGGGCAGCTTCCAAACCAGCAATACATGCCTCGTATTCTGCTTCATTGTTAGACACTCTGAAATGAAGTTGGAAAGCCCAGGGTATATGGGAATCATCGGGTGCTATAAGCAACATGCTTATCTCATAACCATATTGATTAGATGCTCCGTCAAAGTACATTGTCCATGTTTCCTCTTCTGCCTGCAGAATATCCTCATTTGGGAACAAATACTCTACTGCTTCATCTCCTTCCAATGGGTAGTTTGCCAAAAATTCCGCTACGGCTCTCCCTTTGACTGATTTGTGTGTCATGTACTTAAGGTCAAACTCGGAGAGGAGAAGCAACGAACGAGCTAGCCTACCCGTTAGTGCCGATTTCTCAAAGCGATATTTGATGGGATCTAATCTCGAAACCAGAATTACAGAGTGAGCTAACAAGTAGTGCCTTAACTTCCTAGTAGCCCGTACCAAAGCTAACCAGGCTTTCTCTAGAGGAATATAACGGGTCTCATAATCCAGCATCTTCTTGCTCAGATAGTAGATGGCCTTCTCCACCTTAACTTCTAATTCTTGAGCTAGCATGCACCCCATGGTTGAATCTGTTACCAACAAATACAGGATCAGTGGCTTCCTTGGTTTTGGCGGCGACAATACGGGTGGATTCTGAAGGTACTGCTTGACCTGTTTGAAGACGAACTGGCATCGATCATCCCATTGGAACTTTTTTCCTTTCTTCAAGAGACCAAACAGTGGTTTATAAGTCAAGGTTAATTTTGAGATAAAACGTCTTATCTATTGTCTTGGCTTACTCAAATAGCTGATTAGATCAAGGCATCACATCTATTAGTTAGCCAATAAGTCCGATAGGCTTTCGCTAGAGGAGGTTCAAAGCCAAAAGCTACTTATCTCGATGTGGTGTATCTTTTTAATGAACTCTTTCTTTGTCTGCATTTTGTTGCATGTTCGTTATCATGCATTCCATTCATGTGGGGGATTGTTGGAAATGGCTTTGTAATATCTTTTTTTTGCTAACTTTGAGTATTAATTAAGGTAGGACCCAAGCATTATTTTTAACGTTTCTAATTAGGTTCATGTTTAATGCCGCGTAGTGAATAACATCATCTATTTGGTTACTCAAAACCATTTCTGGATGAATGAGAATTCAACGCACATTTTCGGGTTCATGGAAATGGCTTTAGGTAGGTTTCCTATACATTTGTGAAATGTGCTTGTCCTACATAGAAAAGGCTTAAGGATTTATATAAGTATATATACTCTAGCTTGCCATACTTGGGATTGGCCCCAAGGGGCACACCAAGTTTTGTAAGGAAGGAAGTTATGGACAAAGTGGGCTTGGCCCAAAACTACCACACATGCGCGCGCACCGCCACCGCCGCCGTCCATCCATCCAGCCAGCCAAGCCAAGTCGGGTCCGGCGCGAGTGCGTGGTGTAGGTTGTGGGTTAGGTCGGGTCCTAACTTTAATTTTTTGGACAAAATTCGTTTGAATTTTTTCAAATTCTTGCGGGGAATTTTTTTTTCCTTATGGAAATAATTCAAAATTTGTGCCAAATTTTCAAACTCAAATTTCTGAATTTTCAGGTTGCCTCCTTTCCAAACCGATATTGTTCTTATCACAACTTTCCAGCCATGTCCGAACAGGTGCATGGTTGGCTATAAAGAGCCTGCCATTTCAGCATTTCATTCCATCCAATTTTTTTCCACATTTCTTCCTTCTTCTTCCTCTTATCATCCTCCTATCGTATGCATCTATTCTGCATTTAACTTCTAGGAAAAGAAAGAGAGAGTTCCGACATTGTTTGGTTCACTAGACTCGATTTTATAGTGCTGCAAATCAAGTACTAGTTGTTGCATCCTAGAAAGTAGAAGCCGTTAAATCTTAAAGCACCAAAACGAGGGTTAAATCTACTTTAAGGAGATTGTGTCCAACACAAGCCTCGACTTATAATTTCTGTAAGCAATTACTTCAGAATTTAATTTATTTAATTATTTTTTGGATTATTGAATTTTATTTTGTTGTTTATTTTATTTATACATTTAATTCACACACACACACAACCACTGGGAAATAACATTACCCTGAAACATAAGGGACCTATAGATTGCAATGGATCCAAGTGGGAGGCATAGACTGCACCCCCAAAACCCTGTATTATAGCTAGCAAATAGTAAGATAATCCCAAAATTATAAGGGTTCCACCCACAAAACAAAATGTACAGATATTCATAACCCCAAATTAGTTACATGACAAAATTTTTAAATTAGTTTTGTAGTTTAGTTTAAACAATATTGCCCAAACTTTATGTCAGGCTAGTTACTATGTATAAAAGATCAATTTTTGGGTCATGTGTAATGGATTTTCTTCATTGTTTTTGTTTTCTCTTGTATTGAAGTTGTTGGCAATTGTTGTCTTGTTGGGATATAGCCTTATCTTTACTATCTATGTAACTAGTGTTATATATATATATATTGTTCTAGGTTGCTTCTATTGTTGTATTTATCCTTGTTTCTTATCATTCTTGTTTGTGTCCTATGTATGCTGTGTTATTTGTATTTTTTCTATACATCACACTTCAATTTGTTGATGTCCCTTACTTTGTTCAATTTGTTGAACATGAATTTTCAACAACAAAATTTGTCCAGACTAACCTACAAACAATCAGATGGGAGACTCTTCTATCGAGGTCGCGAAGAAAACCGTGATGCTTTGCAGAAGGCTAAGGCGCAAGCCATGGAAGCAATTTCTAAAAGTATTCTAATTTCATTACATGCACATACGCACACGTGTGTATATTGTAAACACAAGTTTTCATAATTTGATTTTGATGGCTTTAGGTTGATTAGGGAAACTGGAGGAAGCAATAGAGCAGCTCACAAAGGCTATTTTGCTCAACCTAACCTCAGCAATTTTGTATTCAGGTTCTCTCATCGCAATCGCTTCAGCCGAAGTCTTCTTCAAAGAACGTTTTCATGGTATTTTCTCTCTCTAGCTCTTGTTATCTGATCCTTACTTGTTGATTTTCGCTTGCATTTCGAGATTCCTATGATTTTTTGGTGGTTTAGTGTGGAGTGAATTGATGTTGAATTTGATATTCCTTGTTGAGATTCCTATGATTTTTCAATTCAATTTTTAATTTGTTGTTAAATTGTTGCAGGCATGAATTTCTTGATCTTCTATGTTGTTTGAATCATGTTTACAAGATGGAATGAAAAGAAGCTTTAGTATTGTAAAATCATAGCTACTTTAGGGGTGAATTTTCATGATTATGCAAAATTGAAATTGAGCAGATTCTGACTTCGATGAATTTTTAAAAATAGTTCTCTACCTTGTAATTTCATTAAATTTTAACAGGCAATCTCTCCATGAGTCTAGTACATTGTGTAAAATTTCTAGAAGAAAATTCCAATAAATGAATTTTAATTAAATCTCGAACTAGGTTGTGTTTTGCTATACTACTATGCTAAATTCTATTTTAACCTACTATTTTCTATAGGTTTTTTTGTCAAAGAGACACTTGAAACAATTTGAAATAAGTCAAATATTTTGAAGTTGTATCAGGGGAGCACAATAAAAACATAATAAATGTTGCAAAGGCATAGAAGAAGTGTAAATTGAATAAAAACATAATAAATATTGCAGAGGCATAGTTTTCTATCTAAATCAAAAATATATATATATAAAAAAATGAAGTCTTATTATGTTGCAGAGGCATAGAAGAAGTGTAAGTTGAATCAACATGAAAAAATAGTTCGAGTATCATAAAATAGTCACATGTGAGGGACTATAAGATAGCTTGATATAGCCTTTAAGCTTTTGAGATAATTGGTGATCTAACTAAGATGAAGAGAAGAAGATGGTCTTTTGGCTATGTTGTTTGAGTTTCATAGAAAGTGGAAAATTACTTCTAGAGGTTTAGGTGTGAGTCTTTTTCCAAAAATAAAAAAAATTAAGAAAATGACGGTTTCTGAAATTTTCACCTAGAATCAACATGGAAAAATAGTTTCACAAGGTTTTAGTGTGAGTGTCAATGGTGTATATCCAAATTGACCCACATTTTGCCAAAAATCTTTGTATATCTCTATTCTGAAGTTTAAAACAAAAGAGTTGTCAACTGGTAGCCATCAGTGTTCTTGGAGGATTTAGGCCTCAAGGAAAGAATATTGCTAGTGTTGTCAAGGTCAAAATCTCTCCTTACTTACTATCCATACATGATATAACCACTTCATAATTTTTGCTGATAAAAAAAAAAAAAAAATCATAATTTCATACATAATCAAATATGCTCACACACAAATCTTCATAATTTATTTTAGTGTTGTGATGCTAAATTGGCTTGGTTTCTACAGGTTGTTGAGTTTGCCCTGGTTTTGTAGGAAGTTGGGTGCTTTTCTATTGTTCTGAAATGTCTGCTTGCACCTGTTGGTACTGCTGCAACATCTTCTCTTCGAATCCCTACCATTGGTATTGGGACAGGGTCTTTCTGCAGTGGCCAAGTTAATTGATTCTTTAGGTCTCTCTACCATTGGTTCTGAAATGTGTGCTTGCACCTGTTGCTGCTATTGCAACATCTGCTCTTTTAAATCTCTATCATTGGTATTGGGACAGGGCCTTTCTACAGTGGCCAAGTTAATTGATTCTTTAGCTCTCTCTACTATTCCTAATAATGAATTAGACTTGACTGGCTTGTGTTGTGTATAATTTTTTTGCTTTCATTTGTACATATAATTTGCTATTTGATCTTGTACTTTACTTTTCAAGTACTAAAGTGGGCATTTTAGTGATACCATGTGTTCATATATTGAGCTTACTCATGTAATGAACTTTGAATTTGCTTTTCCTCTCTCTCTCTCTCTCTCTCTCTCTCTCTCTCTCTCTCTCTCTATATATATATATATATATAATAAAAGTAATCTTCTACGACACATAAAATTATGTCGTGAAAGTGTAATGATTTATGACATGCAAGAAAATGCCGTAAAAAATTATATACAGCACACAAAATATGCCATAAATATATTAAAAATAACCTTCTACAACACATAAAATTATGTCATGAAAAGTGTAATGATTTATGACATGCAAAAAATATGTTGTAAAAGATTATATACGGCATGCATAGTATGTCATAAACATATTAAAAATAACCTTCTACGGCATGAAAAATTATGCCATGAAAAGTATAATGATTCATGGCATGAAAAAAATGTTGTAAAATTTGTTATATGACATACAAAGTATATCATTAATGTTTAATTCATTACTTTTTACAACTTTACCTGCATGTCATAAATGACAATTAACTTTCCACCACATATCATATAATGACATTTGTGTGCATGCTGTGAAAGAGTTTTTACGGCATGCATTGCAAGACGTAAAAATTCAATTTTGTTGTAGTGTTTCACATTCAAATTTGGGTTCCCAAGCCTTACATCGTGATTCTACATTTTTGTTCGACCACATCCAATTTCGGTAGCAAAAATATGATCTCCGCCTGCTGATTGTAGTTGGAGTTGCCGCTTTCTGGAGATTTCGTGTTACATTTGGAAGCAAAAACAATGACAATGGGATGTAAAAGTAAATTTTTGTTCAAATAGTTGTGTGAAACTTTGGTGTGAATTTCATACTAGGATTTGTATCTTCTTAGTATGAATTCCATACTAGGGTTTGTATGTTCTTTATTGATGTGCAAAATACACCAACTTCAATAATCTAAATCCTTCCAGGTTGGAACCCCCAATCTAGAGGTGCATGAATCGACAATATTTTGAATGTGGGTTTTGTGAATTTTCGATTTATATTTGTATACAATGTGTTTTTTATTGCAATATTTTTCATTAATTTTTTGTGGGTTTGTTGTGTTGGGGTTGATTTTTTAATTCGTAATGAGTTACATAGTTTCACATTCAGCTGTTATGTTGGTATGTTTTTTTGAATGTTAATGTCGAGCTAATGTGGGTATTTGGGAATAATGTGATTTTGATTTGTCTATGTTTATATGGGTAATTAGGCTATATGGGTTGTTGGTGGGTTTGGGTAATCTGAATGTGGGTAATATATGTTGAATGTGGTTACGGGTGAAAATTAGCTTAATATGGGACGTGGGAATTGTTGAATGTGGGTTTTGTGATCTCTGATTTATACATGTATGCAAAGTGATTTTTGTTACAATTTGGATTTTAGCTCTTTTTTTTTTTTTTTTTTGGTTAAAAAAAAAAAACAAGATAAAATAGGCTAAAATAGTTAATAAGATAAAATGTCACATTAAACTCATAATTATTTTACTTTTTCTCTCACAAACATCATATATATAACTATAAAAAAAAACTAACAATCTTTTCAAACATAAAAATTTTAATTTACTAAAATAGTCAAAACCTAAAATAGTTAACTTTCCAAACAATGCCAATATTGATCATCTACTTTTTGTGAGTTTCTTGTGTTGGGGTTAAATTTTTAACTTGTAAGAGCATCTCCAACTGTGACTCAGATTTTTCACCAAATCTGAGTCAAAAATGACCCATTTCATCAAATTTGATACTAACTGCTCCAATGCTTCACCAAATTCAGCTAATATGCTTCAGGGACAATTGGCCGGTCGACCGGTTAGAGATTTTTTTTTTTTTTTTTTTTAAATTGTTTGAACCTTTTCTTGAACTGTCTGAACCTTTTTCCGGGACAACCGGTTGGTTAACCGACCGGGCAACTGGTTGGTCGACCGGTTGATATCTCCCAACGGTCAGGAACAGTGATTTGGTGAAATGCTTTGGCTGTACTCAGTTTGATGAATTATTTGATGAAAACTCAATCTGATGCTGGGTTTGATGAAGCGTTGGAGCCGTGAACAGTACCTTTTTTACCAAATTTTGAATTAGATGTTGGATTTGATGAAGGGTTGGAGATGGTCTAAGGGAACTGCTCCACACAATCCGAGATCCTGTCAATCAAATCTCCCAAAGAAATACATTGTGAATCTTACCTTTCCAGCATAAGAAAATCAAAAGAAACTCACACTAAAACCAAGAATGTAACTGTAAACTCACATACCAATAAATATATCAAATCTACCATATCAAAATGAATGGAACTAAATGATCTATAAGAAAATCTTTGAGACTAACGGTGTTTTGGGAATGGCATTTTTTGGTTTTTTTTTTATTTGTTTATGTTTTTTATTTTCATTTTTAGTAAACTTCTTTTAAAAAATTTAGGTTTCTATATTTAGCTCGACAAAACGAATCGAAAAATTATATTTTTTAAAAAAAATCTAAAAAATAAATTAAAATAAGAAATTTTTGGGGCTTATTTTTGTCTTTAGTGAAATTTTTTTTTTTTTTAGGAATTTTTCAAAAAAAAATATACTTTTTAGCTTTGTATAGACAAGACTGACTAGAAAACTAAAAAATTTTGATATAATTTTTATAAAAAAAAGTCACTAAAGACCAAAAAAAAAAAAGGCGACTTTTTTATCGCCAAAATAGACCTAAATGGATTACCATCCCTCAAAATAAGATTTATGTTGGGGCAAAGGTACATGAGGCCCAACGGAGTCACGTGCCCCTCTCAACTTTTGAAAAATTTATACTTATGACTATATTATACTTATGCCTATAATATATATATATATATATATATTAATTTAATTCTTTTAAGTAATGTCTTGAAATTTTATATCACTATTTTCTTTATATTTTTTCTTTAAAAAAATATGTTTAATTTGTCACTTTAAATATTTAATCATGCTAAAAATTTTCTTATAAATTTTATGTTAGAAAAATGTTATATGTCACCTATTTTTTGTCACTGTTTTATATCACATTTGATATGAATACTTGTAGTTGGTTCATTTATTTATAGATAATTATTACACAATTAATGACAACTAATAATATATTATCATTTAATTAAGTAATTCAAAATGGCAAGAAAAAAAAAAAAGTCATATATAACAATCCCTATGTATTATTTATTCACATTTCTCTCATTTCTTTCTCTATCCCTCTCTATATTTGTTTTTTGTGTGTACCTCAATATAATTTTGCTCTCATATTTCATGAAGGCATATGATTATTTTTTAAGCCGTGATGATCACCATACATAAAATTAAATTAATAACAATAAAGATAATAATCAGTTAATTTGAATTCATATTTAATTATATCTTTTGCAATTGTTTTTAACTTTTAGTCTCACCATCAAATAAAACTTGGGAGATTTATTAGAAAATTATTTTTCAAGTGTTTGTATCCCAATTAGTCCATAAGATATTCTTGTATTCCAATAAATCCTATTATTTGAACATTTGATCTACCAAATCATAATTCATTTATTTAAAATATTTTATAGACATTTCTACCCTTCCCCAGATTTTCTAAATGGTTAGCAATTTGGTAATGTAAACATTCATATCTTACAATGTGAATATTCACATTGACGTGTGAATGTTCACATTGATGGTGTTTCACATTGACGGTGTGAACATTCACATTACGAAACATTCACATTGTAAATGTGAATATTATTAAAAATATTTTGGTAACTATATCATTCATAGAACTTATTGGAATATAAGAAAATTATGTAGACTAAATGGAACATATATAGGTGAAAGGGGATTTCTGAAAAGAATAAAGGTTGGGAGCTCGAATAAGCTCCCCCCCGAATCCCCCGAGAGAGAGAGAGAGAGAGAGAGAGAGAGAGAGAGAGGAGGCCTCTTGTCGCCCAATGCTCGTCTTGGCGTCGTCCGCCTCGTCGGCTGCAAATGCCGGCTCGCCGTCGCCTCCGCCTCCGCCTCCTCCTCAGCCTCCTCCGCCTCCAACCCTAGTTTGTTGGCCCCACCCCTCCTTCTTCTTCTTCTTCTTCTTCTTCCTCCCTCTTTTCTCAAATGAAAAAAACAAAAAAATACGAAACGACGTCGTTTCGAGGGATTCGGGGGAAGGGGATTCGAGCTACCAATCAAAACTCTTCTGAAAAAGTGTCCCATAAAAATTAAGTTAAGTTGAATTATGATTTTTGTTAACATTTCAAATAAATAGTGCCCATTCTAAGTCAGAATCTAGGCTCTGCCACTAAATTTATGGGTAAATTTTTCTTCAAAAAATTTCTGATAATTCCAATTTAGAAGGTATCTAAGGCATTAAGTCCAGTCTCTTTTTTTTTTTCTTTTTTTTTTTTTTTGCTTCATTTGTAAGAGATCTACCATTTATGAAATAGTTTGGTGAGAGGTCCTTTTTACTTATTTTGAAGGACATTTTGTTTTTAATTTTATCCCTTAATTTATTTGTTGACTATTTTTATCTGTTCAAATTATTTTCTATTTGTTTAATTTTTTTTGTCTATTTGTTCAATTTTATTTATTTATTTATTTATTTTTTGTGTAAATTTTTTATCAATCCAAATTTTTTCTATACAAATTTTTTATCTGTCCAAATTTTACCTGTCTAATTTTTTATCTATTCAATATTTTTATGCATACAAATTTTCAATCCAAATTTAACTATACAAATTTTCATATTTATATACAAATTTATCTGTATATTTTTCTCGAGCACCACCACTTCTTCGCATCTATCCTTCTACACGTTTCTTCAAAATTTCAAATCCAAACCACTTCCTGCAAACGGAATAAATATATATATATATATATATATATGTGGACAAAAACCTACTATCTCTTTCTCTCTGCATTTCTATGTTCTGTTTATCTGATGCTATTGATGTCAAGCCATGATTTCTTAAAAAATAAATAACAACATTCATGATCGTCATTGTCATCATCAACTGCAACAACAACAACAACTAAATGAATGTAAAATGCTTCATATCACAACCAAGAGAGAACTTGGTTCACAAGTCTTTTTTCCGAAGTAAGAACTGACCAGTATCGGAAATAGTTATAAATTATTAAAACTGGTTCTTTTAATCTGAATTGAGCCTAAAGTTTTGTGTCCATATAGCCAAACTGAGCCTAAACTTTCCACAATTGTGTTTTATTCTCAAACCATAATTCACAACAAAATACCACACAATATCTAGGATATCTCCTTTGATAGTTCCTTCGTAGAACCATCTGCCAGCAATAGTGAAAAATAAATCTATTTAAAAAATCTCAAAAGTGCTCTGTTTGGTTGGTAAAAAAAAGTAGACAAATTTCGTTAGTTTAATAAGATTTCCAATTTTTTTCGCAATCAAACGAGTAATCTCACCAAAGAGTAGTCAATAAGAGAAAAATGCACACCAGAATGGGGACATTGCCTTCGAACTCGTTGAAACGAAGATCTAAGAACTTCAAACTCTGCAATTTTAGAACCACCCGAGAGAATTTTCCGGCGAACCTGTTGTTGATGAGATCGAGCTCGAAGAGAAGCTTCAAGTTCTTGAACTAGTGAGGGAATGTGCCGCAGAATCGATTCGAGTTGATGTGAAACAATGCGAGATCTGTGAGGAGTCGGAGCTCCTCCGGGAGGTAGCCGGCGATGTCGCCGTGGTTGAGATCAATGCCGGCGACGGTGAAGATCAAGGAGTTGTCCGGCGCCGGAGCGCAGAAAACTCCGGTGTAGTTGCAACAACCAGATCCGACCCAATCGGCTGTGAGGTTTTGGGGATCGGAGAATATGGCTTCTTTCCAAGCTTGGAGAGCAATGTAGGCAGCCGGAGGAGGTTGCCGCGGCGGCGATGGCGGCCACGAGTTCAAAGAGGAACTTCATTTTAGAGATGAGCTCAGATCCTCTCAGTACTTCTTCTGGGACGATTTAGGTTAGAGCCACGTCACCCCATTAAAAATATGTAACTCAAATTAATTTAAAAAATTAAGGTAACAAGCTTCGTTTATTAAGTGACTTTTTTAATTAAAAAGTTATTAAAAAATTAAAAAGTCAATAATTTATATTAAGGGTTAGTTTGACATAATCTAAAAAAGTCAAAAAGTCACTATCTTATTTAAGTTACATCATCTTATTTAAATCACATCACCTCTCTAACACATCACATTAAATCCAACCCAAACCCAAACCCAACCCAAACCCACCAATAAGTCAAAAAGTGCACTTTTTTAAGACATCCCAAACTAACCCTAAAAAGTCAAATATTCTCTTTTCTTTTTATTTTTTGCACTTTTTTCGTAAAAAGTCAAAAAGTCATCCAAAACATACTAATTTGTTTTAGCTCATATTTTAACCAAATAGTAAAAAAATTACTAAATTAGCCTGTTCCCAAACGAGGCCTGAGTTGAGTTTTAAAATTATGATTTCAATGTGAAGTTATATTTTGAGTTTGTCAATTTTTGAATTATGATTTGAAAAGAAAAAATTTATTTAGTTATAAATTTTGAAAATAGTTTTCAAAAGAGTCTTGAAATAAAAAAAAGTTGTTTAGTTATGAATTTTGAAAAACTAAATTAAAAAGAGTTTTCAAAACTTAATTGAAAAACTTATAACTCATAACCAAACACATAACTCAAAACTCTATTAAAAATTATATTCAAAACTCATAACCAAACTTTTTATAAAATTTAATTCAAAAAAAAAATTATTAAAAAAAAATTTAATTGAAAAATATTTTGAAAATATTTTTTTATTTAAAATATTAAAAAAATATTCAACTAGTGTTTTAAAATTACTTTTAAGTGTATATTTGGTTTGAAAATTTGTTTTCAATTGTTTTGTTTGAAAACGATCTAAAAAATTAATTTGTATATTAAAAAAATATCAAAAACAAATAAATTTTTTGTTTTCAAATAATAGGTTGTAATTGGAAAAAAAAAAAAAAATTTGTTCCGATCAATCGGCCAGATGTCCGGGGATGTCCGAGCAGACAACCCAACTCGCAAATTCAAAATTCAAAAAACATGCATTAGAATGTGTATTCAAATGTGAAATTGAAATTGATTTTTGAAAGAGTAATGTTAGGTATTATGAAAAATATTTCATGAAAATGATCATGAAAGATTTTTGACCCTTAAATTATATATACAATAAGTTACAAAGTGTAATATAAAGATGGAGATTCTTTCATGATCATTTTCATGAAGCATTTTTCCTTATGCCTAGCACTTAAAATCAAACATAACATTCAAATATAAGGGTGAAAAATTGATTAGAAACTCACGCCAAACACAGCCTAAAATTTTCTCTAACACTCTCTCTCCCTCCCTCACGCACTCACTCACAGAGGCACTCCACTCACTCTCTCTCTCTCTCTCTCTCACTCATTTTTAGAAAAAAATTAAAACAATTATTTTTATTTTATTTTCATAATATATATATATAATTTTTAATATAAAATTAATATCTTTAAAAATATACTTTTAAAATGAGACTAATATTAGAAAGAGAGGAGAATAGGTTTTGATATTAGAGGGAGGAATAGGTTTTGCTTTGTGAGGACTATGTGTATCATATATATATATATATATATATAGGCCTATTTTGAAAATATAGTTAAAAATTAATTTTTTTCGTTTTTTTTTTTACTTTTTTTTATAAAATGTGTAAAAAATATGAAAAATGATGTGATCCAAAATAGATTAAAAGTTAATTTTTTATTATTAACCCACTTTTCAAAAAAGTCCATATCTATCTATCTATCTATCTATCTATATATTATACTAGCATGTCATCCGTACTATGCACTAGATAAAAATAATATATTATTTAATAAAAATATAATAATTCTATTTAATTTTTTTATATTTTGTAAAATAAAAGTTAAATAAAAACTAGTCAATTGGAATTTTCTTAATGGTTTAAAATTAAGAAAATCAAAAAACTTAGTATGAGATATTGATCATAAGGTTTCTGACTAAAAATCTCTTTTTCCTTATATAAATGGGAGCATAAGATTCATTTTATGTAAGTGAAATAATTCACTTTTTCCTTCTTTTTTCGATGTGGGATTATAAAATAATATTCAAAGAAAGCTAGCCAATGGAGATTTTCTTAATTGTTTAAAAGTTAACAATTGTTTGGGCCAAAAATTTATTTTGAATCAAGCAATTTTAGCCGTTTAATCTTTAATTAGATCAATCTTTAATTTATTTTAAATCAAACAAATTTAACCAATATATTTTGATAAAACTGCTAAAATCGCAGTTAAACCAGCGAACCAGTCAAATCGAAAACAGTTCACCCTATCGGCTAGGTCAAAGGACCAACCAACTTAAACAAAAATTAATTAATTAAAACTTTTAAATTTTATTTTAATTCTGAAATTTAAACTGTCCTAAACTGAAAAATACACAACGCTACAATATTAAATGAGAGCATAATGTTTATATAGCGAAACAATTCATTTTTTCTTCCTTTTCCTGAAGTGGGATTGTAAAATAAAAGTTAACAGTTGTTTGGACGAAAAGGCCATTTCTAATCAAGCAATCTCAGTCGTTCAAGTTTTAATAAGGTCATTCTCAATTTATTTCAAATCAAACAAATCTAATAAATATATTTTGATAAAACAGCTAAAGCCATGGTTAAACCGGTGAATCAGTCAAATCGAAAGCGATTCAGCCTAATCAGCTAACTCAAAAGACCAACCAATTTACAACAAAATTAATTAATTAAAACCTTTAAATTTTATTTTAAAATTTAAACCATCTTGAATTGAAACATGCACAATACTATAAATATTAAATGAGAGTATAAGATTCACTTTATATAAATGAAACAACTCACTTTTTATTTATTTTATCGATGTGAGATTGTAATTATTTTTAAGTTAAATATTATGAGAGTTTCAAAATCTTATACAAAATTATTTTTAAAATCAAAACGTCTATATAGGATTCTAAAATAAAAGTTAAATGGAAGCTAACCAATGGAGATTTTCCTAATTGTTTAAAATTAAGAAAATCAAAAAAAATTTGATATTGATTATAGGGATTCTCACTAAAAATCTTCTTTTACTTATATAAATAGGAGTATAAGATTCACTTTATATAACTGAAACAATTCACTTTTTCCTTTTTTTTCTTGATGCAGGATTGTAAAATAAAAGTTAAATGGAAGCTAAATAATGGGGATTTTCTTAATTGTTTAAATTTAAGAAATTTCAATAATTAATATAAATTGGAGTATAAGATTCATTTTATGTAAATAAAACAATTCACTTTTTTCTTTTTTCTTTTTTTCCAATTTGGGATTGTAAAATAAAAGGTAAATGGAAGTTAATCAATGGAAATTTTCTTAATTGTTTAAAATTAAGAAAATTCAATAATTTTAGAATGGAGGTTTGGAGCTTTTAGAATGATTCTCCCTTATTCCTTTATAAGATTCATTTTATATAAGTGAAACAGCTCACTTTTTCTTTCTTTTCCCGATATGGGATTTCAATAATTTATATAATTGGAGCATAAAATTCACTTTATGTAAACAAAACAATTTACTTTTTTCTTCTTTTTTTTTTCCCAATTTGGGATTGTAAAATAAAAGATAAATGAAAGCTAGCCAATGAGAATTTTCTTAAATATATAAAATTAAGAAAATTCAATAATTTTATAATGAAGGTTTGAAGCTTTCAGAATGCTTCTCCCTTAAAACCCCCTTTATAAGATTCATTTTATATAAGTGAAACAACTCACTTTTTTTTTCTCTTTTCCGATGTGGGATTGTAACACTTTATATAAGTGAAACAACTAAATTTTTCTTTCTTTTCTCGATATAGGATTGTAATTATTTTAAAGTTAAATATTATGAGAGTTTCAAAATCTCATACAAAATTATTTTCAAAATCAAAATTATGTAGGATTGTAAAATAAAAGTTAAATGGAAGCTAACCAATGGAGATTTTCTTAATTGTTTAAAATTAAGAAAATTAAAAAAGTAAGTATGAGATATTGATCATAAGGCTCCTCACCAAAAATCTCATTTTTGCTTATATAAATGAGAGCATAAGATTCGCTTTATATAAGTGAAACAATTCACTTTTTCTTTCTTTTTCCGATGTAGAATTATAAAATAAAAGGTAAATGGTAGCTGGCCAACGGAAATTTTCTTAATTGTCTAAAATTAAGAAAAATCAATAATTTTAGAATAAGGGTTTGGAGCTCCTAAAAGGTTTCTCCTTAAAAACTCCATTTTTCTTATATAATATATAGATAGATAGTGAAACAAACTTTACTTTTTCTTCTTCTCTTGACGTGGGATTATGAAATAAATCATAAACTAATTAGAGTTTTATTTTTTTTTGGGTTAAATGGAAGTTAGCCAATGAATTTTTTTTTAATTGTTTAAAATTAATAAAATCAATATGCGAAATCGTGATTAAACCGGTGAATTGGTCAAACCCAAAATGGTTCAGCCTAATTGGTTAGGTCAAATGACCTACTAACTTATACAAAAATTAATTAATTAAAACTTTTAAATGTTATTTTAATTTTAAAATTTAGATTGTCTTGAATTAAAGTATACACAATACTACACTATTAAGACAACAAAGATTATAACAATTTCTTCAAGATTATAACAATTAAAGTATACCCATTAAAACAATTTTTTTTTTCTCTTTTTCTGATGTGGGATTATAAAATAAAAGTTAATATAAGTAAAACTTTTTTTTTCTTTATTTCTAGTTAAGTAATCTCAGTCTTTCAATATTTAATCAGATCAATCTTTAGTTTATTTTAAATCAAACAAGTCTAATCAATATATTTTGATAAAACCGATAAAATCTCGGTTAAACCAACAAATTAATCAAATCAAAAATGATTTAGCGTAATCGGCTAGGTCATAATTAATTAATTAAAATTTTTAAAATTTAAACTATATTGAATTGAAACATGCACAACACTACAATATTAAATAGGATGGGAGCATAAGATTCATTTTATATGAGTAAAATAACTCATTTTTTTCCTTCTTTTCTCGATGTGGAATTATCAAATAAAAGCTAGCCAATGGAGATTTTCTTAATTGTTTAAAATTAAGAAAATCAAGAAAATTAGTATGAGATATTGAAACTCTCACAAGACTCCTCACTAAATGGGATGGGAGTATAAGATTCTCTTTATATGAGTAAAACAACTCTTTTTTTCCCTTCTTTTCCCAATGTGGGATTATCAAATAAAAGCTACCCAATGGAGATTAGTGAGGAGCCTTGTGAGAGCTTCAATGTCTCATACTAATTTTATTGATTTTCTCAATTAAGAAAATCAATAAAAAGGCTCCTCACTAAAAAGACCCTTTTCCTTATATAGATATATAGATAAGAAAAAAGGGATTTTTAGTGAGGAGCCTTGTGAGAACTTCAATATCTCATACTAATTTTCTTGATTTTCTTAATTTTAAACAACTAAAAAAGGGTTTTTTATTGATAAATCCCATTTAGAGGTGTTTTAACCCAATAAGTCCACCAAGGAAAATTATAACCTCATTAGTCCCATATATTTATACTTTTATTCCATGAGGTCCTTTTTTCCTAATTTATATTATTTGTTGGACTATTATACCCTTCTCAGTAACTCTGACGACTTCTCCGATCCCGCATTCTTCTTCTTCGCTGCCTTCGCTTCCGGATCTGATTCTGATTCTCATTCTGATGCTTCGGCTTCTCCGGAGGCGGTTTGGTGGTTGCTCCGCCGTTGTGACGGAAGCTCGACCCGTGATGATGGAACTACCTCACTATCCATCATTGTCTCTGCTAAATTCCCCGTGGTCTGAGTCCGCAAAAATCTGCCTCTGCAGTTGCGGATCAGACCCCTTTCTATTGTAAGCCATTTCTTCTTCAAATCCCTTTTCCTTTAACAATAACTTAAATTTCACTTCCTCTAATAAAGCAGTGGCTTTTACATCGAAACAGAACTCGATTCAAATTGTGTATTGGCAAAGAGAAAGGCATCGAAATACAAGAGACCAGAGATGAGTTGCATGTATGCAGTGAGAGAGACGACTTCAGAGTCTAGAGAGAGAGATAATATAAGCATTGGATTCCAACAGCTCTAAAGTATGTGCATGCGTGTCGTCAGATGTCATTGTAACAAAAGGAATCTGTCTTTGACCTCCACCTTGCACTAGCTTACAGCTAGCTTCTTGTAAAGCTTCCACCACCGAAAATATCATCATGTATAATCTACCCTCTCTTTGTTTTCTTTATATAAAAAAATACTTTTCATTCCATGCTTGAACCCCACGCCATTTTTTTTTTTTTTTTTGGTACAGGTCATCACAGTTGAAATGACAAATAGCAACTGAAATAACATATTGAAGATGTTAATATTAAACAGAAGATGTGAGCACAATATTAACATTACAAAGGAGCAGTGATCTTTATATGAAGACGATTCAAGTTAGTTTGAAAGTAAATGGTCAAACAAGCTCCAACCATGCAGGAAGAATCAAGTACAATGACCATGTAAAGAACCTCACCAGTGCATGAGACTCAAAATTGATAAATTGGTAGAGTTTAAAAAATTACCTTAGAACCTTCCATCATCAGAACCCAGTGAACATTCACATCATTATACACTGATATGAATGTTCACATCAGTGTGTACTAATGTAAATTTATCCAGTAATAAACTGTAACGTGAATGTTCACATCATCTATGTTTGCAAAATCAATTCTGAAAACAACAACAGTTATAAGGCAATGTAAATGTTTACATAGGTGATCACATTATGTTATAATTGGCTGAAAAACAAAGGGTGGAACCAACAGCACCAAACAACATCCAACAACACCAACAAGTCTGACATTGATGTCACAATATGAATGTTTACATCATATTCCATCACATTGTTGAGTGAAGATTGGGGGTTCTATGGACATCAACAATCAACAATATCAAAAGTGACAGTAATGTGAACATTCACATCATTATACACCGATGTGAATGTTCACATCAGTGTCTACTAATGTAAGTTTATCCAGTAATGAACAGTAATCTGAATGTTCACATCATCTATGTTTGCAAAATCAATTCTGAAAATAACAACAGTTATAGGGCAATGTAAATGTTTACATAGGTGATCACATTATGTTATAATTGGCTGAAAAACAAAGGGTGGAACCAACAGCACCAAACAACACCCAACAACACCAACAAGTCTGACATTGATGTCACAATGTGAATGTTTACATCATATTCCATCACATTGTTGAGTGAAGATTGGGGGTTCTATGGACATCAACAATCAACAATATCAAAAGTGACAGTAATGTGAACATTCACATCATTATACACTGATGTGAATGTTCACATCAGTATCTACTAATGTAAGTTTATCCAGTAATGAATAGTAATGTGAATATTCACATCATCTATGTTTGCAAAATCTATTTCGAAAACAATAACAGTTATAGGGCAATGTAAATGTTTACATTAGTGATCACATTATGTTATAGTTGACTAAAAAACAAAGGGTGGAACCAACAGCACTAAACAACACCCAACAACATAATCAAGTCTGAAATTGATGTCACAATGTGAATGTTTACATCATATTCCATCACATTGTTGAGTGAAAATTGGAGGTTCTATGGACATCAGCAATCAACAATATTAGCAGTGACAGTAATGTGAACATTCACATCATTATACACTGATGTGAATGTTCACATCAGTATCTACTAATGTAAGTATATCCAGTAATGAACAGTAATGTGAATGTTTACATCATCTATGTTTGCAATAATAGATATAATATGAAGTTCACACATTGAATGAATAGGATCATATACTATGAAGCTCACTACTGTAGAAGTTCATATTGATGAAATGGGTATAGGAGATTCACATGTTTAAAACATACAACAACAACAACAACATCTGAAATAATTGGCTTGGCCCAACATTTTTTATTCCCATGTAAATGTTCACAGCTTTTGACAACACAACGTAATTGCCACTGCATTATTTTTGGGTGAACAAAACCATATACTTGGAGATTGGGATTGAGGGGTTCACATTAACAATTAAGGCATGAACAGTAAAAATATAAAGTTCCACACATTGTATGAATAGAAACAGGGGATATTGGAAGTTCACAATGGTGTAATTTGAACAAGAGATTTAGGGTTTACATACAAGATTGGTGAGATTACTTACTCTTTTTTCCATATTGACAGTTGGGTTGTCACAAATGGTCATCAATGGTGATTTTGACAAATATGGAACTTCAGGATGTTCACCAATGGCGATTTCCACGTTTCTGTAGACAGATGGCAGATGTATGACGAAGCCGACGATGAGATGTTGCGACGATGGAATAATGAGATGCATATGGGTGTGAGATGATATAGAATATGATTTTGGATTTTCGGAAGGGTGGAGATATTGTGTGCGATTTTCTGCAAAAAAGATAGGGGAAGAGGGACAGTTATTTGATTCAAAAAGAGAGGGGAAGAAGAGAAGGGTGTTTTGGTCTTCTAATATAAAATAGGACCTGATGGAATAGTAGAAAACACTATGGGGTTTATGGAATAGAATTCTTAGAGAATGGACTTATTAAAAAAGCTCCCATTAAAAAAATCTTTATTGGCTAATTTTTATTTGATAATCTCACATCGCGAAAAGAAAGAAAAAAAAAATGAGTTGTTTTACTTATAAAAAGGGAATCTTACACTCTCATCCCATTTAGTGAGGAGCCTTGTGATAGTTTCAATATCACTTACTAATTTTCTTTATTTTTTTAATTTTAAACAATTAAGAAAATCTTCATTGGCTAGCTTTTATTTGATAATCCTACATCGGGAAAAAAAGAAGAAAAAAAATGAGTTATTTTACTCATATAAAGTGAATCTTATACTCACATCCCATTTAATATTGTAGTGTTGTACATGTTTCAATTCAATACAGTTTAAATTTTAAAAGTTTTAATTAATTAATTATGACCTAGCCAATTAAGCTAAATCATTTTTTATTTGATTGATTTGTTAGTTTAATTGCGATTTTAGCGATTTTATCAAAATATATTGATTAGATTTGTTTGAGTCGAAATAAAATCTGATTAAAGATTGAAAGACTAAGATTGCTTGAATAGAAATAAATTTTCTGTCCAAATAATTGTTAACTTTTATTTTATAATCCAAAATCGGGAAAAAAAAAATGTGAGTTGTTTCACTTATATAAAATGAATATAGTATAGTATTGTATATATGTTAGTATTGTATATATGTCACGCCCTCAAAATAAACCCATAATATACATAATATTGACATGCATTGATATAAGAAAAACAAAACATTATTCCATTCATCAGAGTATTCTTATTAAAAGACATTACATGTAACATCGAAAATAAATGCCCTACGGACCTACAACTTTCCAAGTCAACACTTGGACACAAAAGTTTGAGTACTAACTCAATTACACATTAAGCCCTTGGCTTGAGTTTACATGTAATATCAAAATAAAACAAAATAACAACTAACTAAATCGAGTCTTCAACTCCAAATCCTCCCAAGCTAAGTCATTGGAGGTAGCATATCACCTGGACCTGAAAATGATGTTCCCGTATAGGGTGAGCCACAGCCAAGCAGAAATATACTAAACCAAATATAAGAATTGACTAAAGCAATAGCATTCGATAGATAGTTAACACTTACAAATCCATTATATCATTATACAGTTTCATGACAATAATGTTCATGACATGTTTCACTTTCCATTTATACAGACATGGCACAGAACCTGGCCAAACACTAATAATGAGACTACATCTCATATTAATATTACTTATGATATTAACAATTAAATGAGGCTAAGGCTCATATTAAAACACTTCCATCAATTGATAAGTACACATATTTGTTGCACTAAAATACTTCCATACATTAACAGATTTGTTGTACTAATGGAGTCCATCCCCTTTCTCCTCCCAAACAGGTTTGAGAGTCCATTCCCTATCTTCCCTCAAACCATGGAGTACATCCCCTATCTCCTCCCAAACAATATGTATATACAATGTATGTAACACTTGTCATATACACTATTCAATCAATACACCTATTTGCTGTATTAATTCAACTGTCATATTCAACGACTTATTCAATGTGATTAGTTTCAATTTTCCCTAATCAGCATGCAATGTCTACAACAATCACGACTATCCTCCACTGATAGCCCAAAACAGTTATTTCTAAATAGGAAATAAATGTATCAACAGATATAATCTCAACATTTTCATAGGTGAGTGATTAAACTATCCAACTACACCATTTAATCTCATAATTCCCCAATTTCATGAATTAAACCAAATTCCTCATTTTCCCAAAATTAATTATACGAATTAATTTATTACAACAATTAGGGCTTTTTAAATTATAAATCAAACCCTAGCTTTTCCCAAAATTACCGAACAACACCAACATATCAAAATGACTAAAACTTAGGACAAAACCTATAGTATGGAGTAGGGTATCCCTACCTCGAAGTGAAGAACTCGAATGGAGAAGTTGACCCAAAATCCAAAGTGCTCCGAATCCACAAATGTTCAGATTAAAACAAAGCCCTCAACCTACTCTATCCTTTTAATAGAGAACCTAGGGTAGAAACATCCTAAAAATAGATGAAACCTAAGAGAGAAGGTAAGTGGAGGAAGAGAAAACACGGACCTAGGGTTTTTAAAACAAAAGAGGATGGAAAAAGATGTTTAAAACCGCTGCTGCGTATTTAAATAAAACAGGCTCGCTCGAGCGAAGGATTGGTAGCTCAAACGACCAGACACAAGAAATCCTCGCTCGAGCGAAGAAAGTCTCACTCGAGCCAAAAACTCGAAGCTTTAGGTCTGCAACCCAAAAGCACGCTCGAGCGACAGAATGCTCGCTCGAGCGAATAACTCGAAAACATATACCTCGCTCGCTCGAGCGAAGGAAAGCTCACTCGAGCCAAGAAACACAGCTCTCAGGTTCTATATCTAGACGCAGTTGCTCGCTCGAGCGAATAAACCATGGCTCGAGCGAAGGCCCAAAAACAAGAGCTCGCTCGAGCGACAAACTGCTCGCTCGAGCGAAGGGCCAAAATTCTGGGCAACAACCCTTTGCTCCCAAACACTACCAAACTGTAATAAACTTGCCCAGTACAACCCATAACTCAAATGACAAGGAAATAAAGGATGACAACAACATATATATAACCACAAGATCCACGGAACCTAAGCCCAGATACAACAACAAAATGGGGAAAGACCGGGGTCGCTATAATATATTTCAATTTAAGACAGTTTAAATTTTAAAATTAAAATAACATTTAAAAGTTTTAAGTAATTAATTTTTGTATAAGTTGATTGGTTATTTGACCTAACCGATTAGGTTGAACCATTTTGGGTTTAACCGATTCGCCGGTTTAATCGCAATTTCTCATACTGATTTTATTAATTTTAAACAATTAAAAAAATTTCCATTGGCTAACTTCCATTTAACCATATAAAAGTAAAACTTGAATTAGTTTATGATTTATTTTATAATCCCACATTGAAAGAAGAAGAAAAAGCAAAATTTGTTTCACTATCTATCTATCTATATATTATATAAGAAAAATGGGATTTTAGGAAGAAGCCTTCTAAGAGCTCCAAACCTTTACTCTAAAATTATTGAATTTTCTTAATTTCTTAATTTTAAACAATTAAGAAAATTCTCATTGGCTAACTTCCATTTACCTTTTATTTTACAATCCCACATCAGGAAAAGAAAGAAAAAGTGAATTGTTTCACTTACATAAAGTGAATCTTATACTTCCATTTATATAAGCAAAAGATGATTTTTAGTGAGAAGCCTTATGATCAATATCTCATACTTATTTTTTTGATGTTCTTAATTTTAAACAATTAAGAAAATCTACATTGGCTAACTTCCATTTAACTTTTATTTTACAATCTCATATAGGCGTTTTTATTTTAAAAATAATTTTGTATGAGATTTTCAAAATCTCATGATATTTAATTTTAAAACAATTACAATTCCACATCGAGAAAAGAAAGAAAAAAATGAGTTGTTTCACTTATATAAAGTGTTACAATCCTACATCGAAAAAAGAAAGAAAAAGTGAATTGTTTCAGTTATATAAAGTGAATCTTATAAAGGGGATTTTTGAAGGAGAAGCCTTCTAGAAGTTCCAAACTATCATTCTAAAATTATTGAATTTTCTTAATATTAAACAATTAAGAAAATTCCTGTTGGCTAGCTTCCATTAACTTATTATTTTACAATCCCAAATAGGGAAAAAAAGAAAAATAAAAAGTGAATTTTTTCATTTACATAAAGTGAATCTTATATTCCAATTTATATAAATTATTGAAATTTCTTAATTTTAAACAATTAAGAAAATCCCTATTGGTTAGCTCCCATTTAACTTTTATTTTACAATCTCGCATCGAGAAAAGAAGGAAAAAATGAATTGTTTCACTCATATAAAGTGAATGTTATGCTCCCATTTATATAAGCAAAAGAAGATTTTTAGCTAGAAGACCTACAATCAATACCAATTTTTTTTTTTTTTTTTTTTTTGTCTTAATTTGAAACAATTAAGAAATCTCCATTTGTTAACTTCCATTTAACTTTTATTTTACAATCCCACATAGACGTTTTGATTTTAAAAATAATTTTGTATGAGATTTTGAAACTCTCATAATATTTAATCTGAAAATAATTACAATCCCACATCTCGAAAAAAAAAATGAGTTGTTTCACTTATATAAAGTGAATCTTATACTCTCATTTAATTATAGTATTGTATATGTTTCAGTTTAAGATAGTTTAAATTTTAAAATAAAATTTAAAGTTTTAATTAATTAATTTTGTTGTAAATTGGTTGGTCTTTTGACTTAGGTGATTAGGCTTAATCCTTTTCGATTTGACTGATTCACTTGTTTAACCGCGGTTTTAGCTGTTTTGTCAAAATGTATTGCTTAGATTTTTGTTTGATTTGAAATAAATTAAGATTAATCTTACTAAAAATTGAATGACTGGGATTGCTAGATTAGAAATGAATTTCCTATCTAAACAACTGGTAACTTTTATTTTATAATCCCACATCAGGAAAAAGAGGAAAATAATGAGTTATTTCACTAGATAAACCTTATGCTCCCATTTAATATTGTAGTGTTGTGTATGTTTCAGTTCAAGACAATTTAAATTTTAAAATTAAAATAAAATTTAAAAGTTTTAATTAATTAATTTTTGTATAAGTTGGTTGGTCCTTTGACCTAGCCGATAAGGTGAACCGTTTTTGGTTTTACTGATTCGCTAGTTTAACTGTGATTTTAGTAATTTTATCAAAATATATTAGTTAAATTTGTTTGATTCGAAATAAATTAAAGATTAACCTACACAGCATGAATTTTCACTTTTGGCGACTAAATTTTTAGTCGCCAAATGTTAATTTTGTTTCAACGACTAAATTATTTGGTTACAGAAGTAGTCGTCGAAGAATTGTCAGTAAAGGTCATTAGCGACTAAAATAATTTTAGTTGCCAAATGTATTCAATTTCCGACTAAATTTTTAGTTGCCAAAAGGTTGGACATTAAATTAAATTAGTACATTTTCGGCAACCAAACTTTTAATCGCCTAAAGTCCAACATTTTTAGCTACTAAAATTTTAGTCTGCAAAGAGTTCTTATTTTGGCTACTAAAAATTTGGTCGCCTAAAGTCCCACATGTTTGGCTACTAAAATTTTAGTCGGCAAAGAGTGCTTGTTTTGGCTACTAAATATTTGGTCATCTAAAGTCCCACCTTTTTGGCTACTAAAATTTTAGTTGGAAAAGAGGTCTTGTTTTGGGTACTAAATATTTGGTCACCTAAAGTCCCACATTTTTTGCTACTAAATTTTTAGTCGGCAAAAGTGTTTTTATGCTTTAGCTTTTGTTTTTAGCTACGAAATATTTTAGTCGCCAAATGTTTGATTTTCTTTTGGCTACAAAACTTTTAGTCGCCAAATGTCATTTTTTTTTTTTTTGGGTTACAAAACTTTTAGCTGCCCAAAGTATTTTCCCAATTTCTTTTACTAATTGTTTTGTCGCCAAAAACATGATATTATGTTTTATTGCACAATTATAATTTCTCCACAACATGTCTATATTCCATGCAACCTGTAATACGTATATAAACAAAATGATACATACTATCAATCATTCCATAATCTGCATCCATATAAAATAAATAAATAACTTTAAATGTCAAAGTCCATACAAACCAACTATTGTCCAAACTAAAATAATAATTCCATACAACATATATCATAAAAAAATTAAAGTCCTCCGTATACAAATACATTTACTACCAAGCGAAATTACCATTTGGCATGGTACAAATTACCATCATAATCTGTACCACGACAAAAGGTGATATATGTACCACAACAAAACTTTTTCTATAGACCATGACAAAAGGTCATATATGTACGCCGACAAATGGTCATATATATGTATCACGACAGAAGGTGATCTATGTACCACGACAAAAGTTTTTCTATAGACCATGACAAAAGGTCATATATGTACGTTGACAAATGGTCATATATGTACCACGACAGAAGGTGATCTATGTACCACGACAATCATTATCTGTTGATTGCCAAAAGTTTTTTGTATCAATAACAGTGAACTAAAAAAAAGCTGAGGACAACAAAAGTATTATATTAGTTTTATACAAAAGTGAAAATTCTTCTCCATACACCAATACAGATTATCCACAAGTCCACGCAACAAAACCATCTACAAAAAAAAAAAGAAAAAAAAAAAAGAAAAAAAAAAGAAAAAAAGAAGCAAAATATTAGAATTGGTTACAAAATATCAATCTAGTCAGCCATAGGGAACATGTTCTAACATGCATTTAAGGTAGAACAATAGAGAAATGTCTTCTTGGAAATGAAAGAAAGTATATATATATATATATGTATCATGCAATATTTATTCCAACCAACTTCACAAACAATCTAATATGTAATTTCTTCGTCCTATAATATATAAAGGCAATTTTTAGAATATGTAGATGTTATTTTCATAAAATTGTCGCTCATTAAACTAAGTGTTGCGAGTTTTTTCAGTAAGTGTAAGGCGTTTTCGGCTCAAAATCCAAGCCTATAGATCCTAATTACATTCCGTCAGTTGTCACAGGTCGCAATTGTCATGAGGAAGCAGTCTGTGAGAGCCGCAAGGTGGTTCGGGGGCTGTTTTGAATTTTCGCCACCGAAAACAACGTTTTTCATGTAAGTTTAAGGCGTATTCGGCTCTAACTCCCAACCTACGGGTTCTAATTACGTTTCGTCAATTTTCATAGGTTGTAATTGTCATGGGGAAGTAGTCCGTGAGAGCCACACGGTGGTTCGAGGGCTATTTTAAATTTTCACCACCAAAACACCCTTTTTGGTACAAGTTTAGGGCATATTCAACTCTAACTCCCTGCCTACGGGTCCGAATTACATTCCGTCAGTTATCATAAGCCCTATTATTCATGGGAAAACTATCTGTGTGCGCCACACAATGGTTTAGGGGCTGTTTTGAATTTTCGTCTCCGAAACGCCCTTTTTTGACTAAGTTTGGGGCGTATTCAGCTCTAACTCCCTATCTACGGATCCGAATTACATTTCGTCAGTTGTCACAAGTCTTATTTGTCATGGGGAAGCTGTCTGTGACAGTCACACAGTGGTTCGGGGGCTGTTTTGAATTTTTGCCTCCGAAACGCCATTTTTCGACTAAGTTTAGGGCGTATTCAACTCTAACTCCTTACCTACGGGTCCAAATTACATTCTATCAGTTGTCACAAATCCTATTTGTCATGGGGAAACTATCCGTGTGAGCCAGATGGTGGTTCGGGGGTTGTTTTGAATTTTCACTCCCAAAAGGCCCTTTTTCGATTAAGTTTAGGGCGTATTCGGCTCTAACTCCCTATCTAAGGGTCCGAATTACATTCCGTCAGTTGTCATAAGTCCTATTTGTCATGGGGAAGCTCTCCGTGTGAGTCACATAGTGGTTAGGGGGCTGTTTTGAATTTTCACCCCCAGAAAGCTCTTTTCGAGTAAGTTTAAGGCGTATTCGGCTCTAACTCTCTATCTACGGGTCCGAATTACATTCCGTCAGTTGTCACAAGTCCTATTTGTCATGGAGAAGCTGCCCATGAGAGCCACATGGTGGTTTGGGGACTATTTTGAATTTTCGCCCCCGGAATGCCCTTTTTCGACTATGTTTAGGGTGTATTTAGCTCTAACTCCCTACCGACGGTTCCGAATTACATTCCGTCTATTGTCACAAGTCCTATTTGTCATGGGGAAGCTGCCCGTGAAAGTCACGTGGTGGTTCAAGGGCTGTTTTGAATTTTCACCCCTGAAACGCCATTTTTCGACTAAGTTTAGGGTGTTTTAAATACGTTTCTCAAATTAAAAACACGTTTTTGCTCCTTGAAGATACTGAGTACACATTTTAATTCTTCAATTTCATGATCTTAGCTTGTCCGCATGCTTAACAATAATGAGATAGTATTGCTTAGTGGATATGTAAATCTAAGTTCGTATAAGTTTTAGTGTGATATGAATAAAATTCTTCTTACCAAATATGACGATGACTGTTTGAACCCTCCAACAGTGTTGAGACTCGTAAAACCAAAAAGTTCAAATGATTAAGTTGTTCTTGTTGTGCCTCCCTTGCTTTTTTTTTTTTTCCTTCTTCTACTTCTTTCTTCAACTCCTCTCTCTTTCGCATCATCTCTTCATGATCTTTATTGCGCTCTTCTTTCTCCTTCATCAAATCTTCATGAAGAATCTCCATCTCAGATCGCATTGCCTCCATTTGTTTGTCACGAGATCGTGCCGTACTATTAGATGGTGAATAGGGTCATGGGCCAATCCCAAATCCACGCAAGTAATTCTTCCTCTGTCCTAGCACTTGCCGTGAGAGTTCCTTATGTGTCAATGGGATCCCCGCATTCGTGGCTATCACTTGTAGATTTACCATCACATCTTGTCATTACCAAAAAAAAGTAGTCTATTCAACAAAGGCATAAAGAATGACATGCAATTTTGTGGTAAGATAGGAATTAATATTAAACACAGTTGGAAAAAAAGTTTACTCCTTACTTGTAGCTCACCATATTTGGGATCAATCCATTCGTTTATTTTCTTCGATTTGTGTGATTTGGAATAAAATTTTGAAAAATCCAACTCCCCATTTTCATCTACTTGTTACTTTCAAATAACAAAATTAATTCATCACAATAGTAACCATGACTTTCATCCTACATATATAAGTGATGAGAAATATGTTCCAAATGTATCTAGCTCACCATGAACGACATTGCTATTGGAAAGGAGCCAGATCCACTGGTGTGATTGTATGGTAGCAAACTCCTATTTGCTTTACTAGCTTTAGAGCACTTCTATAAAAAAAAAAGAAGGAATTATTCAAGAATTAGTACATATCAATGCATAATACGCAAATAAAGCAATAGAGTCGTTTATATTTGTTTGTCACCAAATGAGATGCATCTTTCCAAGCCACATCAATCATGTGTTTCCAATCATCCAAGCAAACTCATGTAGGCAGATGACTATATGGGTCATCAAAACCCTCTTCTACAAGTTTTTCGAAGTGTTGCTTCAGGGTGTACTTCCAATCCTTGTATAAGAGATACGCCTTCGTATCAACGATCTCTTGAGCTTGTTGATCAGTATAAAAATCCTCACCAATTTCAAACTTGTCCTGTAAGCATAAGTGTGTGACGTATTATAGAAATTGAATGCAGCAATTGCAACTTTACATAATGAAGACATTTAGTTTAAGGTCAAAAATTACTAGCACAGCTTGTACTATAGCATCTTTGATACTTTGATCAATTTTCTTCCATGACTTCACTCCCTTGAGAGGGCACAATCGCCTTATCTGCAAGCCCAACTCATTTGTTGTAGGGGTGGCATTCCCTTCAGTGAGTGCATTCAGCATGCAATTGATATAAACATGTAGTTTCTCCCCTTTTTTGCTCGCAATCCTTTTTTGCACTCCTTTTCTGAGTGTAAGACCGCGTACACGAGTTGACGCACTTTTCCCTGGTCAAGAAGGGGCAACAAGTGTAAGGCCTTCAAATTGTAAATAGTGCCCTAAACATATAATCGATAATAATTAATATTAAATTTTAAATTTTATCAGCAAATTTTCTAGGGAATTATAATTTTTTTATACATGCAAGAAACTGTCTTTCTAGGTGAAGAAAAATCATTTGCTTAAGTTCAATAAATTGATCTTTAGGGGCCAAAACACACCTACAAAACTACCAAGAAGAAGAATTTACATTGTAGTCCTCAGTCAGTTAACCCTGAAGATGCAACAAAAAAGTACAATGGTCTTACCTACATCGTGCGCCTGTGTCTTTTCCACAAATGTTTGTGTGTCATCTGGCGGTTGTGTCTCATCGGATAAAGTCTGTGGTGTGACAATGACATGTGCAGATGTTCCTGTGGGTGATGCTATGGGGTCAGTTGCTGTTTTCTTATGCCGCCCTGTCTTCGTCCCAGGAACCATGCTGGTAGCTGTAAACATGATATATTAAGTAAAAACATCACATGCATCATCGATATTATGACCAATATGGATTGTTTACAGAAGATAAAGTATTCACAAAATTACAACAAGATAGCAATAGGAAAATAATTGATAATGATTGTCAAATAAAAGTATTGTACATAAACCAATGTTAAGCATTAATGTCAAATGAGGAGGTTCATCAATTTAAGAGGTTCAACAATGCGAAAAAGTTTACAATATAGCTCAGCATGATGACATGAAGAACAACATAAACAAAAGGACTAAACTCTCATCTAATTACATAACACATAAAGAACAACAATCTTCTTCATCCCTTTCCCCACTACATCAACAAAAGGGCAAAAAGACAAAACAACAACTACCAAGAACACACATCGAAATTTAGAACCCATACATTAAGACTCTATCACACATCCAAATTTAGAACTCATATATCAACACTCTATGTCCATATCTGTATCAAAATCATTGTCAAGCTCATCTTCTTCTTCATTGTCACCCTCCATTGTCGGTTCATCTTCATCATCACATATGAAGTCATCATCCATACCAACCTTGGGTTGTACACGGTTATCAGACTGCAAAACTTCCATTGGAATAATTTCAGTGTCAACATCATCTCGACGCAAAACCACATCGTCATCCATAGGCTTAGTTGGTACAACATCAGTTCTTTTATCTTGTTAGAACACATCATCAGGTTGTGGCACATCCACCTCGGGCACATCCCAAATTCTTTGATGTTGAAACTTTTCTACTACTCTCCAATTGGCACCTAACTTCGTATCATGCATGTAGAAAACTTGTTGCACTTGACTTGGTAACACAAACGGGTCATCTTTATACTATCAACTTCTTACATCAATAGTAGTGAAATGTGGTTCGACACGCAAAGTTCTATTACTACCGGTGTTATACCATTCACATTGGAATAAAACAACATGGTGCGTAAACAAATATGTCATTTCCCAAACTTTGCAAATGTAGCCATAGAACTTTATGAATTGGCCTTCATGGTCCCTTTCCACTACCAATCCACTAATTGGACTTCAGGAATTTTAGCATATGTGATCTTTGAACCATTTAGGAAATTCGTTGCATTGTATCTTCGCAATGTCACATGCACTTCCATGTTGTTGTTGTTGTAACAATATCTTGTGTTCCCTACATAGGACAATGTAATTCATAAGTAATTTGAAGAATGATTACTAAAAAAAAGCATATAGGTCACATATAGTACATCACAGGCTTGACTCGTACTCTAGATATTCTTCCACTTCTAAGTTATTGCGTAGGACAAACCAATGAGCCCTTTCACGGTCAGCTATAGACACATCAGTTTCCCTTGTTAGTAGACCAAACGGACGAACATTTTGAGTAAAAACTGCCAACCCCGGGCTACTGTCACCCCCGTCATAGTTCCTTTCTTCCTGATTAAACATCGTTTCAACGCCGTCTAAATACATTGAACAAAACATCATACACTCTTTTGAAATGTAAGCCTCCGCAATGGAACCTTCTGGCCGAGCCGTATTGTGAACAAATCCTTTTAGAAGTCCGAGCATCCTACATGCCAATATGACTTGAATTTTAATGTTTACATTATCTACTATACGTAAATAGCAATGTTCGGGAATTCGTGGTATTACCTCTTAATGAAATAGATCTATCGATATTGCATAGGCCCTCCAAACATAGCCTCGTGAGGCAAATGAATTTCCAAGTGGACCATGACATCAAAAAATGCAGGAGCAAAATTCTTCTCAAGCTTACAAAGTATAAGTACAAATTGTTCCTCCATTTTCTCCAAATCAGTCACCCTCAATGTCTTTGAGCACAACTGTTTGAAAGAATTTTCTAACTCAAAAAGTGTGGTCCCAATCTCCTTGGAAAGGCATCCACTCATCCCAATTGGAAGTAGTCATTGTAGAAGGACATGACAGTCATGAGTTTTGAGGCCAGCTAATTTTCCACTATGAGCGGTGACACAGTTGGATATATTTGCTGCATAACCATCAGGGTACTAAATCGATTTCAAGAAATCACAAAAACCTTGTCACTCTACCGAGGACAATGTGTACGATGCTGGAGGCTTTTCAAATGAGCCATTGGAATGCCTCTTCAAGTGTAACTCCTTTTGTATCCACATGTCTTCTATATCCAAGCGGGCTTTATCCGTGTCCTTGTTCTTGCCATCAATGCTTAGTAGTGTCCCAACCAGATTGTTACATATATTCTTCTCTATGTGCATGACATCAAGGTTGTGTCGAAGCTTCAGCATTTTCCAATAGGGTAGGTCGAACGTAATGCTTCTTTTTGTCCAATTGGAAGGTGGATTTTCATTACATTGTGTTTTTCGGTTGTTTGGATGCTTGCCATACGGCCTGTATGTCCCCAAATCAATTTGCTGCAATATTTGTTCTCCCGACAACTCCACAGGTTTGGACCGATGCTCGTTCTAACCATTGAAGAGCTTACTTCTTCGCCAAATATGGTTCTCGGGCAAGTGGCGGCGGGCACCCATATATCCTATCTTACTTCGTAGATGCTGAGATGATGCATCCATGTTACAATTAGGGCAAACCAAGTAACCTTTTGTAGTCTAACCAGACATGGTACCATATGCAGGGAAGTCATTGATGGTCCATATAACTGTTGCATGCATTTTAAATATTTAACCGTTTGAGGCATCATATGTTTGCACACCATGCTCCCAAAGATTCATTAACTCCTCTACTAATGGTTGCAAGTAAACATCGATGTCTCTTCCAGGGGCAGATGAACCGGGAATAAGCATTGACATCATCAGAAATGGCTCTTTCATGCACTTCCACAGGGGAAGATTGTAAGGCATTAACAGTACGGGCCACATGTTGTACGATGTGCTCATATTTCCAAACGAATTGAAACTATCTGTGGCAAGCCCTAACCTTACATGTCGGGGTTCCACAGAAAATGTAGGATCCTGCATATCAAAGTCCTTCCATACCTGACCATTGGCTGGATGCCTTAACATTCCATCATCCACACGTTTCTCTTTGTGCCATCTCATATTTGCGGCGGTTTTTTTCGGCATGTACAATCTCTTCAACCTCGATGTCAAAGGAAAGTACCTCAATATTTTGTGAGGAATCTTTTTACCACTCTGAGTGTTGAACTTGTATCTAGACTTCTTACATATAGGGAAATTCTCCAGTTTTGCATTGTCCTTCCAAAACAACATACAATCATTGTTGCATGTATGAATGGCCTCGTATCCCAAACCCAATTCACGTAAGAACTTTTTCGCTTCATAAAGGGTCCATGGAACAGTTTCATCACACTTTGGGAGAATATCTTTGAAAACTTGCATAACCATATCGAAAGATTTGTTGCTCCATTTATTGTACACCTTAATATGAAGCATCTTAATAACGAAGGACAACACGGAAAACTTTTCACACTCCGGGTACACTTTGCATCGAGCATCATCAAACAACCTAATGAACTTCACCAAATTTTCTCTCTCCGAGCTAGTAGGTTCTTCGTCGATATGATCATCCATGAGGCCACTCATGTAAATCTCTTCCAACATAGTAGGCAACTCGCCCAAATTATCGTCAATGTCAAAAATTGCAGCTCCATATCTTTCACCATCAATGTTTGACATACTAGGCTGATCATGACACAATGGAACATGTTCCTTGTGGTGCACCCAAGTTCTATAAGAACACACAATTCCTCTTCGAATCAAGTGCAGTCATACAACTTGTCGACTATGTTTTGTGCCATTCAAGCAATCGACACACGGACAACGAATGTCATCGTGTGGGCCTAAATCCTTTGTAGAAAAGTCAATAAATGACTTAACACCTTGTTGGTACTCTTTACTTTTCAACCTATCTTTTATCATCATCCAACTCTTGTCCATCTTTTGAACCCTACAAGTCAAGCAAACATTAACGTAGGAATGCACAACAAATAAACAAAAATACTCAACAACAGAATGATATGATCGTATATTTTGACTTTTTAATTATTTTAATCAAAAAGTCAACATCCAAATGGTGCCTAAATGTGCACCTAGCTCGCCTAGGCTTAGAACTTTCTCAAAATTTTAATGGTTTTTGATGTTTGTTGAAAGGTTTTGTAAAGACTCGATAAAATAAACCAACATGTCTAAAAATAAATAAGTAAATAAATAAAACTAATCTAAACATGTATTAAAAAGGGTTATATGTTATGTGGTTCAATATTTAATTTATTTTTTGGGTGATAAGGACAAGCATTGTAAAAATTGCTGGCACCGAAAAAGTTGTCAGAAAGTTGTTGCAAAGTCACTACTTGCAGATGGTGGTGAGGTGAATAGATAGGTGACTAGATATGTGACATTTGAATAGATAGATGAGAAAATTGTTCGATATGTAATGCACACCGCATGCTCTACACAAAATTACATAAGTTTTTATGAATTTAGATAAGTGATCTTACAAAAATGCAAAAGTTGAATATAAATTTGCATAATCACGCAAGTTTTCACAAATTTACGTAAATTTGTATTCAACTTACGCATTTTTGTGAGATACTTATTGTAGCACGTCCGCGGGGGACCTCGGCTACAGTTCGGACTCAATTTGTGTCGGTTCTAAATCTGAACCAAAGAGTCCAACTCTGGCAAATCGTTTTGAAGAAAAAACAGATTTTTGAAAAGTAGTGCCAAACATGGACTGCTTTGCCAGATTACAGAGTCGCCACCTAAATATTTTTAAAAGGGGAAATTTAGGAAACCCTGACTCGGTGCCGAAGGCCACATGTCCGTCATCACCAAAGTGGTCTTGGCTCGGGAGCTTGGGTACGATCGGGGAAGGTCAGCTATGAGCACCCCCTTTCGCCCGGTCCAAAGACCAGCCTCTACTAACCGTGATATCCGATTTTGAAAACATTACGTGTTCTTATTCCGGTTATTAGCCTAGAATTACTATATTATGCGCACAGCAAACAAGTATAGACCAAATCGGCTAAGTTGGAACAAAACACCACATGTTCGTTTTGAAAATGATTTGCTACGCGCAAGTAGGCTAAAATGCAGGTTTTGCCACTCTCAAGCGGGCTTCTAGAAAAGACGGTTTTGCCACTATCTAGTGGGCTTTAAAACTCACAGTTTTAATGTGTTGTCCCAATTTAGGTAATTCAACCTCCATCCACAGGCATTCATGCAGTTATATCACATAAGCACTTAGCCTCATGGTAAGCATGCTATCATGGCAACACTCACACACATGCGATATGCTAAAGCATAAAAGCTCACCTAGTATTCCAAGCCAAAACAGAAGCTTATTAGAAATCCATGCATGGACCTAAGCATACTGAAATGTCTAATGCAACACATGCAAAGATGTAATCTAGGTAGGCTCGGCTATCCTAGACATGGCATGCGAAATGCTACAACTAACACGTATTCAATTTGGAATTTGAAAGTACGATGCAGTTTGTATGATGTACCGAGCCCGGTATATGTAAACAAATGCATGAATGCACGCATGCATTGCATAAGGTATGCTAATTTTAAATATGCCCTAATCTACCATTATAAGCAGGTAAATAAAAGGGAGAAAGAAATGGGGGTTGGAAGACATACATGCCACTCACCCACACTTATTACAAATTCGCCCTCACACGGAGGGACCAAAAGAATAATATACAATCCCAAATAATAAATCAACTATCCTAGCTAATTAATTATTACAGACCCTTAATTAATTAACAAATTAATTAAACTACTGAAAGCAGTAAAAGGCCTCGGGAAGAGGGATGCACGCATGCTCGGATTGGCTTCGCCCGGAAAGCCTACACCGTGCCATTGCTATTTCTGTTTCACTGTCCTGCCTCCCTGGAAAATTGCCAAAGTCCCAGAACACCTTCCAAATTCACTGCAGTACACCACCGGCTAGAGGAAATAACCACCGGCTCCTTGAGGTGGCCACCGGCTGCTGGGGAACCTATCGGCACAAAAAGATTGCCGGTCGGCACTATAGAGTGCCGGTCGGCACTAAATTCCTGCAGGAGACAGTTTTGACAGCAAACAGCAAACCAGCAGTGCATAGCATAGAATTTTGAGCATATGTAAGCATGGCTATGCCCCCTATCATGTGTTAGACTCAAGAGAGCATAGCCCTCGACCCTCGGGCCATCAATGATGCATCTTGGTGCATGATGGCCTAAAAGGCCAAGTTTGCAACTTTGATTTCAAATGAAATGCACATCAAACAAACAAGTGAAACCCAACCTCTATCACTTGATCAAGAGGCAAGGCATGCATGCCAATGCCATGCAACCTAGGCATGTTAGCTAATATGCAACATGGCATAAAAGGGAGCATACAAGCATGCAATGCGCATTAAGTACACAACCTAAGCAACAAAGCAAACAAACATGCCACAATTATACAAACCACTAGAGCATGCAAGGAGTAATCTAAATCATGCATCATGCTAGCAACTTGGCCAAGGGAATGCAAGACGAATGCAAGTGATTTCAAGCATGCAACACATGCAACCAAAGCATACAAACATGGGATAATGCAACAACACTTGAATGGCATGCAAGGGATGGACTTATACTAATTGGACAGCTCTAATTTAGGTCCAAAACAGTGGCCAAAAGTGCCCAAAAGGATGGACAATTACTCAAGCAAACATGCAAGCAAATGGGCCCGAAACCAAGGCGTCAACAAGGAGCATTTCACTACCACTAACATGACTATTCATGGAATGAATCAAGTAACCAAAATAGAATCCTAGCATGCAAAGATACACTCAAATCCCCCCCCCCCCCAATGATAGCCCCAAAATGCTCCAAAAACACAAGCATGCATAAGGCCTATTCCTAGGCATAAAAGGGCACACCTTGTTAGCATGAAGGAGATGACAAATACAAACATATGAGCATGAATTAAGGTCTGAAATAACATGTTGGGTGGTTCCAAACCACTGAAATAATGGAAGCAACACATGCTACACATTCACCTACTAAGGCTAGCAAGCCAAAATGCAAAGTGACTATATAAGGCATGTCATGGATGGCCTAAACAACCAAAAACAGATCTTATACATGGAAAAACAAGCATATTTCCAGTTTGTGTCAAGCCACAAAAACAAAAGCAAGATAGGCTAACAAAGCATGCAAAATTACGGTAAATAGAAGAGATTTCAAAGCAAGTAGCACATGGAGTATGCAAACAATGTTGAGCCCTTCAACAATGTTGAAGAAGGGCTCAAAATAAGCCTACTTGTAGCTTACATTATGCCTCAAAACAGATTATAAATCAGCCAAATATACTATGCAAGAATAGTGGCATACAAGGGGGTAAAGGGATAGGTGCTAGATGCTACCACCAAACGGCAAGGGGTCCTCAATCAAACATGAAGAGGACCCCAAAACAAGACTATTTGAAGTTTGGGTCGGAGCCCAAAAGTGCTTGCAAGCAAGGCTAAGAGATGATGCAAGAAAATGCTAGTTTGGGGGAAATAGACACTTACCCTTGAAGACCAATGAACCAGCAGGTTTTGATCCAAGTTTAGGTGCTCCTAAGCTCTGCAAATGGCCTCCAAGTCGCTGGAAATGGAAGTGGTGGTGTTGTGCTATGGGTTGGTGAAGGAATGGTCAAGAATAATGGACTTTTGGAGGCAAAGGAGTAAGATATAGAGAGAGATAGAGGGTTGTATCTATCTATATCAGATATATATCTATATATCTCTAGTTTTTGTTCCAAAACTCCAACCCTAGACCAAGGAGAAGAGGGTCTCCTTATATAGGCCAAGCAAAACAAGACTTAGAGGCTAAGTTTCAAAGGGTCAAAGGGTGCAAGGCTTGCAAGGGAAGCTTGGACAGCTGGTAAGGCTTCTTCAGGAAGCCAAGACAAAGGGGTCAAGGCTTCCTCAAGAAGCCATGAGCAAAGGGTGCAAAATAAGGGCCAAAAGGTGGTCAAGTGTGCAAAATAGGCATATGGATGCACGTGGGTCTGGTTCGGTATCCCACCGGCACAAATGGTATGCACTAAGCTTGGGGGTGCAAAGGGTTCAAACCGCCGTAAGATTCGATCATTGTCCAAAATAAAGTGCCGGTCGGCACTCTTTTCTGCCGGTCGGCTAAATAGAGTGCCGATGGATGATTCCTTGGTCAAAACATGGCCGGTGGGTATGCAAATCGAAGCCCCGGAAGTTAGATTTCCAATGGCGCAAACCTTGCATCAAAATTCCTCCTGTGCAAAAAGTTATGCCCTTTTCCGTGAAGTCGCGCAGACTCGATCCAACCGGAATGATCTCCTGCTTCAACCCAACATATCTCCTCCACCCGGACTTGGCTTTGGGAGATTCTTGAGTACAAAGTGAAGCCCCGGAAGTCTTCTTTCCAACGATGGTGGCCTCATAGCTTAACTCCAAGTATGCAATTGAATAAGCCCGGTTCAGCGAGGGCTGCTCGATTCTCTCCTACCCGGATTCATGGCGAACTTCTTCTTCAACCTATTTTCTCCCCTCCTCTCCTCTTTTCTTCAACTCCAAACCCTTAAACAAAGTGTTTGGGAAGATTTGCCTCTCTTCTTGCCGAAGAAACTGAACCTGTGCCCTGCACATCTCTCAACACCGAGCAAACCATCAGTAATGCCCAAGTCTTGAGGGTGGTCAAAAATGGGGTGTCTACACTTATGTAAGTTTGTAAAAACTTATGTGATTTTGTATTAAATTACATGCGGTATACATTGCACACCGAAACATTGGCAAGATAGATGACATTTATATATAATTAAGTTTTAGACAAATAAGTATATTTTTGGATAGATGAATGTAAATATAACGTATTCCCTATGTAGAATCTGCCGATGTGATAATTAGAAAGTTGAAATGAATTACATATTGGATTTATCATCTTTATTTCCATATCAGTGCTGCCTCTGATTAATGGAACCCCCAGAATCAGAAATGAACCGATTCTAAAGCGATCAAAAAAGACCATTCTATTTACATTAGCATTGCCAAACTGTTCAAAAAAAAAAAAGGGTAAATTACATTTACCTCCCTTGAGGTTTCTGACAAATACAGGGACCTCCCCTGTGGTTTGAATAATTACAGTAACCTCCCATACTTTACCTGACAATGTCAAGATTCCCCCATTCCGTCAAATTTGTACAAACAACGTTAGTTGCCTATACAAAATGACCATATTACCCATTTATTTGAGCGCAAAAAGACAAAAGACCTTGTTCACTTCCTCATACAACCTTATCATGCACCTCATTCTATTTGATAATTATCCATCTTCATCTCCTTTACCTCTACATTTCTCTTCCACTACACCCAATTTCTACCTTCTCCCTCTACCTTCTTCGACTCTCCATTGCCACCAACCTCTAACTTCATAATCCCCAACCACCACAAATCTCCATTGCCCCAACCGTATACGCTACTATATCTCAACAAGTAGAAAATCGATACACCAAACCCATGAAGAGCACAAAACGAGACAACAATGCCAAAGAGAGACAGACAGAGAGATGTCGAAGGCAGATTCTCAGTAGTGTCGATCTTGAACTTGCTGGTCTTGTCGATCATTGTCCACCACCAGATCTCATCGTCTTAATGTTCGTCATTGTAGGAGTTCATGGTGATTAGTCTTTAAAGGAGGTGGCACGGGTGTCCATAGAGTTCTTGATCACTATGGTTGTAGATATAGTGGTGTTTGTCTTGATTTCGATGTTGCTTGTTAGAGGTTAAGAACAGAGAAAGTGGAGATGGAGGTTGAAACAAAAAGTTTTGTCAGCAGAGGGGGGAGATAAAGGGAGGCAGTGGTGTGTGTGGAGGCTTTGAGGGCAAAAAAAAGAGATGGAAGAAAGAGTGAGATATTGGGGCAGTGAGTGGTAGAAGTTGAACCAGAAGATGGAGATGAAAACAAAAAGGGGGGGAAAAAAAATTCACCTTGTTCTTCTATCAGAGAGAGAGAAAGAGAGAGAGAGAGAAATGGTTAGCCACCGACAACCTCCTCATCTACAACGACTGGGACTGGGACGTCCATGGTAGCTGCTCCTTCTCTGCCTCACATGATTGTAACCCCGTCGAGGGTCTCTCAGGATCTCCCTCTGCTCTCAAGCTCGTTTCAGCTTGGGGTGTCGTCTCCGCCTCCTCCTCCAATATTGAAGCCGCCGTCGCTACGCTAGGCTGTTTCTCCTCGTCCTCCAAACCTTCCCTCAAAATTGTATCTTTAATTTTATTAAATGCGTTGATTCTCTGGTCTTTATTGCTCGATTTCCACCTTCTCTCCGTCGACGACGGTGACTTCTCGAACTCCTCCCTCCGACACGGCGTGATCAAACCCTATATATATATATCAAACATAAAACAAAGAATTGAATCAAACCTTATGTATATATATACATAAATATATACCTTTATATATATTTGATTGAATAAAAAAAAAATAGAGAATTGAATCAATATATATCTCACACACACACACACATATATATATGTATACATAAATATTTGATATATATATACCTTTATGTATATTTCTGATTTTGTGGGAGGTGCTACAATGGTGAATGGGTTGGTATTTGGTGATGACAGGAGTAGAAGGCAAATTAGAAGCTGAGGGCATTATGGGTATTTCACTATTTATCTTTGATGACATCATCAATTTTTGTTAGTAGTGTGAACGGCAGTTAAAAAATGGGGGAATCTTGACATTGTCAGGCAAAGTAGGGGAGGTTATTGTAATTATTCAAACCACAGGGGAGGTCTCTGTATTTGTCAGAAACCTCAGGGGAGGTAAATGTAATTTACCGAAAAAAGAAAAAAAAAATTGCCAAAGAGACTTGATCCATGTGCACTATTCATCTTATTTATTTATAATTTTATTATTTTATTGGACTGATTAATCCAATGATTAATTTATAATTTTATTATTGATTAATATTATTTGATCAAAGGGTAATTCAAGGAGTCCAAGCATTCAATCACTTCTAATTTTAAGTCAATGAACCCAATTTTTGTCCATGATGCTAAGTCAATTCCATTGACTATAAACCCAACAATAATATCAATTTTAAGTCAATGAACCCAATTTTTGTCCATGATGCTAAGTCAATTCCATTGACTATATAAACCCAACACTAATATAATAACATCCAACAACCCATCCTCAAAAAATTTAAAAAAAAAAAAAAAAAAAAATGACAATATGGGCATTTTACAAGAACATTTTATTATCTCTCAATCACAAAGAAATTTCTAACCAAAACCATGAAACCTGAAAAATGGGTCTTACAAGGCAAGTTTGTTCCATTCATACACTAGCTATTTTAGTGGACAGATGAAATCCTTCACAAGGAAAACATACTATAATCTTTGTATTGATTATCATAGGGCTTGCAATCAACTGGAAAGGTCTTAGTGAATTCAAAAGTGAAGTAACTTTGATCGCTAAACTTCAACACTGTAATCTGGTTAGGCTTTTGGGATGTTGCATCCATAAAGAAGAAAGAATGTTAATTTACAAGTAAATGCCAAATGGAAGCTTGGATTCTCTTATTTTTGGTTTGCCCTTTGGACCTTCCTCTTCTATATCTTGTTTGCTTGAAATTCGTATTTGAACAACCAAAGAGAAAATATACTATGATAATGTGAGCCATGACATAAGTCACTATTTAATGTCATCGGGTATTCTTGTTCCCTAGTTTCTTAATAATTATTCATCAAACAATGGCATAAGTCATTTTTCAAGTATATACAAGTAGGTGGTGAAACAAGACAGCAAAAGAAAAATCGATGGCATAAGTCATTTTTCAAATAGATATAAATTTGAAAATCCTACAAATCAATGAAAACCTTAAGTGCCTTTATTTAAAGCAGGTGTAGAAAACACAAGAAGTAAATCACTTAAAAATGGGAAACAGAGAAGGGGAGGGGAGAGAGAGAGAGAGAGAGAGAGAGAGAGAGAGAGACACACACACACACACAGACAGAGACTGTGAGTGAGAGAGGTCGAGCAAGTGAGAGAGGTCAAGCAAGAATGAGAAAGAGAAGCCTGCAATACATGTACAAAGCATTATATATACACAGACACACACATATTAAACATCATCTTCGAAATTTTTAATCAATTACAGCCACATATTTGAATGAACCCTACAGTAACAATGTCTGAAAATGGGGAAACAAAGACAGAGGAGGGAGAGAGAGAGAGAGAGAGAGAGAGAGAGAGAGAGAGATAGATAGATAGATAGATAGATAGACTGTGTGAGAGAGCTCGAGTAAGAGAGCAAGAGACGGACGCACAGACAGACTGAGAAGCAAAGCACGCGCGCGCGTGCGACAGAGAGAGAGAGAGAGAGAGAGAGAGAGAGAGAGAGAGAGAGAGAACCTGTGATGTGCGACTGTGATGGTGGTGATTTGCGCTGGTGGCAATGGCGGTGGCGGTGGTGGTGGCTGTCGTAATGTCGTTCGTACAGTTGGCTACGGTGAGGGGGCATATTTTTGTGAGGTTTGGTGAGGTGTGTGTGTGATACACTGTTGTAAAGTTGTGTTGCCTAACAGATCAACGCGCGTGCAGCAATAAAACAATTGGCGCTCGTTGAAATTTCAACGTTTAGCAACTAATTTTATTTTTGGTCGGGAAAGGAATCAATTATGCCGATTGTAATGCTTTGGTAGCCAAATATCACTCAACAACGACGAAAATATTAGTCGCCAAACGTCCTCTTTCGTGACTAATTTATATTTTAGTCGGGAAAAAGCAATATAGCCGAAAAAATTTATTTTTTGTAGCCTAAAATGTATACTAACGGCGACTAATATCCTGTTTAGTCGCTAAAAATGGAATTTTTGCCAACTAAATTTGAATTTAGTCGCCAATAATAAATATTTATTGACTAAAATATTTTAGTAGCTAGATCTTGAACCAATGCCGACAAACTAATTTTTAGTCGGCAAAAATTGTACTTTTGGCGACTAAAAATCTTTTAGTCGCCAAAGGTGCATTTTGTTGTAGTGCTAATTAAAAATTAAACGACTAAGATTGCTTGATTCGAAATAAACTTTATGCCCAAACAATTGTTAACTTTTAAGCAATTAAAAAAATTCTCATTAGCTAGCTTTTATTTAACTTTTATTTTATAATCCGACATCGAGAAAAGAAAGAAAAAGTGAATTATTTCACTTACATAAAGTAAATCTTATGCTCCAATTTATATAAGCAAAATGAGATTTTTAGTGAGAAGCCTTATGATCAATATCTCATTCTTTTTTCTTTTTTTTTTGATTTTTTTAATTTTAAAAAATTACGAAAATCCCGATTGGTTAAATTCCATTTAACTTTTATTTTACAATCGCACATAGAGGTTTTGATTTTAAAAATAATTTTGTATGGGATTTTGAAACTCTCATAATATCTCTCTTTAAAAGTTTTTTTTTAGGGCAAATTACACTAATGGTCCCTATAGTTTGGGGCTTGTATCACTTTGGTCCCTAACTTTTCAATTGTAGCACATTTGATCCTGAATTTTGAATTTGGTTGTAAATAAGGACAATTGAAGACACCATTATTTAATTTCAAGGGCAAAATCATCAATTTGATAAAATATAAACTAATTTGACAAAAATAAATATCAAAAATATTTTTAAAATTTTAAAAATTATTTCTACCCACTAAAGAAAAAATTATGTAAAATTGATAAATCTCTTAGACATTTATTTATTTTACCAAATTAATTTTTATTATGTGTTTGGATGATGATCATGTAATGGGTGGTAATTTTTATTTTCATTAAATTAGTTTCTATTTTTCCAAACGTCAAATATGACGACAACTTTGATATCATTATTAAACCAATCCATTAAATAAAAAAATCCAAAACTAAAAATAGTTCACATATTAAATATATCGATTACAAATTAAAATCCTAACAGTCATCCATTACATGATCATCATCCTAATACATAATAAAAATTAATTTGGTTCAAATAAATAAATAAATGTCTAAATGATTTATCAATTTTACATAATTTTATCTTAGTTGGTAGAAATAATTTTTTAAATTTTTTTAAAAAAAATTTGACATTTATTTTTGTCAAATTAGTTTATATTTTATCAAATTGACAATTTTACCCTTGAAAGTAATGGTATGTTCAATTGTCCTTATTTGGAATAAGATTCAAAATTTAGGGTCAAATGTGTCACAATTAAAAAGTCAGAAACCAAAATGACACGAGTCCCAAACTAAGGGACTGTTAGTATAATTTGCCCATTCTTTTATAAAATATATAGATATATCGATAATCTCAATATCACTCTTTCTGCTCATTAATACAAAATTATGAGATAATTATGATAATTTTAAATTTGTATTTAAAACTTATAAATTATGAGATAGATTATTATAATTTTAAATTTATATCTTGTTGATTTTAAATTTAAATTAATATATTGTTTTTCATATTTAGTGACAGTTTAAATTTTGAAAAAAATAAAATTTAAAAGTTTTAACTAATTAATTTTTGTGTAAATGGGTTGGTCTTTTGATCGAACTGATTAAGTTAAACCATTTTTGGTTTGAATAATTTGTTGGTTTAACTGTGATTTTAGCACTTTTATATGTCACGATGATTCTTTTTTACTTATTACATTTTTAAAATTTCTTTAATTATTTCTCGTTCAAAAACCAATATGATAATTTTTTAAAATTCATATATTTTTATTCTAAAGTAGTAAAGTATTAGAATTATGTCATTTGTTTTTATAACAAAGCATAATTTTAATTATTAATCGTCAATACAACAATTTTAATCTATCTATATTATATATTATAGTAAAGGAACATTTAAAAGAAAATCCTTAAACTTATATATAAAATTTTATTTACGGGAGACAAAATATAAAAATAAATAAATAAATATAATTATCATATTTTTAATAAATAATATATTATTTTATTTCGTGTATAACACGGGTGATATGTTAGTGTGTATATATATAAGGGATGTTTTGATCATTTAACATAAGGGTGTCCCTAAGGATAAATTGTTTTTGAACGTGTATCTTTACACAAACAAAATTAAAATTAAAATTAAAATTTATAGAACGGATATTTATTTATTTTATATGAAACTAATTATAAATTTTTTTTTTCAAAAATTAAAAACATATTGTCAAAACTCAACCAAACAAAAGTATTTAAGTCAAGAAGTTGACAGTGACACGTGTCCATTACTAGTCCTTTCCCAATCAACTTTTTGTTCCGTTTCAAAACTTTCATTTACTTATGCCGTTATTATTACAATTAGAACATTAATTAATCCACGCGCTTAACCTATGACTTTGAATCCTTCAAACCAATCCACGCTCTTAACTTAGAAGAACTTTGAATCTTCCAAACCAGTGTCACAAAGAGTCGCTAGCCTATTTCGCAAGTTATTTGACCATTAAATCTCTCTTACATTCTGTTTTGATGGATGAGTTTTATGAGAAAAGAAAAAAAAAAGAAGAAATTATCAAAACAGGAAACTCCATCACTATTTAGATAATTAAGTAGGTGAAAAATTATAAGAGATAGTGAGAAAAAGATTCTCATCAAATATATGTTTTGTTTCTCATCAAATATAGTGAGATTTGGTAAGAAAAGAATTGAGTTAATGAAAGTTTTCTAAAATATCAAAATTATATTTATAAAAAAAAAGGATAATTTATTAATATGAAAGGTTATTTTGCTAAAATGAAATACAATGCTTGCTTTCCTTTCTTTTCTCTTATTTACTCTATCCAAATAAGGAGTAATTTTTGTATACGAATAAGATATATACCATGTGACACCTTCTACTATTGTAATTGATTTTGACAGTAAAATCCACTACATTTATGTTAGGTGTTTGGAGAACAATAAGGGGCATATACATTTGAGATTGGTAGACAGTAGTACCACATGGTACCCTATTAGCATACACAGATTTCTCCAAAATAAGATAAGTGAGAAACCACATTCTCTTTTTCTTATTCATCCAAACATAATGTTGAGAAATTATAATTATTTCTTTTCTTTTCTTACCTATGTGAAAAATCACAATCAATTCTATTCTCACTTCACCTCTCCATCGAAATGGAGTGGAAGGTTGTGTTTGGTTTAAGAATTCGGAGAGGGATTTGAAAAAACGGAAGGAAAGTGATAGTGAAATGTAAATAAAAATATACTTACATTTCACCTAATTTTATATACATTTTCCATTTCATTTTCCAAATTATTTTTCAAACCTATAAACCAAACACAGCCTAACAGGGTGGTCTTGAGTTTCAATCTTAGGAGTAGAATGAAAGGACAAGATTTTTCTTGCAAGGTGTATAAGTGCAAGTTTCAACTCTCTCGATGTACTAATCTAACAATTAACTACTGACTTCCACCCATAAAAAAATAAAATAAAACAAAATAAAAGGAGTCATAGTCAAGGAACTCGACTTTTGATTGAAAATATGAATCCAAAAAATTTTGGAAGAAATTTTAATCTTTTCAAGTCTCTAATACTTTTCTGAGATATTTGGTAAAAAATTTCATAATTTTTTTGGGATTTCTAGTATTTTTCTTAGTCATTTTAATTCATTATATTTGTTTTAAAAAATAGGTCATTTATTTTTAAATTTATTCTTACTGCTCATTTGTTTGGAAAAAAAATGATTATATTTCTTTTTAACAAGTACACGATTTATTTTTAACATCCTTTTTGGTGTCTATTTATTTGAAGAAAAATATAAACAGAAAATATGGTTACAATTATCAGATTGATTTGATTTTCTTCGTAGATGATCTATACATTGGAACTTACAAAATGAATAAATTAATTTATAAAAATCGGACCCATAGTGGGTCCGTCTAGCCCAACTTGATAGTCTAATCCACAAATGTGGACTAGCTAGAGAGGGATTGTGCTCAATAACACCACGACTTCTCTCTAGTATACAACGTGAATTGCACAGTTTAGTTGAGCTTGTAAGATTTACAAACGGCCCAACTCCGGTAATCTAATTGGTTCATTTTGTAACTTGTAAGTTCCTATATATAGATTCTTTAAGAAATAAAGAATGAACAATTTTTATGGGCCTTTGTTTTATGGATGAGGGGTGGCTTTAGGTACAATAGGAGTTTCCTGTGCGGATTGTGATGCTCTTCCTTACATATTTGTATTAGAAAAGTTTTATTACATAATCCAAGGGTGAGTGTAATAATATCTTTTAATTTAAAACAATTATAAGTTAAAATTCCTATTTTATAACCATTAGATATGTAATGAAAATATTCCATTATATACATAGAATGAAGAGGATCAAAGTATGTGTTGTGCTACCAGGTGGGAGTTGATACGAGAATTATTATCACAATTCTAATGGTTCATCTTTTAAGACTTATTTAGTAGGCTTTTTTAGCGAATTAATATTTCTTAAAAAAAGATGAATAATAAATGTGATTATCGACATCTAATTAATTTAATTTTTTATATAAAATTGAACATGCCCTAAAAGATGAAAGCTTTGAATCATGGTAATGGGTCTGGGATAGGCCCAACTTGGCAGCACAGTAGCTGCACCCTTGTCCCCTGTTTTACCTCATTTGAGCCCTTCATTTTTTAATTTGCTGAGGAATGTTGTCATAGGAGTCTAGGACTTTGGTATAAAGCTGTAAGAACCAAACCAACTTTGCACTCAACTCAACCCATTACTTCAATCATTCTAATTGTGCAACGCATATGGCTTCTTGCAAACAGCTTCTCTTCCTTTCCTACATCATCATAAACCTTGTTGCTCTCACCATTGCCCAGCCTGACTTCCTTTACGACTTCTGCCTAAAGAAAGGTAATTACACTAGCAATAGCACATACCAGAGAAATCTCAACACCCTCCTCTCCTCTCTCTCCTCCAACACCGACAAATATGGGTTCTACAGCTCCTCAGTCGGCAAAAACCCCGACAGAGCTAATGCAATTGTGCTCTGTAGAGGAGATGTAGAGCTTCAAGCATGTCGTAGTTGTATCAATGACTCTATTACTAAGCTCACTCAGGTTTGTCCTAACTACAAGGAGGCAATTGGTGGGTATGACAATTGTATGCTACGATACTCAAACGCGTCCATAAATGGCACTATGACAGACAATCCCAGTTTCTCGATGATGAACATCGATAATTCGACGAGCACAAGTCGATTCAATCAGTCCCTGAGGGTCTTGTTGGGAAACCTTCGAAACCGAGCTGCGTCGTCTCGCGGTTTTCGCAAGTTTGCTGCTGGAAACACAACGGGTCCGGATTTTCAAACTATATTTGGACTAGTGCAGTGCACACCTGATTTAACTAAGCAGGAATGCACTAATTGCCTGCTTGGTGCTGCTGGAGATATTCCAAAATGTTGTGATGGGAAGAAAGGAGGGAGAGTTATCAGACCAAGCTGTAATTTACGGTATGAGACCTACAGTTTCTTCAATCGCATTCCAGCGGATGCACCACCACCAGGAGCACCACCGCCCCCAGCTTCATCACTACCACCACCACCAACCTCAACAGGACCAGGTATAACTTATTTTAATTTAAGAAATTATACCATAAATAATTTAAATAAACTGAAAAAAAAAAAAAAATGATGATGTGAAAGTTGTGAGAAGGGTTTTTTTGACTTCTGCTTGTGTTTGGATTTATGTTTAAATTTAGCACGTAGAATTTGCCTACCTCTAAAATTTGTAATAATGCTATATTTTTTAATTTATCATCTTTAAATTATCAATAATGATGTGATATTGAGATTAGATCGCATATAATAAAATATTTGACAAATCAAAATTTAACATTTGTTAAACAAATTATTAAGAGTAATAAATTAAGTGTCTGAAATATTTTTCTAAAACTTTAACATACTATAGCCGATTTTTATCGCAAAATATTGAAGTGATAAATAAGAAGAAAAAAGTTGTAATATATTATTTTCCTGGGTATTTCCTATCAATGTAAAAAGCACCTATGTATATGTAAGATCTATTGAAAAATAATTAGTGTGTTTGGTTTTAATTTTCTAAATTTAATTGAAAATTAAGTTTTTTTATTTTTATTTTTTTGTATTTTTAGTGAATATTTTTAAATTTTAAACAAATTTTTAACCTTTTTTTTAAATGCACTTTTGTTTTTAGTGAATTTTTTAAAATTTTAAGCAATTTTTTATTTTTTTAAATGCACTTTACTTAAATGTATTTGAGTAATAAAATATTTGTGAAAAATACTTTAAAAAATTAATAAATATACAAAAATACGAAAAATGTAATGAATTTATATATATATATATATTTTGTATTTTTGGTATTTAGTGAATTTTTTTTTAAAAAAATTCACAAATATTATACTTTTTAAATGTATTTATATTAAGTGTGTTTAGAAATTTAAAAAATTACTTAAAATATTAAAAAAATTAATGAAAATAAAAATATAAAAAATGAAAAAATAAAATTTCATGAAAAATAAGTTCTAAAAATAGAAACGAAATAGAATGAATGAGATCCAATATACAACATGAAAAGTTCTATAATATAAATAAAATATAGGGCATTGCTAGGGAGCTCAAATATTTGGCTCAAATTGTGGCTCAAATTTCCCTATTAGGTAAAAAAAAAAAAAAAAAAAAACAAAGTTACTAAAACTGGCAATTTGAGCCAATTTGAGCCACAGTTTTTGAGCTATCAACCATTTTCCTAAAATATATTTGATGAAACATATCCGATTTGTCATGTCAACAGTTTTCAATAGTAGACTTACTTTTACAAAAATATTTTAGAGCTTTAAAAAGAGACTCTAATGGGGTGAGACTCATTTACGTTTCAATGATTTATTTTTTATTTTTTATTTTTTCAGTACTAGCGCAGTAAAACTTTATTTAAAGCTCTATTTTTAGAACTCTTTATCGCTGCCTTTACTTTTATTAGAATAATAATTAGATATTATTTGCAACCTGATCATCCCTTGACCATGTTATTGTTTACTAAAATATGGTTTAACTATTCACCCAAAAAAAAATATGGTTTAATTCTTATATATATAGTGAATATGATATCATTACTTATGTTTCATGAATGACTATCGTTAAGGGTAAAGTGTTATACATATTCAAATTTAGAGGAAATATCATTTTGTGTTTTAAATTATTATGTGAAAATTAATTTGGTACCCAGATTTTGTATTATTTTAATTTAATCTCCAATTTTTTTTTTTAATTTTTAAATTTGATCAATGTATCCTCCACTGGCTATTTCTGTCTACAATCAAATGAAACTTGTTGACGTGTCACCAAACTTTATTTGAAACATCATTTTACCCTCCAAGCTGTACCTTAAAAATCAATTAACCCCCCAAATATTAAGAAAATAAATTCAAATATTTAATTAATCACCTTGTTTGGTTCCAATTTTTTTAAAATTGAGTCTTTTATTTTTCGTATTTTTTTTATTTTCACTAATTTTTTTAATAGTTTAAATAATTTTTTTAGTTTCTAGATACACTTAATATAAATACAATTAAAAGTATAATATTTGTGAAAAAAAAATTTAAAAAATTCACTAAATACAAAAAATACAACACATATATACTTAGTACATTTTTGTATTATTGTGTATTTATTTATTGTTTAAAATATTGTTTACAAATATTTTATTTTTAGGCACATCTTGATTAGGTGCATTTAAAAAGTTAAAAAAAAATTGCTCAAATTATTTAAAAAATTCACAAAAAAAAAAAAAAAAAAACTAGCTAGTCTTGTTCAGAAAATTGAAACCAAATATGGTGATTTTTCATCTCAAAAATGAAAAAAAAAAATTAAATTAAATTTTAAATAAAAAAATTGAGTATTAGTCATGTTGAGTACTTTTTAGAGAATAATTGAATTGAATTTTTTTTTTTACCCACTCAATTTTGAAATTATTATTAGTTGATCAATTCTATTGAAAATTAATTTAAGGAATAAACTAGTTACAATTGCTCAAACGTGCGCACATACATAAAGTAGCCAAGAAATCTTTGGCTCAATTAATTTCTCCAGAATTGATTTGAAATAATTTGAGGCTTAAAGCGATAATTCTAAATGAGGATTTTTATAATTTTTTTTTAAATTTTTTTTGCAAAATATATTATTTAAAATTTAATTTGCTTATGTTTGGGGGACTAAATTAGTTTGAGGGGTAAAATGAAATTCCAAACGAACTTTGGCGCCACGCCGGCAAGTTCTATTTGATTGTATGTCATGACCCGGACCCGACCCTAGTGGTTTGGATCATACCCGACTAGGAATCATGAGATTACCAATGACCTCAGATAGAATTCAAAATATAATTAAGTATACAACGCTAGATGCGGAAGCCAAATAATAAAATTGTCCAATGAGTTGTACATATATGAAATTAAACAGAAACATTTTATACGTTAATAACTCACATCCAAATAGATACATATAGGTATTACACATCCAAAAATCATTCACAAGTACAAGTCATCATTTTACAAAACCCAAAGCATAAATACAAAATGTGGTCAATATGACCAACAAAAACAAAAAGACAAAAGCTTCATCCAAGAGGCACTTCATGTTTGACATCACAAAACTTGAGTAATCTTCCACATAGTTCACTAGGGCTGGACTTCTCATTGCTCACCTATATACATATATAACGGAGTGTGTAATGCCCCAAAATAAATAATAATAACTCAACTCATAATATTACTTACAAATGATCAACAAATCAAATCTTCTATTCCATTCATAACTTTGATCAATACAAAAGATGACATATGCAATATACATTCATAAATCCTAGATTCTAAATCTATAGCATATGGCATGGATACATGAATAAAAGTAAAAGTAAAACCAAATAATTATATGCCCTAATGGCTACAACTTTCCAAGTCGATACTTGGGTACAACAAAATAAGTTTAACTCAATACAAGTAAAGCCCGAGGCTTAAACAAAAATAATTACATCAATAAACAAAAATGAAGCCCTTGACTCCAAGTCTTTCCAAGCTACATCCTTGGTGGAGGCATATCATCAGCACTTGAAAGTTGTTTTCCATATAGGTGAGCCAAAGCCCAGTATCGATACTCTAACACAGTGTATGAATCTTAGCAAAATTACAAGGTGAATGCACATGCATGCCATTTGTCAAACATTCTTCATTTTTCATCTTAAAACAATGTAATGCCAGATTATAAATCAATTCATGAAAATAATCATTTTATAGTAGAGAACAGGGCAGTGGATGCAAAATACTGGGAATCTCTAGATACGTGTTTGCTAGTAGGCTATACAAGCACTACTAAAGTCATTTTACCGGTACTAACAAGAAGGATCGACACCTAATCGTGCTGGTTTCTGAACTTTCACCAAGAACACATAGGCCAACACCATAACCCCAACCACACCCCCTAACCAAATTCACTAAGGTATTCACCAATTTTTCTCAAAATCAGTACATTTACAATGTTCAATATGAAATGATGCTCAATGCACAATGTATGAAAAATTAGTTTCAATTTAACGTAATCCTTACGCAATGTCTACAACAATCAAGACTATCCTTCACCGATAGCTTAAAACTGATATGTCTATTCAATAAATAGTTTCCAATCAAAATATATAATTTCATCCTTTTACAATGGGAGTGATATTACATATCCAACTCCACCATCATCTTCAACATAAGCATTGTTCCAATCTTATAAAACCCAACATCATTTTTCATTTCCTTTCACAAATCCAAATATTCCAAATTTTAGAACAAAATCCCTTTTACTTACAAAATCAATTTTAAGAAAGGATATCCACCATTTTAACATATCTTCACCATAAACACATCCCCACAACCATTCTCAAGAACCCATTTGGAAAACCCCTCTTTTGATTTCAAAATCAAACCCTAGGTTTTCTCAAAGATTCCTAAATCATTAGCCCATTTCAAAGAGAAAATAATTAAGCTAAAAATCATATTAAAGGTCAAAGAAATCCCTACCTCAATGTAGAAGACAAGAGAAAGCACAAGGTAGAACTTGGCAGAGCCTAAAACAATAACTCCTCCGATTAGAATGAAGCCCTCAACGTGCTCTATCTTTTTCTCTAAAGGACTAGGGTGAAGAAATCAAAGTATTCAGAGTATTCAGAGTTAGAAGGTAAGAACTTAGAGAGTGTGTGTGTGTAGATTTATGATTTTTAAATGTTTAAAGAGAGAATAAGATGAAAAAGTGACTCAAAATGGCTTTTTCTTGGATTGATATATGTACAGACTGCTCGAGTGACCAAAACATTGCTCGAGTGACAGACATAATAAGTGACACCGGTTGAGCGACCAAAACCATTGCTCGAGAGCACAATGACCCCCTTCTAGAAGTTCAGACTAGCAAAAGATCGCTCAAGCACAAGAAGGACCGCTCGAGTGAAGATATCCCACTTTTACTTATTTTGCAAACTATAAAGGTAAAAGCCTCTCCCACGACCTTTTAAAATCCAGAACATAACCCCGAAGCATGTCCTCTAAGATCTAAATGTTTCACTCATACTACCCATCAATCTGAGGATGATAGGTGGTGTTAAACGTCAAGCTAGTGCCCAAGGCATTTTGTAGGCTCTGCTACAACCGAGCTGTAAAACGTGGATCTCTATTAGAAACAATAGTCGCAGGGACCCATGAACTCGAACTATATCCCTAACATAAATGTCGACAAGATAATCTACCGAGTCACTCGTGTGCATAGGTACAAAGTGTGTTGATTTAGTTAATCGGTCAACTACCACTCACATAACATTATTACCTCATTGAGTCCTCGGAAGATCCAACACAAAATCTATCGTGACATGCTCCCACTTCCATTCAGCTATAGGTAAGGGTTGTAACAAACCCGTTGGTCGCTGGTGCTTAGCCTTCACTTGTTGACAAGTAAGGCACCTCGAAACAAATAAGGCTACATCTTTCTTCATCCCCCTCCACCAAAACTAGTGGCTAAGGTCGTGGTACATCTTTGTGCCTCCCGGGTGTACTGTAAGGCGTGAATGGTGAAACTCTTAGAGTACCTCTTCTCTATAAGATTCTGGCATGAAAAGACGGTCTAAATACCTCACACTGGAGTCAAATACACATTCAAGCCCTTCTCTATCTTCCCACTAGCTAGCTTCCCTCTAATAACCTCTACTTTGTGATCGCCCCTCTGTGCTTCTATAACTCGGCTCACTAGTGTAGGTTGTGCAATTACAGTGAACAAAACGGCCGACTCAACAAACTCGGTAAGATGCAAGTCGAACTCGCCAATAGCACCCGACATCTCCCATTCCCATATGATAATACTAGCTACACTGCTTACTGACTTCCTACTCAAAGCGTCAGTCACTTCATTGGCCTTCCCTGGATGATAGTGCAACTCGGAATCATAATCCTCCATAAACTCCATCCACCGCCTCTGTCTCAAATTCAAATCTTCCTATAAAAATAGATACTTCAAACTCTTATGATCAGAAAACACCTTGAATCTCTCACCATTTATGTAGCGCCTCCAGATTTTTAAGGCAAAAATCATTACCGCCAGCTCCAAGTCATGAGTAGGATAATTTCTCTCATGTGTTTTCAATTGCCGCGAACTGTATGCTACCACTTTCCCCTCTTGCATCAATATACAACCCAACCCTTCTCGAGATGCATCACAATAAACTGAATAACCCAAATCTCTCTCCAGAATAATCAATATTGGAGCAATGATAAGTCTAACCTTAAGCGCTTGGAATGACTTTTCACAAGTCTCACTCCATACAAACTTCACCCCATTCCTCGTCATTTTAGTCAATGGTGAGGCCAACCTAGAGAAGTCTTTCTCAAAACATCAGTAATACCAGGCTAAGCCCTAGAAACTCCGGATCTCAAAGGCATTCTTAGATTGTTCCCAATCTTATACTGCCTTTATCTTAGAAGAATCTACCGTCACCCCTTCCTCGGATATCACATGGCCTAAGAACTTAACTTCTTTTAACCAGAACTCACACTTCTCGAACTTAGCATATAGGCTGTGTTCTCTAAGCAACTCAAGTACAATTTCCAAGTGTTCCTTATATTCCTCCACAGAGGGTGAGTAGATCAAGATGTCATCAACGAAGACAACCATGAAACAGTCTAAGAACTTACGGAAGATTTGATTCATCAAATCCATAAACGAAGTCGGTACATTGGTTAGCCCAAAAGGCATCACTATGAACTCATCATTGCCATACCGCGTACGGAATGTCATTTTCTAAATATCCTCCTCCTTTACCCTTAACTGGTGATAACCCAATCTCAAATCAATCTTAGTAAAGCAATAAGACCTTTTCAACTAGTCAAACAGATCATCTATACGAGGTAATAGGTACTTGTTCTTAACAGTTACTCGGTTTAACTTTCGATAATCGATGCACAAATGTAAAGTTCCATTCTTCTTCTTAATAAAGAGAGCCAATGCTCCCCAAGGCGGTGTACTAAGGCGAATGAAGCCCTTCTCTAACAACTCTCGGAGTTGAATCTTCAACTATACAACTTGGTAGGTGCAAATCTATACGGTGCCATGGAAATCAATGTCGTGCCAAGCACAAAGTCAGTGGAAACTCAATCTCTTGGTGGGGTGGCAAACTAGTAAGATCTTCAGGAAAGACGCCCAGGTATTCACAAACTTCCCTCGACAATTCAACTCGGGCCACATCACTCTCACTATTCAAGAAAGCTGCAAGATGACAACTAAGCTCGCCTTGACCATGCGAGTCATAAATTGGCGACAAAACTCTATTAGCTCGATCCCCCAGAAAATAAAAATAATCACCACTCAAGGTGCACATCATAACTCTCTAACGGTAACGATTTATTACAACATGGTACGAAGACAACCAATCCATGCCTAAGATGATATCGAAACTTGACATGTCTAACAAAACAAAAGTAAAAGGAAGTCGGTGACCAGCAACCTTAATCTCACAACCACAACATCCCCGGTCCAAGTCAACCTTACCCTTAACTAGTGAATCTACTCTGAGTGGAGATGCTAACTGAGCCACCTTTAATCCCAAAACTGATGCGAATGCAGATGAAATGAAGGAATAAAATGCACCAGTATCAATCAACACATTGACAATAAAATTGAACAACAAAAAGTTACCTCTCATACCAGAGGGTGCTGGCAACTAATCTGGCATGGTAACGACATACGCACGTTCGATGGGTCTCTACTTTACCTGTTCACTCCTCGAAGTATAAGACTGTTACACTAATTGAGCCAAAGAGGTTTCTTAAGTGCCCCTCGAGGCCTATGATGACTAGGTAAGCTGATGGCTGGTGTCTGCCTCAAACTAGATGTGCCACCTGTCTGAGGGCAAAACCTTCGCAAGTGCCCTGACTGACCACACTGATAACAGGTAGGGAACTGCCCTTTCTCTAACTCTAGCCTTGTGGATGAGTCGAAGACGGTGCAAACTGTTGCCCTCCTCCTCTCTGCAGGCAAACTGAAGACTTGTGGCCCAGTTGACCACACCTAAAGCAAATGATCCCACTTTGACTACCTCTCCCTGAACTAGAACTCGGTATAGAAAAATTAGATATGAACTAGGGGACTACTGTAGGTTGGAACCCCTCTGTCTTTTGTTGTCCCAAGTCTTTCTTTGAACCTCCTGACTTCTTTGCTTGAAGCCCCTTATCCTCTTCTCTTCTACCTGAATCACAGTCTCTAAATGAGACACTGCCTCCACAAGACGATTGTAATCCCTAATCATAGACCCTACCACTTTGAAAAGGAGCATGGTCCTTAGTCGCTTCTCAAACTTGACACAACGGCACTCCTTCGTTGCCACAAGCTTTGGTGAAAATCTAGAGAGGCTAGTGAAAGCAGCCTCAAACTCTGCTACAAGTGTGTTCAGCTGCTTGAGCTTCAAGAATTGATCCCTTAACTTCTCCCTAGTAGTGGGAGGCAAGAACTTGTCTTGGAAGGCGTTAACAAAGGCCTCCTAAGTCACTCTAATGCGCCCTTGTATATACTTCTACCATTGACTTGCATCTCCCTTTAGTTGTAAGGATGCCAAGGTTACCCTCAAACCATCATCCTCGATGCCATGCATCTCGAACGTCTTCAGCATCTGCTCAAGCCACTCATCTGCTTTCAGCGACTCTTTCGAGTCCCCTAAAAAATCATCTGGATTCAACTGGAAGAACTCTCTCTTCAGAAATGATGGCCTTGTCTCGGCAACATAGACCTAGACTTGATTCTTTGCCCTGAGAATATCCATAGATTCCTGCAAAGCACCAACCATTTCACAAACCAAAGTGCCCATGGCTTGCTGACTTGTTGGCTCAGCCATGTTGGTCTGACCAACTCCCTCCTCTTGCGTTGGAATGTCATCCGGTTATGGCACCTCCTACCGCCTAGGTCTACCATGCCAACCACCACTACGTCTATGTCTTGACATCCTAATAAAGGTAACACAACATATTAGTACACTCACAAATGTGCCGAAGCTAATTCACTCACATCTTAATATGGTGGACAACAATTAATTCACTCCACATAAACACCTAATCACATAAACACAAACGAACTTCCTTTTTAGGTAGTCACTGTCTCGCGACATTGCTAGAGTTCTATTTAGAAATAACAGTGACCAAGTGCTCTTTTAACAGGAGTTCTAAAAATTCGTAGACCCAATCAATACCTAAGAAATTCAATCTCATACTCATTTAGTCACATAAGTATGTTATGACATAGCATAACAGGTATATTTCTAATATCATCTAGTAAGAGAACCCATTGTGATAAAAACCCAGTAACTCTGATATCAAGTTGTAACACCCCAAAATAAATAACAATAACCCAACTCATAATATTACTTATAAATGATCAATAACATAATATCTTCTATTCCATTCATAGCTTTGATCAATACAAAAGATGACATATGCAATATATATTTATAAATCCTAGATTCTGAATCTATAGCATATGGCATGGATACATGAATTAAAGTAAAAGTAAAACCAAATAATTATATGCCCTAATGGCTACAACTTTGCAAGTCGATGCTCGGGTACAATAAAATGAGTTTAACTCAATACAAGTAAAACCCGAGGCTTAAACAAAAATAATTACATCAATAAATAAAAATGAAGCCCTTGACTCCAAGTCCTCCTAAGCTATGTCCTTGGTGGAGGCATATCATCAGCACCTGAAAGTTATTTTCCACATAGGGTGAGCCAAAGCTCAATACAGATAATCTAACATAGTATATGAATCTTAGCAAAATTATATGGTGAATGCACATGCATGCCATTTGTCAAACATTCCTTGGTTTCCATCTCAAAACAATGTAATGCCAGATTATAAATCAATTCATGAAAATAGTCCTTTTATAGCAGAGAACAGGGCAGTGTATACAAAACACTGGGAATCTCTAGGTACGTATTTGCCAATAGGCTATACAAGCACTACCAAAACCATTTTATTGGTACTAACCGGAAGGATCGACACCTAAACGCATAGGTTTCTGGACTTTCACCAACGACACACAGGCCAACATCATAACCATAACCACACCCCCTAACTAGATTCACTAAGGTATTCACCCATTTTTTTTTGAAAATCAATACATTTACAATGTTCGATATGAAATCATACTCATTGCACAATGTATGAGAAATTAGTTTCAATTTAACATAATCTTCATTCAATGTCTACAACAATCAAGACTATCTTCCATTGATAGCATAAAACATATATTTTTATACAACACGTAGTTTCCAACAAAATATATAATTCCATCCTTTTACAATGGGATTGATATTACATATCCAACTTTACCATCATTTTCAACATAAGCATTGTTCCAATCTTATAAAACCCAACATCATTTTCCGTTTCTTTTCACAAATCCAAATATTCCAAATTTTAGAACAAAATCCCTTTTACTTACAAATTCAATTTTAAGAAAGGATATCCACCATTTTAACATATCTCCACCATAAACACATCCCCATAACCATTCTCAAGAACCCATTTGGAAAACCCTCTTTTGACTTCAAAATCAAACCCTGGTTTTTCCCAAAAATTCCCAAATCACTAGCCTATTTCAAAGGCAAATAATTAAGTTAAAAATCATATTAAAAATCAAAGAAATCCTTACCTCAATGTAGAAGACAAGAGAAGCACAAGGTAGAACCTGGCGGAGCCAAAAACAATAACTCATCCGAGTAGAACAGACCCCCTAACATGCTCTATCTTTTTCTCCAAAGGACTAGGGTGAAGAAATCAAAGGATTGAGAGTATTTAGAGCTAGAAGGTAAGAACTTAGAGAGAGAGAGAGAGAGAGAGAGAGAGAGAGAGAGAGAGTGGATTTAGGGTTAGAAATGTTTAGAGAGAGGATGAGATAAAAAAGTGACTCAAAATAGTTTTTTCTCGAACTGATACATGCATAGACCACTCGAGTGACCAAAACACCATTCGAGGGCATAATGACCCACTCCCAGAAGTTTAGACCTGCAAAAGACCATTCAAGCGCAAAAAGGACTGCTCGAGAAAAGATATCCCATTTCCAGTGGTTTTGCAGACTATAAAAGACCACTCGAGTGCAAGAAAGACTGCTCGAGCGAACATGCAAAGATCTAGGCAACAACTAACTAAAAATCTAACTTCCCAACCTTTTTTAAACGCAACCAAAACTCCCAATAGCCAAACTCAACAAACAACAAGCTGGAAATGAGATGAACAACAATTAAGTACATGGATTCTCAGATTCAAAAGTAAGAAATAGGTTGGGTCTAAACCGAAATATTTATAGAGTGAGCTAAAGCCTAATGAATAACATCAAATTAATGGGGTTATATGAATGAGTTCTGTTACTTAAACATAATCGTTTCCATATCATATACAATTCATAACGGAATGACCTTTGGTCCGATACGTGACGGAACGACCTCGAGTCCAACATATAATAGATATACAGAGCATAACATATCATAACTTAACAGAACGACCTTGGGTCCAATTCATTATAGTTGTATAATGAACATTTGGTCAACTCATAATAGATAATTCAGACTTATTAGATAATCAAGATGACCTTATGTTCATCTTATCAGATACACGGAACAACCTTAGGTCCATCTTATACGTTCATACTTAATCGATTCCATTAACAGATGTCATGTTGATCAAACAGATAGAAGCTTATTCATTCTTGCAAAATCAAAAATTCGGAAAAGCTTACCACATTGGAACATTCAGAAAATAGAATATATGAAATATCTTTACTAGGATATAACTCACAACGATTAATTCGTTGACACGTCTTCATAGATCAACCTATACAATACATAAACATATACACACATTGTAACTCAAAGATTACCTAAATCATTCCTTACTTAATCAATTTCTTTAAGTCCAATTCTAACTCATTAATTCATTTGGGAGGAATGAGAATGAAAACAAGAATAGAATATGACTTTTCAAGATATGCTGAAACAGGACACTTAGCTCAAGCGGACCATATGGTCTGCAAAAGTACTAGATGGTCAGATTCTAGGCTCGATGGTCGCTCTGGCAAAGGTGCAAAATAAATTAAGGTCGGTCAAGCAGTCACTTGGTTGCTCGAGCGATATGCAATGCTCCGCAAAAATACAGGAAGCCCTCATCGTGCGCTAGCTGTAACTTCATCGCTCGAGTAATGAGGTCGAATTTTGGGTTTTCAAAATAGAGTTTCGAGCTTTGAGACACAAATTCAAAGTGTAAAACCTTGCATGACATGTTCCAAATCATGAATACACCTTCAAAAACATGAACATGAAGTCAATTCTAAACCTTTAGCTTAAAAGACCATGATTTCACAAAATTGAATCTTAAAGTTTCATGCATGTTTCAATTTGTTTCAAATTAGTTCCCCATGATTTTCAAAACATGAAATTGAGTTTTAATTCAACATAATTCATGGATGCATGTATGATATAACTCGTAAATTCAACATAGGTAACAAAACTCATGATCAAAATGATGATTCTTCACACACACACATAAACACACACACACACACACACACACACACACACACACACACACACATACGCATGCATGTATGAATTAGCTTCAAATTCATCATCCTTGACTTAATTGTTGTGTTCAATCTCATAATCTTCTTGAATTCGCATATTTTGTGGCTTAAATTCACGAATTGTGAGGTAAACACTTACCTAGAGTCTTCAATTAAGCTTATACTAACAAATTCTTTAGTTCTTCTTCTCAAATCTCCAATTCTTTAAGCAATTCTTCAAGTTTTCTAACTCTCTGATTCTAGAATGAAGTCACTCTTTCTGTAAAGCTCTCCTCCAACAGATTTTTGAGTTCAAGAATGTGATTAGCTTCTAACTTAACATATATATACGCTACATTAGCTTAGTTCACTAATCATGGATTAAGCTTACTAATTACAACTTACGTCAATTAATCAAAACTTAATTTTTTTTTGAACTGAATCAACTTTTAATCAAACTTCTCAATAAGTCCTAAAAATCATGTCATACTAATTTAATTTGTCAATTTTGGTTTCTGAAGTCATTAACGCTTTCAATTTCAAATTCGAAACAAAAATCATAATAGATAATTCATATAATCAACAAATATTCTCAAATCACACATCTACACATACTTAGCATTCAAAATTAAACAGATATAAGTATATTACATGATGGGGTTTGTCACATTGTAGACGGAAACAAACGAAGGGGATAAATTGATCAAATTTTAAAAAGTTTAAGGATCAAATTAAAATAATGCGAAATCTGAGTGCCAAATTGATTTTCCTGTAATAGTTTGGGGGAAAAAATGATAGTTCCTCTTAAATTTAGGAGAAATTGCTATAGTTACGGAAAAATTATGAAAGTATTATATTTTACTCAAATCTAAGGAAAATTCATTGTACATTACCAATTTTTTTTATAGCATGTCCCTTCTTTTTTTTTTTTTTTCTTTTTTTTAATCTTTTTTTTTTCTCATGAAAATCCTTGGTATTGTGGGAGAGCTTGAAATTCATTATTAACCTTATTTCTTAAGAATTTAAATTTTTTAGGATAACTGGTGATATTATATTAAAGCTCAAATTATAGAAGGTCATAGGTTCAAATCTCCTAAATTATTTTGCTTCCTCGTTTGCACTTCTTTTGCGTTTCTTTAACATGTTTGAACATTCGCATCATCAGGTGTAGGACAAAGTCACACATGAATGAGATAGAGGGGGTGAAAAAGCACCAGCAGCACATATAGGATCTTGAGTTTTCGGGTGGAGCCAAGTGACACTCCGCTCTGTCTTACTCATGATTTCTTTCTATCATTACAAAAATGTCTAAAATGATACCTAAAAATATATTATGAAGAGGGCAATATCTGAAAAGGGACAAATATGTCAAAGAAATAAATATAGAGAGAGTGTAGAACAAATAGATGGCGCAAGATTCCAGAAATGAGAGTTAGTGTAGACTCTCAATAGAAAATTAGTGATAAAACAAGCATAAATTTTTAATGTCACAAATTAGATTAGGTAATGCTTGTTATGTGGCAATGATTTTGCTTTTCAATGTATGGATCGTTATTACTACATATTTCTATTTACTTACAACGATATGGAACATTTTTAAATCCAAAATTTATCATGATTTAATGAGAAGCTTTTAATTTTTGCAGGAAAGAATCACAATACAACTCTAACAATCATCGTTGTCGTTGTTTCGTCTACTATTTATACGATAATGTACATTGTATGCATTTGCATCTTTTTGAGAAAGAGGAGGCAAAGGAAGTCAAGGTTGAAAGATGAAAGTAAGTTTAATATAGTTTATTTAAATCTTTATGTGGATTTTAATATCCATTTTTGTAGTTAACCACTAACTAATTAAAAAGGCAAGTACATTATCTTTAAATGATTTGAACTGCATTGATAATTATCTCTTTTCAAAATAATGCAGAAATAGTGGAAAGTGCAGTTTAATTGCCAACAAATCACTTCCATTGAAGCAAAAATAATATTTACAAAATGCTATTCTTCAGTTTGTTTCTTAAAACTAAATAGTGGAAGGAAAGTTAAAAAAATCCCTCTGTAATCTATTTATTCTATCATCATTGAAAACAAGTTGTGGATAATTTTTGTATGATATTTTGGTATGTGATTATGTTGGCTAATTTTTTGATGTGAAGAAAGTCACCAACATTACTCAAAGATCTATATTTTTATTTGTAACTTTTATTGACATAATTGTTAACTTGTTCATTTTGTGAAGATGTGGAAGAAATTAACATTGTGGAATCCTTGCAATACAACTTTGATACCATTAGCATTGCAACAGATAACTTCTCTGATGTTAATAAGCTTGGACAAGGTGGATTTGGTGCTGTTTACAGGGTAATCGATCAAATATTTACATTAGAATATGATGTATCCTTTGTGGTGAAATGAAAAAATAACTAAAATAAAATGTTGAATATTTCTATTTGCTGAAAGTGGTATCATTTGTACAACATAAACTCTATTATACTTTCAGGGTAGGCTTCCAAATGGACAAGAAATAGCTGTGAAGAGACTATCTAGGGATTCTGGACAAGGAGAATTAGAATTTAAGAACGAGGTTATGTTGGTGGCCAAGCTTCAACACAGGAATTTGGTTAGGCTCTTGGGATTTTGCTTGGAAGGAATTGAAAGGCTTCTCATCTATGAATATGTGGCCAATTCAAGCCTCGATCACTTCATATTTGGTAAAACTACTATGTTGCTTAAGCTTGTTTATAGATTGTCTTTCTCTCAACTTCATCTAAACAAATATTTGAAATTTGTTCACTTCATAACTTTGTGTTAAATATAGAACACTACAAACAATATATATCTTTATCTACATAATAATTTAATCATATGATAAAGACCAAAACTATAAGGGTGAATTACACTAAGAGTGCATGTAGTTTGGGACTTGTGTCACTTTAGTTATTGACTTTTCAATTTTGATACATTTGATCTTGAATTTTGAATCTTGTTCCAAACAATGACAATCAAAGATGTTTCTTGTGCAAACGGTCCATTTCAAGGGCAAAGTCGTCATACAACTTATTTTGTGCTGATCAACTTGTATGTTGTTTGAAATGTAATCGCCTTTTTTTAATAAATAATCCTAGCACTTTCTTAGTTATAAAGTTTTGTTTGGTTTAGGTTTCAGAATCTATTTTCAAAAATGTTTTGTACGAAATTAAGAATTAAATTCATCAAAAAAAAAAATATAAGCACATCATTTTCATATAATTTTTCCTTTTGGGAAGGTAGAAATATTTTTTGTTATTATTTATTTTCGTTAAATTAGTTTCTATTTTTTCAAAAGTCAAACATGATAATAACTTTGGTATCATTATTAAACTAATCTATTAAATCAAAAATCCAAAACTAAAAACATTTCATATATTAAACATATCGATTACACATTAAAAATCTAATAACCATCCATTATATGATAACCATCCAAAAATATCTGTTAACAACAAAAACAATCATCTATTACATGATAACTATAAAAAAAATATCAACAAAAAATAACCACTCATTACATGTCATTGTCCAAACATACACTAAAAATTAATTTGGTAAAAAATAAAAATGTAAAAATGTAAAAGATTTATCATTTTTATATAATTTTATCTTTGATGGGTAGAAATAATTTTTAAAATTCAAAAATAATTTTTTGACAATTATTTTTGTCAAACTAGTTTATATTTTATCAAAATGACAACTTTACCCTTGAAATGGAGTATTTTTGTTTGCAAAGAAAATGGTGTCTGTAATTGTCCTAATTTGGAACAAGGTTCAAAATTCAGAGTCAAATGTATCACAACTGAAAGGTTAGGAACCAAAATGACACAAGCCCCAAATTACAAGATTCATTAGTGTAATTCACCCAAACTAAAATTATTGAAGAACAAATTAGCATTCAATTGAGTTTTGATTCAACCGTATGGATTTGTAGATGCCATCAACCGTGCAAATTTGGATTGGGATAGGCGTTACAAGATCATAGGAGGCATTGCTCAAGGACTTCTTTATCTTCATGAAGATTCACGACTTCGAATTATTCATCGTGATCTCAAAGCTAGCAATGTTTTATTAGATGCGGAGATGAACCCAAAAATTTCAGATTTTGGCATGGCAAGATTGTTTGTACTTGATGAAACTCAAGGAAATGCGAGCAGAATAGTGGGAACCTAGTAAGTTTTAACTTTATCCACATCTTATGATTATAAGTAAAATTCTCTTTTTGTTCATTTTCGAAATGGTTTTGGTTCATATGTCGATCAAACATTGCAAAAATTAAAAATTAAAAAAAATCAAAAATTTGCTTTGAACAATAAACAAAAATAAAATCATGTTTTGTAATCATAAATGTGAGTTGGTTTGAGTCTTACCAACATAGTGATAATACATTATTTTTGCAACTTTTGATATAGAAATTTTGTTGAAACTTATATATTAAACAATGCAGTGGATATATGGCTCCAGAGTATGCAATGCATGGCCAGTTCTCAGTCAAGTCAGATGTGTTTAGTTTTGGTGTCTTAATTTTGGAAATTGTGAGTGGTCAGAAGAACAATTTTTTTCGCAATGGAGAGAATGTAGAGGACCTTTTATGTTATGTAAGTATGAATATCCATGATAGCTTATCAATACCATGAAATTTGTTGGGCCATGAAAGCTTATTCCACACGTTGAATTCTTGTAGACTTGGAAAAGTTGGCGGGAAGGAAGAGCTTCGAATATAATTGATCCCACATTGAGGGATGGTTTGGGTTCGCAACGTGAAATGATAAGATGCATTCATATTGGGTTGCTCTGTGTACAGGAAAATGTGGTTGCAAGACCAACCATGGCTGCAGTTGTTCTCATGCTTAGTAGCTTCTCTCTCACCCTTTCCCTACCTTCAGAACCGGCATTTTTTGTGCGTAGTAGTATTGGCCCAGAGTTACCATTGCCCCAGGAGTATAATTCATCGGCATCTGAGTGTAATCAATCAAAAAGTAAATCCACCGATGTATCAGTCAATCAAGCTTCAATTACTAAGTTATATCTACGATAGATTTTGAGTATGAGATTGAAGTGATGAACATTTCTATATGATTTTTTGTTTTTTGTTCTTTCTCTTTTGGAAATCTTTTCATTTAATGGAACAATGTTTTAAGTTCATGATATCCCATAAGAGTGAACTTCTCAACTTGTCCTTAGAAGGTTTGGCTAGGACAAGTTACCTAAGAACATGTTTTCTATTCTTTAAGCTTCTTGATATAGTGCTTCCATTTTGATCCCAACTCTGTAACAAAAAAAATTGTAAGAACTTCAGTTTTTGTTACAAGAATAGCCAAAACCAGCTATTTCCAGAATTATTTATGTTTCTATCTATTTCACATCTACATGAAGATTGAATTATATTCAAATCGGACTAAGATTCTCTCCATTTTATGGTTATAAATGGAGGATGTTTCATTACATTATCGAAGGATTGTGAAATAATCATGAGAATTTATTAATATTTTAAATTTAAAAAGAATAATTACAAATTCTTGGATATTGCAATGGAAAACTTCAATTATAATTTTGGAATGAAGAGAATCGCAATACATTCAAATCTGCATACACGTAGAAAATTTAATTATTCAAACCACCATAACTCTCTAGTTTATTTATCAAAGTTTTATATGCAAAGATAATAAGCAATGAATTACAATGCAACTACTTGTTAAATCGAGGACAAATTATGATAATAATCCTTATATTTTGGTCCTTGTGTCATTTTGGTTCCTGTAATTTCAATTGGCTCGATTTTGACCTTGAATTTATAACTTTGATTCAATTTGGTCCAATTGATTGCAACTCCTAGCATTTTTTAATGAAAAATATGTAACATGTGTCGAATTTTTAAGAGCAAAATTATAAACTCACTTAACTTAGTGAGTTAACCTTAACCTATTTAGTGATTATTTTCTGTGAAAAATACTAACAACATTATCAATTGGACCAAATTTGTACAATATATCTAAAATTAAGGGTCAAAATTGTGCAAATTAAAAGTGTAGGGACCAAAATGACACAAGAAAAAAATTGTAGGGACCACCGGTATAATTTGCCATTATATCTAATAACTAGAGTGGTGTCAGTGATTTTTTACTTAGAGGATTGTTGTTCTGAAAAGATTTCATTTATATAAATGTGTTCATGTTTTATGCTTTATTATTGTGAAACAGTGATGATATATATATATATATATATATGTATATATGCATCATTGAGTTATTCAAATTGGCAAAACATAACTGAAAAAGGAGTAAATTATACTTTGCTTGAGGTTTGGAGAAAATATATTGAGCATTATAAATTTGGCATTACTACATTGGACTCCCTAAAAATTTTTAGCTTAGATAACACTTAATCTATTTTTCATGAGTAACTCATTATCTGTATATGGGAAAATTATACTATAAGTCTTTCATACTGAAAGGTATGTTTTACCCTTATTTATTCATATTTTTACGTAGCATCTACATTAGTCTTATTAAAAGAGAGATTTACGTAATTATATCAAATTTATTGAGTTTATAATATTCAAAAAAAAAAAAAAAAAAAAAATCCACTCATGGTCACTATAATTTACCCTTAACTTAAAGAATCTAATTTGTAATCTTAATTGGTAAACTCAATCAAGGGTTTATTTATGGAGGCAGCTCCTCTCTAGTGGATTGGATGTGGTTGTTTCGGCACTTGGGGCGTATCACAGGTCCCACCTTAATTATTCGATGTGTTTATTTTCAGACCACAATGCATAAATTATTATAAAAAACACATCAGGTTGATCTCATAACCATTACCACCTTAGTTTATCGCATGTCTCCCAAAATATGAATAGTCTAGTTTTTAAATAATATTTATCATTTATTCTTTTGCAACTAAATACCATAAACTAATGTAGCTACGATTATCAGATTAATGTAATAATAATAATAATAATAATTAAATAAGAACATAAATAGACGGAAGTAGCACATAAATAAAACAAGTTGAATAAACTAAAACAAGTTAAATAAATTAAATTAAATTAACTTAAATAAAATCAAATAAAATAAATAGAATATTTTAAATAAGAACAGATAAGAAGAAAATAAACTTACAATCTTTTAAATTAACTTACAATCGGTTACTAGAAGTAATCGGAAAATACATAATTGTTTATTGGAAGTAACTGGAAAATACAGCTTCTACTTGCATCCTTAAAAACTGAATTTTAAAACAACAAACTAAAATTTTATAGAAACTAAGAGAAACTGCGAAAGAAAATTGTGAACTCTTTCTCTCTCCGAATTGGCCTTGACTGAGGAGCTTCTTTTATAGGCAAAGTGGATAACTGTTAAGCTTGTGAACTTGGAACTGTGAGGCCCGTGACTGGAGCTGTGAGGCTTGTGACTTCAAAAGTTGGAAAATACTGTGAAACTTGTGACTTCTGAAAAGCCTACAAATAAGAGGTACATGGGTACTGAGAGCATCTTTCTGTGACCGAGAACTTTTGTACTTTTTTTTTTTACTTGCAGTGAGGGAACATGATTGCACGGTTGACTAATGGGGAATCAATATATATATATATATATATATCAGCAGCTTTTCTCAAAGTAAGAGTAGTGACTGAAGCTGATGTACATATATGGAATCCAATGATTTTTTTAGGCATATGGGTCCTGAGCATCTTGGAATTGTGGACCATATGGATCCTGACTGGTTGAGGCTTTAGAGGAGGTTGAATCATCCAAGGCTTTATCTTCAATTTGTGACTTTGCTTAGGCCATCAATAATTTGGCCATTTGGATCAATTCATCACTAGAGGCTGACTTGGGCTTTGCTTTGGGCTTGGCCTTGGATGACTTGGATTTGGAAGGTTTAATTCTAGTTGATGGGCTTCCAAGCCTGACTGTAGTGAGAGGAAGTCAGCTTCCTTGTGTGATTAAAGCATTTGGGTTTTGCTGAGACTTGACCATTGCAGGAGTTAGGACATGAATGTTAATGGGAAATTCCTGCTGGACTTGTTCAATAATACGATGGGCTTTGAATGCATCCCATCATTTAACAAAATGTTAACGACTGACTATGTTATTGGATAGACTGTATTGCCATTTAAAAATCCAAGGGACTTTATATTTGGCCATGAAATGGAGCAACCAAGGAAACTGGCTTTTATTCTTGTTGAGCTTGTAAATGGTAGAGAAGTAATTGACTTGTTCTATAAACTCAGAAGGGATGATTTCTGGGATGGCACCATGCTGTGACCACCATCTCAGTAACCAAGAAGGGAATTTTGATTTGAATTTGTGGTCAAATGAGAAAAACCAAGAATGACTATATGACTCATTTTGATGTAGGAGGATTTTGAACCAAGCATTAATGTAATCATAGTAACTATATTGTTTATCATGGTTGGGAAGGTCTCGTAGCGAAAAAGGGAGACCCTATTCTTCCATGGAAACAATATTATGAATGTACAAGGAATGGTAAATGATTTTACTGGTCTGGACTCGATCTTAGATAGGTTTAATGATGATTAACTTATGGTGGAAAAGAATATCCTTATAAAAGGTTATTGACTTATAGGGATGGGAAGGAATGAAATACCATCCATTAGGGAAAGAAGATTTGACTAATTCAAGGACATTGTGGATATTTTTATGGACTGGTTCTTTGTAAAAAACATTAAATGACTGTTTAAGAACATAATTTGTTCTTCGGGTAGACTTGTTAGGAGGCATTGGCGTAATTGACTGGCAGGCAAAAGGGTCTGAAGCCAGAGCCGAAGTGTAACTAGGTTTAGGAATATTACCAAGAATTTGGTATCGGTTGACTAGATCAATTGGAGGTGCAACAATAGGTTGACTGGATGGCACAATGGCAAAAGGTTTTGTAGTAGGTTTGTGGCTTGACATCTGTAAGAAATATGACAGAAGTAGATTAGCATCCACTGAGGACGTCTAATCTATCCATATGAAAGTTAACTAGATTAGTGTAATGAGCAATGAAATTGTGATAACTTCTAGTCTGATTGAACTGAAGGTAGGGGTCTTGATGAAAGTAAGGGTAATTTTGTAGTGACTTTAAATAGGATATTTTAATCTTATAATATCGAATAGTTTTGCGGTATCTTGTACTTGTAATCTGTGTATAGAACAATAAGGAGTAGGCATGATGCACTATCCTTCTTGTAAAAATTCTCGGGTAAGGAAATCAGGGATAGAATTTTGACTACCAGGAATATATTCAATATCAAAATAAAAAATACTTAAAATGGATTGCCATCGAGCAAAAATATGTTTACTGGCAATTTTTGAACATCTTTTTCCAAGACATATTTAGCACTTTTGCAATCAACACGTAATAGGAATTTTTTATTTAAAATCTCATCTTGAAATTTACTAATACATAAAACAATAGATAAACTTTCTTTTTTAATAGTACTATAATTTTTCTATGCTTTGTTCCAAACACTAGAATGAAAACAAACAATTTGTTCAGATGATTGGGGAGTGATTTTCTGAAGGAGAATACCACCTTAACCAACATCAGAAGCATCAGTCTGAATAATTTTGAATGAATTTTCAATAGGAATGTCAGGACAAGGCAAGGTCTTGACATATTTTTTGACTTGTTGAACAATAGTAATATGAGTAGAAGACCAAAGAGAAGGATTATCTTTCAACCTATCAAAAAGGGGTTGACAAGTTTTATTAAGGTCTTTGTAAAATTCAACAATGTAATTTAAGGATCCTAAAAACCGTTGTAATTGGGTTTTGTCTAAGATTTCATCAGGGAACTTAAAAGCAAACTCAATAGATCGACCGATAGGAAGAATAGTACTCTGGTGGATATCATAACCTAAGAATCTAACTTTAGTTTGGAATAGCTTAATCTTAGGAGCAGAAATGACTAGACCATTATATTTGATAATGTGGAGAAATGAATTAAGATGTTTCCAATGTTCATCGAGTGACTTAGAGAAAATGAGGATATCATCTATGTAGACAATAGAAAAATGACTAAAGGGATTAAAAATTTCATTTATAATGCTTTGGAATTCACTGGGAGCATTATTTAATCCAAAGGCATGACATTCCATTCGTAATGGCCAAAAGGTGTAGTAAAGGCAGTTTTATAACGATCATCAGGATGAATTTATATTTGCCAAAATCTACTTTTAAGATCAAATTTACTAAAGATGACAGCTTGACTAAGCCTTTTAATGAGGTCTTTTTTATTAGGGATTGGACAACGTATCCATTCTAAAACTTTATTTAATAGTTCATAATTAATGACTAATCGTGGAACACCACGTTCAAGTTCAACATTTTTATTAACATAAAAAGCAGGGCAAGACCAAGGAGATTTGCTTTTACTAATGATATTATTGGCGAGTAAATCCTTAATTTCTTTTTTATACATTTCGACTAATTCATTATTCATTTAAATTGGGTGAGATTTGGTAGGGATTTGTTGTTCATTAAAATTTTTAATATAAGGTAAAGTGACCACATGTTTTTTTTTCCATGCCAGAAAGCACTAGGTAAAGTAGAGCAAACTGTGGTTTCTAACTGTGTTTTAAATTTGTCAATTTTCGATATAAGAATTGGATTGGTTAATTGAGTTTCAATTCCTTTATACTTGACTTTTTCTTTGAGGAATTTAAGTTTTTTGGTTAATCGGTTAATAGATTGAGAAATGGAACATTCTTTTAATTGATTTAATTCTTTGATCTCGGGAGGAGACAGTAATTTAAAAGTTATAGTGTGACCAAAAGCTTGCATTGTTATTCCATTATTAGTAGTAGTGAATGGATATAATAAAAAGATAAATTGAGTGCCTAAAATGACTATATCTGTTAAGTTTCGAACTAAAACAAATGATGTTTTAAAACAAACATTATTTTGACAAATATATACCTTTGGTAATTTATATGTAATATGCATTTGATGTAACACCCAGAATTTTTCCCTTCGTACAAGCGGAAGAGTTTACGCTCGAGCGGCCTTGTGAGGCTTCCAATATTTTTTGCAGTCTGTCTGAGATTCTAAGAGTCATGAATTTCCGCTCGAGCACATGAGTGGTCCCTCGAGTGGTCGGCTTTGTTAGTTCGTTTGCTTGAGCGTAGGGTTGGACGCTTGAGCGGTCCGCCTAGTTGATTCTGAATTTTTGGGACTAGTGGGATTACTCTTGACATTTTTATTATTGTAATTGGAGCCTCCATATTTTATTTTGGGACATTGACAAGTGGTAATATGATGGTTGAGCAAAATTGGACCAAAAACTTTGACTCGGGTAATCTTTCTATGAACAGCCGTCACTCTTTTACCCTTTTCTTTTTCCATACTCTGAATTTGGGTGTGAGGCTAGAACCATTGGAAAGATTGTTTCTAGGGCTTCGATTTGGACACAAGAACGACCTAAAATGGAGCTCGGATGAGAGAGTTATGCCTGTTTGAAGTGTTAGTATCTGTGCTGTAAGCAACTGCGCTCGAGTGCAGAAAGTGGCGCTTGAGTGGACTGCGTGAATTCAGCAACTCAAAAAGTGATTTTATAGCGACCCTGGTCTTTTCCCAGTCGATGTTTGTATCCGGACTTAGGTTCCGTAGATTCTATCTTTGTGTAATGGTTGTTGTCGTCCTATGTTTTCTTATTTGGAGTTATAGGATGTGTTGGGCGGATTTGGAACAAGTCGGTTGAGCTTAGGAACCAAAACTAGTTGCCCAGATTTTTGGCTTGTCGGCCGAGGGAGTTTGGCCTTTCGGCGGGGACTTGATGTTGCTTGTCCGCTCGAGCGAGGGTTTTGGCGCTCGAGTGGGAAAAACACCCATCGATTTCTTGTGCGAGGTTGGGCCTTCGGCGGGAGTTGGTCGCTCGGCGAGTCTATGAGTGTCCGCTCGAGCGTGGGTTTGTCCTTCGGCGAAGGCGGGTATAAAATCGTGTTTTAGCGTTTTAAAGCGATTTTCATCCTCTTTTTGATTTCAGAACCCTAGGTCCGTGTTCTCTCTCTCTCCCAACTCATCTTCTCTCCTAGGTTTCATCTATTTAGAGTGATTATCTAACCTAGTTCCTTCATTAAAAAGGTAGAGTGGGTCGAGGGCTTCCATTTAATCTGAACAGTTGTTGATTTGGAGCACTTTGGAGTTTGGGCTATCATCTCAAGTCTTCTTCTTTTCGGGTTCTTGCTTGGTAGGATTTCCTACTCCATTTATATGCTTTAATCCTAAGTGTTGGTATTTTGGTATGTGGGGATAGTTTAAAAATTTTGGGAGAAACCTTAGGGTTTTGGCTTAAATTAATTTGTATAATTAATTTAAGGGAAAAATGTGGAATTGGGTTTAATTCATGAAGTTGGGGAAATTATGAGATTAATGATATAGTTGGGTAGTTTAAATACTTACCTATGAGAATGTTGATTTTACATTCATTGTTGTATTTATTTCTTGTTTAGAAATAACTGTTTTAGGCTATCGGTGGAGGATAGTCGTGATTGTTGTAGGCCTTGCATGTGGCTTAGGTATAACCGGAATTAAGTCACTTATGTTGATTTGAATTAATGTCTGAACATTACTTGTATTGATTATGTGTTGTATATGGCAATTGTGTGTTTCATTGCATATGCATGTTGTTTGGAGGAGATAGGGGATGAACTCCACGGTTTAGGGGAAGATAGGGGATGTACCTCTAAACCGGATTTGTTGGGAGGAGATAGGGGTGGACTCCAGTAGCATCACTCATATATGTGCTTATTGATAATAGCAATATTGCTATTTGTTGTTGATATGATACATCATTATAGTGTGTATCAGTTGGAAGTATGGAAGTGTTGTGGTTTGAGCTTTAGTCTCATTTATTTTTGTGACATCTGGATCACTATTATAGTTGGCCAGGTTCTGAGCCATAATGTTATAATTGGAAAGTTGAATAAATATCGGAAAGTGAAAGGTGTCATAGACAATACGTCATAGACAATGTAGACATTCGTGTCATGGAATTGGAAATTGATTATCTTGTGTTAACCATGTATCGAATGCTAATGCTTTAGTTAATCCTTATGCTTGGTTTAGTATTTTTCTACTGGGCTGTGGCTCACCCTATATGGGAACTTCATTTTCAGGTTCAGGTGGTTCATTACCTCCAAGGAGTTAGCTTGTGAGGATTTGGACTCGAAGACTTGCTTTTATTGCTTCGTGTTTATTTGATACATGTAAACATTCAAGCCTAGGGCTTTATCTGTATTGAGTTAGACTCTTATTTCTTTGTGTCCAAGTGTTGGCTTGGCAAGATGTAAGCCCCGTAGGGCATTTGTTTTGATGTTACATGTAATGCTTTATTTAGTAATACTCTGATGGATAATAGAACGTTTCATTCTCTATTATTAATGCATGTTAATTATATCTATATGATGGGTTTTATTTTGAGGGCGTTACAACTTGGTATCGAGGCGTCGGGTTGAATGCTTTGGGTACGTGGGAAGTGATTAGTATCACAATGGGTTCGTCTCGTTTGATAGAGACTTAGTGTAATGATTCCATGCTTATATGATAACATGTTTATGTGACTATGTGGGTATGGAATGTAGTTTCTAGGATGTTGATTGGACCCTTGAGTCTCTGAAAGTCTTGTTGGAAAGGCACTTGATCAGTGTTGTTTCCAATCGGAACTTTAGTGACGCCTTGGGACTATCATTATCCAGTAATGAAATTCGTAGGTGCTTATGTGATTATGTGCTTACGTGATGTGATTTATTGTTGTCCAATGTATTAGGACGCGAGTGTCATAGTTTTGGCATATTGTTTAGAGTGCTAACATCATTGTTTCCTTTATTAGGATGTCAGGACAAGGACGAGGTCGTGGTAGGCGTGGTAGGCGAGCCGGCGAAGTGCCTATCTGGGAGAAATTCCGGCGATTCGGGAGGTGTTAGCCGAGCCAATGTGGCCGAGCAGTGAGCAGCCGAGCTATGGGCGCTAGCCGAGAGATAGCGAGGGCATTGAGAGTCGATGGGCATTCTCCGTGAGAATCGAGCTCCGGTTGTGGTTGCGGATCACGGGACCCTCCTTCTGAAGAGGAGTTTTCGATCTAATCCGGATGAATTTGTGGGTGATCCAAAAGAGCTTAAAAGCGATGAATGGCTCGAATAGACAACGAGCGTTTGAGATGCTAGGCATCGAAGGCGAATCTTGATGGTGACCTTGGCATCTTTCGGTGAAAGGGGATCTTGGTCGATGGTGGAAGTTCACCAAGGGTCGTATTGGAGGTACTTGGAAGGCTTTTGTTGATGCTTTTGAGAAGTACTGTCTCCGGTATTCGAGAAGTTGAGAGATCGATTCTTGACTAAGCGAGAATAGTTCATCGATGGTGAGTTTGAGGCCTCATTTACTAGTTTGTCGAGTTACTTTGAGTTAGTGGCGTCTGAAGAGCGTGTATTGAGTTTGAGAAGAAGTTGAGGCGTGGCCTCATCTTTGAGTTGTCGGATCTATGATTAGGGATTTTAGGCGATTGGTTGATCTGTGACCCATACCGAGACTATGATGCAGAGGAGGAGGAAGAGGCGAAAAGGCTCCAAGAGGAGTCGGGATGGCCAGAGTGATGGCGAGAGGTTTCACTCCTCGGCTGACATCGAGTAGTTTTCTAGATCCACTTTTCGATCGAGTGCTAGATCTAGGAAAGGTAGTCAGGGGGACGTTACCTGTTTCAAGTGTGGCCAGCTGGGTCACAAGTCTCCAGTTGTCCTCGAGAGGAGGAGTTCAGAGCGACATCTTCTTGGCTCGATCTCGAGCGAGTCGGGGTAGAGGCCGCTCTCTTGTTTTCAGTCTTGATCGGTGGGCACATGAAGATTTTGCCACAGTTGGGTGCTTTATCTGGTGCATCTGGTTCGGCGGACTTCGAGTCATTGCACCTCGGTCGATTCGAGCCTCGAGGCCAATCGAAACTTCGTCGTCGATCTGTCGACAATCTTATGCTCAGGGGTGGCGAGGTTGATCGAGAGGTCGTCTGGGCGTGTATCTTTATTACTGCAGATCTGTCTTCGCTCCATCTGTTGTGAGAGGTACCTTCTTGTTTTGCAATTGATTGCTAGTGTTTTGATCGTCTGGTGCATCTCATTCTTTCGTGTCTTGCATTTGCATCCATTTTGGAGTTGGAGTTAGCTCGATTAGCATCTCCTATTTGTGTAATGTCACCTCTTGGGGTGAGTTGATTTTGAAACAAGGTGTTAGGGGTTGTGATATAGAGGTTGATGATCATAGAATTCCTTTTTCTTTTGTGGTTATGCCCATGAAGGGCTTTGATGTTATTTTGGGTATGGGTAGTTATCGTCATCTTAAGCGGTTATTGATTACTCTGGTCGAGGGTCACTTGTTGTACGTGAGCAGAGTGTTTTTCATTTTACGGGGATCGGGTTGGTAGTATTTTGCCACGGAGTATGGTCATGAGGCGGAGTGAGCTTAGTGGTCTACTTGCTGGTCTTTCGATTAGTGAGGGTGATGAGACCAGTTGTTTTGCGAGGTGGTTTGTGAGTATTCGGATGTTTTCAGGATCTTGTTAGTTTGCCACCTCGGCGAGATTGAGTTCTCTATTGATTTAGTCCCGGGCACGGCGCCGATTTCTATGGCACCTTACCGTTTTGCCCCAGCCGAGTTAGTTGAGTTGAAGGTTCAACTCCAGGAGTTGTTAGATAAGGGCTATATCCGTCCTAGTGTTTCGCCGTGGGGAGCACCGGCCCTCTTTGCTAAGAAGAAAGGTGGTGCTTTGAGATTGTGTATTGATTACAGGAAATTGAATCGGGCTACGGTTAATAATAAGTATCCTATGCCCCGTATTGATGATTTGTTTGACCAGTTGAAGGGTTCCGTTGTTTCTCTAAGATAGATTTGAGATCGGGTTATCATCGGTTGAGAGTCGGAGGAGGATATTCCTAAGGCGGCATTCCGTCTGTGATATGGTCATTATGAGTTTCGGTGATGCGTTTGGGCTCACCAATGCACCGATGTTTATGGATTTGATGAACGGATCTTAGAATTCTTGGATCGTTTGTGGTCGTCTTCGTGGGCGACATTGATTATTCACCTTGAGGAGGCGACGAGAACACTTGAGAGTGGTGCTTGAGTTACTTAGAGCCCATAAAATTTGTATGCTAAGTTAGGAAGTGTGAGTTACGGCTAGAAGAGGTGAAGTTCTTAGGCCATGTAGTTTACGGGAAGGGTGTCTGTTGATACATCAAGGCGAGGCGGTGCAAGATTGGGCCTGACCTAAGAGTGTGTTTGAGATCCGATTTTACGGGATTAGCGGGGTATTCGTCGATTTGTGAAAGATTTCTCGAGTTAGCTTCACTGTTGACTAGATTGACTCGGAAGGAGTCAAATTTGTTTGGAGTGAGACTTGTGAAAAGTCATTTCAGAGTTGAATGTTAGATTGACTACCGCTCGGTCTTGATTATTCGGAGAGAGGGTTGGGTTATGCGATCTATTGTGATGCCTCACGAGGGTCTTGGTTGTGTGTTGATGCAAGAGGAAAGTGGTTGCCTATGGCTCACGTCGATTGAAAATTCATGAGAAGAATTACCCTACGCATGATTTAGAATTAGCAGCTGTGATTTTTGCCTTGAAGATTTGGAGGCATTATCTTTATGGTGAGAGGTTCGAGGTATTCTCGGATCATAAGAGTCTGAAATATCTGTTTACACAGAAAGACTTGAATTTGAGGCGGAGGAGGTGGATGGAGTTCATTGAGGATTATGACTTTGAGTTGCACTATCATCAGGAAAGGCCAATGTTGTGGCCAATGCCCTTAGCGAAATCTGTTGGTGGCGTAGCTAGTATAGCCATCAGAGTGGGAGATGTTGGGTGCACTTGGGGAGTTTGATTTATACAGGTGAATCCGTTGAGGCTGACCTTGTTTTTGTTCTTGTGACCTACACTTGTGACTCGAGTGTTAGAGGCTCGGAAGGGTGATCTTGAGGTAGAATCTCTCAGAAGATTTCGATGGGAAGGTTGAGAAGGGTTTAGCGGTGTATCCCGACGAGTGTGAGATCTGAGACCGTTTGTTTGTCTTGGGAGTCTTCTTGAGAGGAGGTACTCCGAGAGTTTCATCATTCGCGCCTTGCGGTGCATCCGGGAGGCACTAAGATGTATCGGGATTTGGGTCGCCAGTTTTGGTGGTGGGGTATGAAGAGAGATGTGGCAGCTTTCGTATCTAAGTGGCTTACTTGTCAGCAAGTGAAGGCCGAACATCAGAGGCCAGCGGGTTTGTTACAACCCTTGCCTATTGCCGAGTGGAAGTGGGAGCATGTCACTATGGACTTCGTTGTGGGTCTTCCGAGGACTCAGCGGGGTAGTGATGCTATTTGGGTGGTTGTAGACCGGTTAACGAAGTCAGCGCACTTCATTCCTATGCGTGTTAGAGATTCGGTAGATCATCTTGCCGACTTATATATTCGGGACATAGTGAGGTTGCACGGGGTCCCAGTGACGATCGTCTCAGATAGAGACCCTCGTTTTACCGCTAGGTTGTGGCGAGTTCTTGAGTGCTATAGGCACTAAGTTGACTTTCACGGCTTATCATCCTCGGCCGGCAGGCGGTCCGGCGTACTATTGAGATCCTTGAGGATATGCTTTGAGGTTGTGTTCTCGACTTTAGTGGGTCGTGGGAGAGGCACTTACCATTAGTGGAGTTTGCCTACAACAACGACTTCGATCTAGTATCGGTATGGCACCGTTTGAGGCCTTGTATGGCCGGCCGTGTAGATCTCGGTTTGTTGGGCGAGGTGGGTGATGCACCTTTGTTGGGTCCGGAGTTAGTAAGAAGCAGCGGAGAAAGTTGAGCTTATCCGTAGAGGCTCGTTCTGACCTAGAGTCGTCGAAATCTTATCTTGGACGTAGGAGGAGACCTTTGGTGTTTGAGGTGGGTGATCATGTCTTTAGAAGATATCACCCAAAGCGAGGTTTGATGAGGTTTGGGAAGAAGCGGGAAGTTGTCCCCTCGGTTTATTGGGCCTTTTGAGATCCTTGAGAGGATTGGCGAAACTTATCGTTTAGCTTTGCCACCGCGATTATCCGGAGTTCATGGCGTGTTTCATGTGGTATGCTTGAGTATGAGCGGATCCGTCACATGTGTTGGATTGGGTGATTTAGTTGTTGATGAGGATGTCTCGTATGAGGAAAGACCGGTTCGGGTCTTGGATAGGCGGGATCAAGTTTTGCGAGGCAAAACCATCCCTTTGGTGAAAGTTTTGTGGAAGCATCACGGAGTGGAGGAAGCCACTTGGGAACGTGAGTTGGCAGTCCGTGAGAAATATCCGGATATGTTTATTGAGTTGTAATCTTGTATATTGAGTTGTAATCTTGTATTTAGACTATATAATATTGTTCAACTTAAGAGCTTTATATATATATATATATGTCTTAACTTAGAAAACATTGAGAATGTTTTGGATTTGATGTTAACATTTGCACTTGCCTTTTTATGGAAGTGGAGTATGACATTTATATATTGAATGTGTTGTTTATATCATGAACTTGAATAATGATATGGAAATTGTTAACATTGGAAGGAATAATGCATAATATTGATGCAAGTTGAATATATGTTGATTTATACATATTCTGAGATGCCTCTAGATAAGAGATGAAGTGACCGGTATTGGGTCAAGTTGTTGTTTTATTGTGTTATAATATCATTGGGAATTGAGAAAAAAAAAAAAAACTTGTTTTACAAACTTATGTTTAATTTCGGGGACGAAATTCTTTTAAGGGGGGGAGATTATAGCGACCCCGGTCTTTTCCCAGTCGATGTTTGTATCCGGACTTAGGTTCCGTAGATTCTATCTTTGTGTAATGGTTGTTGTCGTCCTATGTTTTCTTATTTGGAGTTCTGAGGATGTGTTGGGCGGATTTGGAGCAGTCGGTTGAGCTTAGGAACCAAAACTAGTTGCCCAGATTTTTGGCTTGTCCGCTCGAGCGGGGAGTTTGACGCTCGAGTGGGGTCTTGATGTTGCTTGTTCGCACGAGCGGGGGTTTTGGCGCTCGAGCGGGAAAAACACCCATCCAGTATTTCTTGTGCAGGTTGGGCCTTTCGGCGGAGTTGGTCGCTCGGCGAGTCTGAGTGTCGCTCGGCGGCCGGGTATAAAATCGTGTTTTAGCGTTTTAAGCGTTTTCATCCTCTTTTCAGATTCCAAACCCTAGGTTACGAGTTCTCTCTCTCCCAACTCATCTTCTCTCCTAGGTTTCATCTATTTAGAGTGAGTATCTAACCTAGTTCCTTCATTAAAAAGGTAGAGTGGGTCGAGGGCTTCCATTTAATATGAACAGTTGTTGATTGGAGCACTTTGGAGTTTGGGCTATCATCTCCGTCTTCTTCTTTTCGGGTTCTTGCTTCGAGGTAGGGATTTCCTACTCCATTTATATGCTTTAATCCTAAGTGTTGGTATTTTGGTATGTGGGGATAGTTTAGAAATTTTGGGAGAAACCTTAGGGTTTTGGCTTAAATTAATTTGTATAATTAATTTAAGGGAAAAATGTGGAATTGGGTTTAATTCATGAAGTTGGGGAAATTATGAGATTAATGATATAGTTGGGTAGTTTAAATACTTACCTATGAGAATGTTGATTTTACATTCATTGTTGTATTTATTTCTTGTTTAGAAATAACTGTTTTGGGCTATCGGTAGAGGATAGTTGTGATTGTTGTAGGCCTTGCATGTGGCTTAGGTATAACCGGAATTAAGTCACTTATGTTGATTGAATGTCTGAGAACATTACTTGTATTGATTATGTGTTGTATATGACAATTGTGTGTTTCATTGCATATGCATGTTGTTTGGAGGAGATAGGGGATGAACTCCACGGTTTAGGGGAAGATAGGGGATGTACCTCTAAACCGGATTTGTTGGGAGGAGATAGGGGATGGACTCCAGTAGCATCACTCATATATGTGCTTATTGATAATAGCAATATTGCTATTTGTTGTTGATATGATACATTATTATAGTGTGTATCAGTTGGAAGTATGGAAGTGTTGTGGTTTGAGCTTTAGTCTCATTTATTTTTGTGACATCTGGATCACTATTATAGTTGGCCAGGTTCTGAGCCATAATGTTATAATTGGAAAGTTGAATAAATATCGGAAAGTGAAAGGTGTCATAGACAATACGTCATAGACAATGTAGACATTCGTGTCATGGAATTGGAAATTGATTATCTTGTGTTAACCATGTATCGAATGCTAATGCTTTAGTTAATCCTTATGCTTGGTTTAGTATTTTTCTACTGGGCTGTGGCTCACCCTATATGGGAACTTCATTTTCAGGTTCAGGTGGTTCATTACCTCCAAGGAGTTAGCTTGTGAGGATTTGGACTCGAAGACTTGCTTTTATTGCTTCGTGTTTATTTGATACATGTAAACATTCAAGCCTAGGGCTTTATCTGTATTGAGTTAGACTCTTATTTCTTTGTGTCCAAGTGTTGGCTTGGCAAGATGTAAGCCCGTAGGGCATTTGTTTTGATGTTACATGTAATGCTTTATTTAGTAATACTCTGATGGATAATAGAACGTTTCATTCTCTATTATTAATGCATGTTAATTATATATATATGATGGGTTTTATTTTGAGGGCGTTACAGATTTTCTAGGTCATTCTCTCCAGGTTTCTTTTCTCTCTTCCTTCCCCTCATCCTAGGTCCGAAAACCCTAGATTTTTGAACCAAATACCTTCCATTCCTCAAAGATTTGGCCAAGATCTCTTACCAAAAAGTGAAGAAGGCTTGAAGATCTTACTTTTCTGCCTATTGGAATTTGGATTTGCAAAGTATTCTTCTTGAAGCTTTGCTTTCTTGCTTGTTCCTTGAGGTAGGGATTCTAGTTCTTCTTCAATACTTTCATTTATAGATAGATTGGTGGTATTTGCTTTATAGAAATACAAAATTTATATTTTTGAGCATATTATGATAAATCATGAGATTGGGGGTTTAGGGTTTGAAATGTTGGGGTTTAAATCTTGGGTTATGATTATGGGTTTATGAAATTCGGTGTATAATTAATAGAAGTAATGGAATAAAAAGTGTTTGGTTGAAAAGCTTTAATTTCTCTTAAAACCCTAGTTTGCTTCATGAAGATAGATGATGATTTTGCTTAAATTGAAAGTAGCATTATGAAATTGAGGCGCTCAATTGAATATATACAAGTTTAATTTAATTTTGGAAGTGTGTGGAAATTTATGTAAAAGTTGCAATTGAACCCTTATTTTTGATATTTTAAATTACGTGATAATATGAAACAAAGTTTTGGGGGAAGAAATTGTTAATGGTCTGGATGATATGAATTTTGTGATGAAATGATGAAGTTGAGGTTTAAGAGGTTGCTTTGAAATATGTTGAATTGCATGGAGCTATGTTGATGTAACAACCCTCATTCTTGTCTTAGTCAAATTCATGTGCATTTGCATGATTTTGTCTTGTTAAGCTTGCATTTGTAGACTTTGACTTGTTTTGCCTAAGTAAAGGACCCTGTGTTGTTTTGTGCTTATGTGTTTTGCCTAAGTATTGTATGCATGCTTTGTTCCTTGCTTGGTGCTGTCTCAAGCCTAGGTCATGTTAAGCCTAGATCATGTCAAGCCTAGGTCATGTTAAGCCTAGATCATCTCAAGCCTAGGTCATATATCCTTGCTGTCTCAAGCCTAGGTCACACCTTTGAACCTCTTACACCTAGGCCGTTGAGCACCAACACCTCGGACCATCTTGGAACCACTTTGGTTGACCTCCACCGTCACCTAGGCATATTGGCTGAGATGTGCATCACCTAGGCCGAGTTGTGTATCATCTAGGCTGAGATGTTAATCATCTAGCAGTCCTAGATCCTTGGTCTTTGAACCTAGCAACCTTTTATTCCAGGACTGGTATAACCTAGACCGAGGTGTGGCACATCTAGGTCGAGGTGTGGCACAGCTAGGCCAAGTGTTATCCTTCCTGGCCGAGATCAGTGAGACCTTACTTGCCGAAGCCTATGTCCTAATCCGAGATCATTGCCTTGTCAGAGTGCCCATGTCACCTTACTTGTTATACACCCTTTGTCATGCTCTTGTCTTGTCACTCTGGCACCTTTTTAAGGAGACCCAACCAGATGTTGCGATGTGTCCCAGCAGAGGGTTAAGTCAGCTAGTAGTGAGAAACCCATATCATTTGCTATATCGTTGCTCTAGAAGAGAGGGAAGCTCTAGGAAAGAGGAAGAAAGAGTTCTTAGAGAGAGAACTAGATTTCCAAGCTTGATCTTCACACCTTGAACCGTTAGATTTGTGTTTTGAGGTTAGATTCTTGATCCACTCTTGTTGTTCTTTATATTGATCCGATCACATTGCATGATCTAGCATGATTCATAAGCCATGCATTCATTTAAAGTTTGGTTTTAGAAAGAGAAAATGATGTTCTTGTGTTCTTCAAGAAAAGCCTTGTTTTGATTCGAAAGTTTGTAACAAGTCGCATGTTTTGTGTTTGTTTTCATGAAATCTTCAAGTATGGGTACCTAAGTCCATGTTTTTGAACTCATATCATGAAATCTCAGATTTTGAATAACAAGTTATGATTTTAGCATTCATGTTCTTCAACCCAGATTTCCATACTTCATTTCCCTAAGTGTGGTCACTGAGACCACTCTTGCCTAGATCTCACACCTAGGCCAAGCATCGTATCTCACCTTAGCCTACCTTGCATGATCACTTGCACCTTAGCCTATCTTGCATACACACCTAGGCCGACCACCACACACCTAGGCCAACCACCACACACCTAGGCCGACCATGGTACACTCTTGCCGGCACCTTGTAACATCTCGGCAGGCAGCTGCACACCTAGGCCTAGGAGACCACACCTCGGCCAAGAGTGTGGGACCTCGGCCAAGACCCCCTGAGTTCACCCAGCTAGCCCATTTTTTTCCTAGATCATTTATGTGCATCCATTCCAAGACCTGGTTGGTACCCGGAATGTTTTCCCTAGAAGAAAAACAATGTTTTAACTCCCAGCACATGTTTTGCTTTGTCTTGACTTGGTTTTGGAAAGAAATGCCGGGATCTTTTCCCTCATGCAAAGCTTGTTTTGAAAGTGCATTTCATAACCATCTTTGAGCATTCCTTCTTGTCTTCTTGAAGTGCATTCAGTGGACTTTTATTATGTATTTGTAGGTCTTGGATCCTTGCCTTAATCCCTACACCCGAAGAGCTATTATGAGTGGTATTTTTAATAAAGCTATGTTATAATGTTTTGATAAAAGCTTTGCTTTGCTTTGTTTTGGAAAAGTATTTGATCAAGCATGAATGATTATCCTCTAATTTTTGTATCAAGTATTATGTTTGTTTTGATGACATTCTAGGAAGGTTCTTTCGTGCTAGGGGACGTTAAGCCTATGTAGCACCTTTGTTTGAGATATCTCTTTGCCATCGACGGTCATGTACGGATGGTACCACCGACGGTCTTGTACGGGTGGGTTACGTTTTGCCACTGACGATTTTCTAGGTGGGTTGTCTAACCGATTCCAGGTCAGCCACCGACGGTCGTGAATGGGTGTGCTCTGATTCCGGGACGGTTATTCTTTTATTTTGTCAGGAATGTCATGCTTTGTATTATGTAGATGTTATTAAACATCCCAAGAAGCTTTGAAAGAATTTGATTGATGAACTTGATTCATCCCATGTTTTGTTACAAGCTATGATATGTATTGTTTTGATAAAGATCTTGGATATCATTCATTCAAACCTTTATTACTTATACCATTCATTGAGCATCCAAGCTCACCCTTCTCTTGTCTTCTTGAAGTGCATTCAGTGGACTTTTATTATGTATTTGTAGGTTTTGGATCCTTGCCTTAATCCCTACACCCGAAGAGCTATTGTGAGTGGTATTTTTAATAAAGCTATGTTATAATGTTTTGATAAAAGCTTTGCTTTGCTTTGTTTTGGAAAAGTATTTGATCAAGTATGAATGATTATCCTCTAATTTTTATATCAAGTATTATGTTTGTTTTGATGACATTCTTGGAAGGTCCTTTCGTGCTAGGGGACGTTAAGCCTATGTAGCACCTTTGTTTGAGATATCTCTTTTGCCACCGACGGTCTTGTACGGGTGGGTTTATCTAATCGATTTCGGGTCGGCCATCGACGATTGTGAATGGGTGTGCTTCGATTTTGAGACGATTATTCCCTTGTTTTGCCATCGATGATTTTTCGGGTGGGTTGTCTAACCGATTTGGAATTTGACCAGCGGTTGTGAGCAGGTGTGCTTGATTCCCGGTTATTCCCTTGTTTTGTCCGGAATGTCATTCCTTGGTATTATGTAGATGTTATTAAACATCCAAGAAGTTTTGAAAGAATTTGATTGATGAACTTGCTTCATCCCATGTTTTGTTATAAGCTATGATATGTATTGTTTTGATAAAGATTTCGGATATCATTCAATCAAACCTTTATTACTTATATCATTTACTGAGTATCCAAGCTCACCCTCCCCTTTATATATATATAGGTGATGAGCAAGAAGGCTGTGACGCCTAAGATGTTGTTTGCAACTTTGTTTTGGATTCATGTTTTGCTAGCATCTTGAAGATTATGCTTCTTAGCTTTTGGTTCATTTCTTTTGTATATTTCGGCTTGAGAAGTCTTTTGATCAAGATGTAATATTTAGTTTTAATTCATTTGTATCCAAGATGTAAAACCATGTTAAGATGTATGACATTTCATTTGATCTATGTACAGCTCTTATGGACTACTTAGATTTAAATTTGCTTCCGCACATGTAAGCCCCATATGTATACTCTGATTGTGTGAATTTTCATAAGTTGGCCTTTGTTAATCTCGGATTACTGGCCATCATGACACTATTCTACTAGGGGCGGTATGGGGTCGTGACAGTTGAACTTGCATCAAATTATGTTGAATTGCACTGTTTGGTGTTGAGTTGTGTTGGGTTGTATTGAGTTGTGTTGAGTTGGGTTGAGTTGTGTTGAGTGGTGTTGTGTTGGTACCCGTGCGAGGAGTTAAAAAATGTTTTTGGGGGCCTATATCCTACCATATAATAGTCGGCAAATGTAAGGGTGGTTTTGAATTAAAGGTGCCCAATTGCCCTGTCTAGGCTTATCGCTGGACAAGTGTGGGAAAAATGATTTTTGTGTGTCCACATAGTCTCGCCGTATAATAGCTGGCAAAAGAGGAAAAATGATTTTTGGGTGTCCACACAGTCCTGCCGTATAATAGCCAGTAAAAGTGAAAAAATGGATGGTTTTGAAAATGTTTTTGGGTGCCCATTTCCTACCGTATAATAGCCGGCAAATGTGGGGATGGTTTCTAAAATTGAAAATGTTTTTGGGGGTCCACGTCCTGCCATATGACAGTTGTTAAATGAGGAAAGACATGGTTTTTGGAAAAATAGGGTTTTTGAGAATGGTTTTTGGGAGTTCACTTTCCGCCATATAATAGCCGGCAAAAGGTGGAAGGTGTTAAGAATTGGGTGCCCGCTATCCCGCCGTATCAAGTTGGCAAAAGGTGGAATGTGTTGAGAAATGTGTTAAGTCGGTGATAATATGTGTGAATTTTGATGAACTTATGAAATTACAATTTGATGTGTACTTTGGTACGGAGGGGAAATGCATAAGGAAATTATTTGAAAGGAATTGATAATGAAATAGTAATTGGATAAAGGGTTGGTGATAATGAAATCACCGGGTTGTTTGTATCTATAAGGAAAGATTAAAAGTTTTGTTTTTGTAATTACTTGAGAAATTGAATTAAATGGGTTTATTATTCTTGTGCTATGTTAAATTATAATTGATAATGCAAATGTGGATGTGATGTGGTTGTTGGACAAGTAGGAGTTGAGTGTAGGAGAATTGTTATTGAATATAAAGGAGATTTGGACTTCTATGTTATGGAGTTATAGCAATAATGGATAGACAAGTGAGGATGGAGTGTATGAGGGTTATTTTTGGAGTATTAAGGGAACTTAAACTTTGAGGTTATGGGGTTATAATAATTGTGAATAATAAAAAGGTAAATAGAAATGAATGAAGGAATATTTTGGAATTGGGTTAATGAATTTAAAATGATGTTGTTCCTTAAACATATTTATTTTCAAAAAGGGTTTATGGTTTTTCTAACAATGAGAGATGATTTTTATAGTTGATAGTTTTCCTTAAATGTTCAAATACATTTTGAAATCACAAAACGTCACCTTACTATATAGTGTAAACACCCCATTTTTGACCGACCTTAAGACTCAGACGTCACCGTTTGAGCGCTTGGTGATGTTGCATATCGCGCTCGTCCAGGAGTCCCAGAGTCGCGGCCGTGCGCCCTGCCTCCGGACTTCCGAACCCTCTTCTGTGCCTTGCCTCGGTTTGCGAACCAGACTCGGTTTTCTCTGTTTTCTTTCCTGAGGGGAGGGAGAGGTCCCGTAGACTATCTCTCAGTGGCCGTGGGCCACGTTTCGTGCCCGTAGGCCATTTTGCCCATTTCGGAGCCCGGTTCCCGGTTTTCGGAGCCGTCAGGCCGTGTGCCTCGGTTCGGGACCGTCTAACCATCTCCGATTCCTCCGGTTTTTGGCATGCATCTTATTTACTCCCTTTCGAGGGACACTGGGGTCTTAGATACCCACTTCGTGGTTGAACACCACTCCGTACCCAGATCGGTTTGGGGTCCCGACTGCGTTCGACCCCGAACCTTCATTTCGCATCGGTTTGGGTTCATTTTTGGTGGAGGCCTTATTTTCATGGTTAGGAAGCTTGTAGGAGGGTGGGAGGCCAGCATTTGTTTTGACAACCAACTTTTTGTTTGGTCAAAAGTGGTTCAGCATGAATCCGGGAAGGAGAAAAGTCTGCGCGGCTTCACCGAAACGAGCGTAACTCTTTACACAAGAGGAATCAAGCTATGAGGCCACCACCGTTGGAAATTTTACTCCCGGGGCTTCATTTTTCACTCAAGAATATCCTAAATTCAAATTTGGATGGAGGAGATATGGTTGATTGAAGTACGGCATCACTCCGGTTGGACCGAAATCTGCGCAGCTTCATGGAAACAGGAATAACTTTTTCTACAGGAGGAATTTTGATGCAAGGTTTGTTCCATTGGAAAGCTAACTTCCGGGGCTTCAATTTGGACACTTGAATGGCCACATTTGGACTTCCCTAGCACCCACCGGCCAGTCTTCTTCCCGACAACTCCTGAAAAGTAGCTAGCCGGCCAGAAAACCTAGCTGGCCGGCCACCCTTTTTGTGAAATGACCTTTTTGCCCCTTTAAGCTGGCTGGCCATTTTCCTCTCCCTCAGTGTATTCCAGCTGTGCCAGCTGGTTGCCAATTGGACCATCCTCCATACACGTGTATGGAGGATTAGAGAGGTACCTTAGATATTTTTCATGCCTCTCCTCTATGAAGGAGAGGCTTGGCTTCTTGGCTCAAGGTTAGACATTTGTTAGACATATTTGAGAGAGAGCTATACCTTCCACCTCCCATTTCTCTCCATTTCCAAGCTCCAAAGTCATTTTTCTTCAAGTTTGGTGCCATTTCTTCATCACTATCAAGCATCCCCATCACCACTCCATTTCCAGAAGCAATGAGAGGTTCTCAGAGGTTTAGAAGCAACATTCCTCAAGCCAAGAGGTAGAAAAGAAAAGGTCTACAAGGGTAAGTCTCCATTTCCCTCTTTTGTAGCATTTTCTTGCTTCATTTCTCAAGCCTACTTGCTCACTGTTTTAGGCTCCGACCCTAACTGAAAGGGTCACTATTTTGAGCTTATCTTCATGTTTTTTTAAGGGATCAACCCTGTTTGAGCCCTCCATTTGGCACTTGCTTCAATATCATCTTATATGCCATTTTTTTGCATGAAATTTCTAGCCTATGAGTGATCTGTTTTCGAGCATAATGTAAACTGTAAGTGGGCCTATTTTGAGCCCCTCTTCAACATTGAAGAAGGGCTCAATCCTGTTTGGGTCGTCTATCTTGCACTTACTTCATAATCTCTCCTATTTACCGTAAATTTGCATGATTTGTTTGGCCTATATGTAAATTGTTTTGGAGTTTGTTATGAACTGTGAGTAAGCTTATTTTGTGTCCCTCTACAACATTTAGAAGGGATCAATCTTGTTTGGGGTCTCCATGTAGTACCTACCATTCTACCCCTCTTTGGCCCTCATTTTTACATGCTCTTTTAGGCTTATCTAGCCTCTGTTTTCGGCCATCATCAGAACTGGAATGAGTCATATTTTGACCCTCTGGACATATTTCATTAAGGGTATTTTCTTGTTGGATGAATGTTTGGCCTACTTCATGTTATATCCTCTTGTGGCCTCAATCTTGCATGGCATTTTTAGCATATTTTCATACTGATTTGGGGGATGTCATCTACTGTAAATGTGCATATTTTTAGTCCGTCTTCAGTGTTGTAGAAGGGTATTTTTCCATTTGGGCATTGCATATATCACTTACTTCAATACCCCTCTTGGGGAGCCATTTTTGCATTCTTACTTAATCCTATGTGTGCTTGCTGTTTAGCCCTTTTTATGACTGAAAAATGCTTGTTTTGGGGCTGCCTTACTACTGTATTTTCATTCCGTGTCCATATTGTGCATGCATTACATAGCTATGGGCCATTTCGGGTGCCTAAATTCGCATTTCGAGACCATTCCTTGCATTTGGTGTCATTTCGCCATCTTTCGGGACTGTTTTCCCCCATATTTCAGTGCTGAAATTCCATTGGCATGTTTGCATATCATATTTCCATGCCATTACATCGCGTATGCCATCTCCTCGGTTTGCGTGCCCGTGTGCACGCATTTCGAGGCACTTCATTTTCATCCATCGGCCTCTTATGTGAGTGTGGCTGAGGCTCACTCATGTTAGTGTAAGTCCATTTTGCATTCTGTATGCCATTTTAGTCTCATTGCATCGTGTATGCCATTGCCTCGGTTTGCGTGCCCGTGTGCACGCATTTCGAGGCATCTCATTTTTCATCTCTCGGCCTCTTATGTGAGTGTGGCTGAGGCTCTCTCATGTTAGTGTAAGCCCATATTATATTGTTTATGTCATTTTAGCATCATTGCATTCCGTATGCCACTGCCTCGGTTTGCGTGCCCGTGTGCACGCATTTCGAGGCACTTCACTTTTATCCGACGACCTCTTATATGAGTGTGGCTGAGGTCCACTCATGTTAGTGTAAGTCCCATTGCATTGCGTATGCAATTTTATGCCTTAGGATCATTTTCTCGGTTTGCATGCCCGTGTGCACGCATTCCGAGACATCTCATTTTCATAGTATTGTGTATGTTAGGATTGTATCTTAGTTGCATTTCATACTGTAGACGCGCCCGTGGGGCTTCACTCTACAGTTCGGACTCGATTGGTGTCGCGGTTCTAAATCTGAACCAAAGAGTCCAAATCCGGCAAATCGTTTTGAGAAAACAGATTTTTGAAAAGTAGTGCCAAACATGGACTGCTTTGCCAGATTACAGAGTCACCACCTAAATATTTTTTATTGGGAAATTTAGGAAACCCTGACTCGGTGCCGAAGGCCACATGTCCGTCATCACCAAAGTGGTCTTGGCTCGGGAGCTTGGGTACGATCGGGGAAGGTCAGCTATGAGCACCCCCTTTCGCCCGGTTCGAAGACCGGCCTCTACTAACCATGATATCCGATTTTGAAAACTTTATGCGTCCTTTTCCCGGTTATTAACCTAGAATTACTATGTGATGCGCACAACACAAAAGTATAGACTAGATCGCCTAACTTGGAAATAAACATTGCATATCCGTTTTATCTCGAAAAACGTGTTAGATTTTGCTACTCGCAAGTAGGCTAAAATACGAATTTCAACGAGTTATTCCAACTTAGGCAATCCAACCTCCACCCACAGGCATTCAAACAGTTTATCACATAATCACTTAGCCGCATGGTAGACATACTGTCATGTTAACATTCACACGCATGCGACATGCTAAAGCATAAAACTTACATTGTACTCCGTGCCAAAGCAATAAACTAGTTAGCAAAGCATGCATGACCTAGTTCATGTTAAATGGCTAATGCATCACATACAGGGGTGCAATCTAAACAGGCTTGGCTAACCCTAAACATGGCACATGAGATGCAACAACTATCACGTATTCAATTTGGAATTGAAAGTACGATGCAGTTTGCATGATGTGCCGAGCCCGATGCATGTAAACAAATGCATGAATGCACACATGCATTGCATAAGGTATGCTAAAATAAGTATGCCCTAATGTACCATCGAAAGCGGGTAAATAAAAGGGATAGAAAGAAATGGGGATTGGAAGACATACACCCACTCACGCACACTTGTTACAATTTTGCCCTCACTCGGGGGGACCGAATAATAATACAGAACTAAATAAATAATTAACTGTTCTAGCTAATTAAATATTACAAATCAACTAAATTAATTAAATAAATTAATCAATCTAATTAAGCAGTAAATGGCCTCGGGATGAGGGTCCGATGCATCTTGGCGTTCGGACTTCGAATCGCCTTGCCATGCAAGTGTGCCTCTGTTTCCTCTCTCCTCCTCAAAAAATTGCCAAAATATTAGGACTACCTCCCAGGGCACTGGGGATCACCACCGGCTGTGGTAGGACACCACCGGCTGAAGGATGAGGCCATCGGCACTGAATTCCCTTATCGGCTGCCAAAGGGATGCCGGGCACTTTTAGTGCCGGTCGGCACAAAATTCCTGTAGAACCTGCAACTCACAGCAGCAGAGGGAAACAACAAGCATGTCAATACAATCCAAGCTATTTATGCACCAAACACATTTCCTATCATGTTATTGACTCAAGGGGGCATGTGCCTCGGTTCCCGGACCACCAATCGCGCATTTCCATGCATGATGGCCCTAAGAACCAAGAGTGCAACTTCACTTTCAAATGCATGCAAAATACATAGGCACAAAGGGGTGCCAAACCTCTATCAAACTCACTTCAAGAGGCTTGGCATGCATGTCAATGTGGTGCAATCCTAAACATGTTATCTAGGATGCAACACGGACTATGCAATGCATTTATGCAAGCATACAAACAAGCATATAATACAAGCATGCAAACCACAAGAGGGATGGACTTATACATGAATTAGGCAACTCAAAATGGGCCTAAAATCAGTGGCCAAATCGCTAAAATGTGAGGGCCAAACACACATGCACACATACACATGTTAAGGCACCAACACTTAGGCATAACAAACAACATTCAAGCACACTTGAAATAAGTTAAACATGGATTACTAGCATGCATAAGAAGCTCTGAAAATCACACAAAACATGATACCAAATCATGCGACAAAACAAACCAAATATGCAACAAATGGCCCAAGTCTTGAAACAAGCCATGAAGGCTTAAACCAAGGCCAAGTCCACCAAGCCTCACAAGGCTAAGGGGACTCAAAACAGGTCACAAGCAGACCTAAACAAAGCCTAAGGGGCACCTAGATGGCATCTAAGAGGCTCAAGTACAAAGGCATGAAACATGACCAAAACATGGAGTATTCAACACATGCTTTTAAAGCATTGAAGAAGCCACTAAGGCAATCATATAAGCACATTATAAGGTCTGAAATAGCATGTAAGAGGGTTCCAAACCCTTGAAATCATGGAGGCAATGCATCCTACACATGCACCTACTCGAAGCATACAAGCTACAATGCAAAGGGGCTATACAAAACATGCCAAGATTGACCCAAACGACCATGGACAGAGCTAGATCATGGCAAAATGAGCATATAAGCTTCATGGATCTAGGCCTAAATCATGCTAGAAATGAAGGCACACAAACTAGGCACATTAAGGCAATAAGAGGCATTACAAGGCAACTATACTAAGCATGCATAGGAGACCAAAACCAACTTAGGAACATATTATATCATGGCAATATAAGCATGGAAAACAAGCCAAACATGCTCAACACACACTCAAGCATGGAGCTCCATAAGGAAGCAAAACTTGCCCTTTTCAAGGACATCAAGGAGAGGGGGTGGCCCTCTCCTTCTTGAGACTCTAAGGCATGCTCTTCACCACTGAAATCCCTCAAGATTTCAGTGGTGAAGAGATCCTAGGACCAAAGTCTCGGATCTCTCACAAAATAGCACAAAAAGTGCCCTTTTCAAGGCTTAAGGGTAGTCAAACTTACCCAAACCACAAAACACTCTTAATGAACAATGAAGAGGGCCTAAAAACAGAACTTTTATGTGTTATAGACTAAGCACAAAAACTGTTTTAAACTAGACAAAAATGGAATGCAAAAATGGGGTAAATAAAGTTAGTTTCTTACCCTTGATGACTATCTTCACAAAAGTTGTTGTTGTTGCTTCCTTGAGCTCCAATCCAACCAAAAATACCAAGAACCAACCCTTAGAACCTCAGTTGCTTAGAGAAGGTGAAACACTAGGTGCTTGTGTGCAATAGTGTGAACTAAAGCACCTAGTGTACAAAATGAGAGGCAAGAAGAGAGATACAATAGATACAAAGATCAAACCCTAAACCAGAGGTTCTTCTCTCTTTTTTTCTTTCTAACCCTAAAATTTTGCTAACCCTTGAGCCAAGAGAAGAGCCTTCTCTTTATAGGCAACAAAGACTTACAAACTAAGTCATCCAAGGGCTCATCCCTCCATACACGTGTATGGAGGGAAAACAAGAGCTAAACAAATTGTCTAAAATATCTCGAGCAAAAGTAAAGTGGTCGGCTGGGCAAAATGGTCATTTTGCCAAAAAGAGTGCCGACCGGCACAATATAGTGCCGGTGGTATGTGGGGATACCTCAGAAGGCATTCCCTGCCCCTCAAAGGCAAAGAACAAGTGTTTGGTGCAAAACCAGACACAAAACGGTCAAGTTCGGAGGTCCTGAGGCAGGGCGCGTAGCCGAGAACTCCGGGAACTCCAAACAAACACAAACATGGATAATCACCGAGTGTTCAAGCGGTGATGTCCAAGTCTTGAGGACGGTCAAAAATGGGGTGTCTACACATACATATCATGCATATTGCATCGTGTTCGGGATTGGAGTTAGCCCGGGCACGGGAAACGAGGTGCGTTTCGTACTCCGAGTGGCGGAACGGGTCTCAATTCCCAAGTCACCGACACTCCGGATTACCCGTGATGGAGTTGGGTTTTGTTGTAGCATTCATGTGCATTCATCCTATATTGAGTTGTGCAATCCGATTCCTCGGCCATCATGCATCGAGATGCGTGATTGGTGGCACGAGGATCGAGGCATGCATATATTTGTGAAATACATTGCTATGCCCCTTTCCTGCTCTCTGTTGCAGCAAAATAAAGAATCAGCAACTTTTCGGAGTTTGGCACGCATTTCGAGGAAAGGTGCAAACAGAGGCTAATTGGGGCATCCTAGTGGATTTCCGCGCAAGGCAGCCCAGCATATATCATTCATCAGAATCAAGGCAGCCCCTGGCTTGCATGCCAGTTTACAATTTTTTTTCTTACTTAATTTGTTAATTAATTAGGAATTTGTATATTATTTGGACTGTAATATTCGGACTGTATTATTCTTTCATTCGGGACTGTATTATTTATTCGGACCCTTTGCGCGAGGGCATAATTGTAATAAGTGTGGGTGAGTGTGATGTATGTCTTCCAACCCCCACTTCTTTCTTCCCTTTTATTTACCTGCTTATGATGGTAGATTAGAGCATATTTCAATTAGCATACAGTATGACAGCATGTTTGCATCATTCATCTGTTTTGCACGCACCGGGCTCAGCGCATCATACTAACTGCATTTGTATTTCAATTTCAAGTTGAATACATGTTAGCTGTAGCATTCAATATGCCATGTTTAGAATAGCCGAGCCTGCTATAGTTTGCATCTTTGCATGTGTTGCATTAGGCATTTCTATATACTTTAGGATCATGCATGATTTCTAATACGTTTCTGTTTTGGCTTGGAGTACTCGGTGAGTTTTATGCTTTAGCATCCTTGCATGCGTGTGAGTGTTGCCATGAATAGCATGCTTACCATGAGGCTAAATGCTTATGTGATATAACTGCCTTGAATGCCTGTGGGTGGAGGTTGAGTTACTTGAAGTGGAACAATTCATCAAATGTTTGTTTTAAGCCCACTAGATAGTGGCAAAATCATATTTTCTTAAGCCCACCCGAGGGTGGCAAATTCACGTCTTAGCCTACCTGTGGGTAGCACCATCAAACCATTTTCAAACAAACAAACATGAAATGTTTTGTTCCAATTCAGGCGATTCAGTCTATACTTGTATGCTGTGCGCATCACATAGTAACCTAGGCTAATAACCAGAATAAGAACTCACAATGTTTTCAAAATCAGATATCATGGTTAGTAGAGGCCGGTCTTTGACCGGGCGAACGGGGGTGCTCACGAAGTGACCTTCCCTAATCGTACCCAAGTTCCCGAGCCGAGGCAACTTTGGTGATGACGAACACGTGGCCTTTGGCACCGAGTCAGGGTTTCCTAAATTTCCCATTAAAAAACATTTAGGTGGCGACTGATGTCGCGAAGCGATCCATGTTTGGCACTTCTTTCAAAAAATCTGTTTTCAAAACGATTTGCCGGATTTGGACTCTTCGGTTCAAGATTGAGAACCGTGACATTTGAGTCCTTCGAACTGTAGTGACCCAATATCGAACCAGAACGGGGGGGACTCGCGCTCCTTTCCCCCGGGATGCGTTCGGGGACGTCTACATATAGTAGTACCCCGCATGCATGATCATTTCTATCTGTGTGTTAGCTATTGTTGTAGAACTATGAGATTCCTACTGGGCAATTATGCTCATCCCTTGTTGTTTCATTTTTCTTACAGGAAAAGAATTCAGATTGATTGGTTTGAGAGTTGAGAAGTCCATGTGTCTTTTATGTGTAATTTCATTGTAGATGTGAAAGAAATAAATATTGTACATTGATGTTTGTAATTATTTTTTTGTAGCTCCGCAGTGGAAGCTTGGTGTTTATTATTGTTATTGTTGTAGACATTATGAGAGAGAACATGTATTATTTTGTTTCTATGACTCAAGGGTAATAGATAGATACATATATATATATAAAATGAACCTAAATTACAGGTTTTTGGTAATGATTCTAAGTAAAAAGTTGGGGCGTTTCAAATGGTATCAGAGCTAACTGGGTTTGAAAACCTAGAGCTCGTGGGATGTGGTTTTTACCACAATGGGTTGGCTTCGCTTGGTGAGGATGTTTGGATGTAGAAGTAGAAGGTGTAGGACATTATGTGTTGCATTGTGTGAGCATGGGTTGAGCTTCATGGATAGTGCTTGTGGACAGCTAACTTGCTTTGAGATCTCATTGGAAAACACATCTGATCAACGTGGTTTCTAGTGGGAGCTCCTTGGAAGTTCCAAGACAAATGGTCATCCTTGTATACTTGACTCGGTTATGTGGTTTGTTGCTTAAAATTTGTTTATGTGCTGTGTGATTGTACATTAGGTTGGTTTCGTGTTATGGTAGGAAAAGTAAGTGTCTCAAGAAAGGGTTAGAGTTTGGTCTATTGATGTTTGATGTCGCTATTGAGATAATAAGCGTTGTAAAGGAGGTCTTAACTGGCAATGAGGGAGACGCTGGGCATTGGTGGAAAAGTGTATTGACTTATGAGCTTTAAATTGAATGAAAATGCTTGTGGATCATGGAATGTGAGAGTTGTATGGTTTACAAGGAGTATAGTTGAGATGAGGTGAGATCTTAGGATGGTGTGAGGTTAGTTTGGGTTATGTAGAATATTGTGAAAGGTTTGGAAAGGGAGTGTGAGAAAGGGGGTTTGTTGTATTTAAGTATTGAGTGACATGATTAAGGCTTGTATAGAGTTCATGAGTATGAAGGAAACTTAATAGTTAAATGCTAGAAGTGGTTCTTGAGAAGGAATGTGGGTTGAAATCTTTGTAATGGATGTTGTGCGGGTGATGATTGTTTAGTGTGATTCGGAATTAGTGTTGCCATATCGGCACAACAATGATGGGATTGTTGGGAATAGTGCTAGTGCAACGTGTATTTTAGGAGTATGGTGAAATTCTAGAAGTATGGCAAATGGTGTATGAAGCTCCATCTCAGAGTAAATAATTCGGGGAAACTTGTGGATGTTTGAGTGCCAAAATTTAAGTTTTATGGAGTAGTTAATTGATTGTTTGGTATTAAGGATTGGATGATAAATAGTTCCTTTGGACTGGTTTGACAAATGAGTAAGGTGGCAAGTTTGAGAAATATTTTGAAAAAGGTTTAGTGAGTGTTGGATCTATTTTGGTTTGGTTTGGAACATGTGGTTTCAATGAGAAATTGAAATTGAACTGGTGGTTTCAATGAATGCTACTCGAACTTAATTGACATTTAGTCATCTTGGGAGTCGCTTTGGCTCGGGTAAATAGTGGTACGGTTAAGTAGTACTTTAGGTGGTACTAGCAGATATGGAATTTACTTGTGCATATATGTTGTTGATGTGAATTTGTGAAATTACCCTAGTGGAATTAAAGTGTTTGAATGTAAAACATTGTGAGTACACTTGTGTTGTCACGCCCCACTTTTTATTACTCGAAATCATTACCAAATTCATTACTTTAATTCAAGTTCAGAGATCACATGCGGAAATAAACTCAAATGTTCGACTAGTAGAAATGAATAACCATTCTCTCATTCGTATGCAAATTAAATACAACATGAGCATACGAAATAAATTCCCTTGGACTTACATCATTAAAGAGTCAAGAAGAAGGGTATAACCCTTTTTCATAAATGGCATTTCGCCAACACAAAAGAGGCCCCGTGGACAACAAATATGAAGATCCAAAATCTTGTAGCACATCCTGATTATCACCTGAAAAAGATTCAACAACGTGGGATGAACATATAGTCCAGTAGGGATCTTAACATGGTCCTCAACAATAACAACTTACAGATAGCTATGATCATGAATGCTCAATCTCATACTAGAATAGTAATGTAGCAGTTTATACAAAATATACATAAGTATGAACTTTTCTCGAAAACAGCCATTTTATTCAACGCTATTAGCGGTTCATCTTTCTTTCCTTTTCATTACCCCTTTTTCCACAAACTTTCATGACAACAACCGTTCTAGAAAACAATTTCGCCAAGCCCATTACTTTCCTCCCATTTTCCATATTTACAACAGGTTTGCCCTTTCTAAACATGTTCACAAAAACCCAATTTCCTTCACACTTTCCAAAATCTCAAAATAGCATTTAGGTTTGTTTCCAACATATTCATATCTATCCATGCATACCTTTAGTAAAAAGGGGAATAATAAATCATCAACATGTATACAAATCAAGAATTGAGACAACTCGGCCTTTTCAAAACTGTAACCATCGTAACCCATAACATACTCAGATACACTAAGACAGTGATGATAAAAGCTCTACTCTACCTGCCATAAGTACGGTAAGTTAAGGATACACCATACAACAAATGACTAGCCAAATTCTCCAGACACAAGCTGAAAGATAATGGTAACTAGTCCACATTCTCCAGACACAGGCTGGAAGGTAATGGTACCTAGTCCAAGTTCTCCAGGCGCTAGCTGGAAGGCACTGGTATCCCTCATTCTAAGCGCGGTATATAACACCAACCATCTCAATATAACAAAGCACAACCAATAAGTGTAATACACACACAATGATTCAACACAACAATGTCATCCTCCACCGATGACCAAGGACAAAACCTCTAGATGCATGTATTCAGTACACCTATTAAAAGAGACTCAACTCCCAAGCAATCTTAAGCCCAACAACGACACTGGTGCGATAGTTAAAGATAAAACCCCCAAATGTGTATATTCAACACTCATGATACAATAGTTCAATACTAATATTCATTTTCCGAGACTCACGTAGAGTTAACATTTCACTTCCCATTTGCAAGATCAACCCTCATAATTTCCTAAGTAGACATGTTCCAGCACTTATTCCCAAAACAATTTTCTTATTTCACAAAACCAAATCCATTCTTTTCATTTCATAAAACCAATTTCATGGATAATAAAGCCATAACACATCTTAGTTCAATACGTTCATTTCAAAATAACCCCAATGCCATAGTTAATCCTTTAGTCATCAATACTTTTACACAACTCATATTAACAATAGTGATTTACAAATATTGTTCAATCATCCTCCCTCTTTAATTTACCAAATCAAAAAATAATTTAGGGCTTTCTCTTCTTTCAACAATATCATGCTAGATTACCTCCCAAATAGCCCAAATAACAATCAATGATAACAAATTTATTCTCAAACAACCAACCCTAGGTTTCCCCTTCATGATTTTCAAACAAATCCAACATGGATATGATTTTCATGCAATACAAAACTACCACATGTCTATATATAAACGAGGCATTGAAAAAGAGCAAGGAAATCCCTACCTCAAATGGAGAACCCGAGGAGAAGAAGAGAGAAACTCGAAAGTGCTCCAAACCCAACCTTTCCCGGATCAAAACGAAGGCCACGCCAAACTCCACCTTTCTTACAAAGGAACTAGGGCTAGAAACACACTAGAGCTAGATGGATTTTATAGAGAAGTTGTAGTCTAGAGTGAGAAGCTCTCAAGTTATTCATTCAATGAACTCCATTAAATAGATTAGTGTATCTCATACATTCATGATACATAATGCATCTTCTATATTAATGAATTCATTAGATAGATTAATGTATCTTACATATTCATAATATATACATAATGCATCTCTAAGATTCATTCATAATGAATCCATCACATTCAATGTATTAGCATTAGTCTTCTATACATTGTATATATAGGTGCATTAATCAATAATTAGTCACCTTCTAATTGATGTACATGTATCTTACTTAATGAGATGAATCTAGTATAATCATGCATAAGCTTTGAAAAGTTAGAGAGAGAGATTGGCCCGAAAAAGTGATCCAAAAGCTATTTTTCGGACTGATATACAAACAGGTCCGCTCGAGCGTCAAAAGCCCTGCTCGAGCGTGAAGCCCAAAATCTAGACATCAACCCTTGGTTTCCAAACACAACCAACCTATTTCAAACCTGCCCAACACAACCCAAGACTCATATACAAAGAGTAAAGGACGGAAATGGGAATAAGACAACAACACATCCACGGAACCGAGTCCGGAATACAATTAAACAATGAAGGGAAAACCGGGAACGCTATATGTGTTAATGTGTATCAATGATTATTTGTGTTGACGTTTGTAATGAGTAACTCCTAATTTTTGGGAAGTCGTATGTTTTTATTACTCCTTGGATGTACCGGATTGTTTCTGTTTGTTGTTGTTACAAATGTGTATGGTAAAGGTGCAGTGATATCACTAGGTGGGTGATAGAAAGTATTGGGTGATGGTTGGAATTCACCGAGAGAATGTTGAGATTGATGTGGAAAATAAAAATTTATTTTTCTTGTGCGTGGGCACGGTTAAAGTAAATGTTAAAAACTTAACCTGAGTATGTTAATGAATGATTTTCATTGTTCTACTTTTATATGCTAAGCTGAATAAAGAATTTATAATGCTGCTAATCGAGATGCAATTGACAATTGTGGTATTGGACCGTACATTGTGATACATCATTTGTTTTTGCTTGTGTTGACCTGGTGTTTGGTTTAATAGTGGTTTCCTTTTCCTATGAAATTGAGTTTTGGCCATTCGATAGTCATTGTCCGTGTTGTTGTTGGTTGGGAAGTTATTATGAACCTTGGGATTGTAAGTGGTTGACATTGCTCCTTGCCCGTTGGATTCCGATGTATGTGTTGATCGAAAGGTATTTATGATCTTTCCCTTATGATTCTTCTTGTTCAGGTGTCTTTGGGGCATTGAGGTATTGAACTGAAATTTGAGAATCTATCATAAATGGAACCTAGCTTTTGGTTGGTAGTGATATCTTGCCATTGGATCTGAGTAGCTTTTGTTTCGCCTTTTATTTTAAATTCTGGAATATATCCCAACTGTGTTAAGTTAAGAGTGGTGCTCCATCTGTGTCTAGTTGTCTATTGTTTCGGTCACTCTAATTTCGGGGATGAAATTTCTTAAGGTGGGTAGTTTATAACACCCTAGAATTTTTCCTTCCGCTTGAGCGCAAGAGTTTACGCTCAAGTGGCCTTGTGAAGCTCCTAGTATTTTTTGCAGTCTGTCTGAGATTTTGAGAGTTGTGAATTTCTGCTCGAGCACAGGAGTGGCTGCTCGAGCGGTTGGCTTTGTTAGTCCGTTTGCTCGAGCGTAGGGTTGGACGCTCGAGCAGTTTGTCTGGTCGAGTCTGAATTTTTGGGACTAGTGGGATTACTCTTGACATTTTTATTATTGTAATTGGAGCCTCCTTATTTTATTTTGAGACATTGACCGAAGTGGTAATATGATGGTTGAGTAAGATTGGACCAAAAACTTTGACTCGGGTAATTTTCCTATGAACAGCCGTCACTCTTTTACCATTTTCTTTTTCCACACTTTGAATTTTGGTGTGAGGCTAGAACCATTGGAAAGTTTGTTTCTGGGGCTTCGATTTGGACACGAGAACAACCTAAAACAGAGTCCGGATGAGAGAGTTATGCCCGTTTGAAGTTTTAGTATCTGTGCTGGAAGCAAGTGCGCTCGAGCAGACTGGGCGAATTCAGCAAATTAAAAAGTGATTTTCTAGATCATTCTCTCCACTTTTCTTTTCTTTCTTCCTTCCCCTCATCCTAGGTCCGAAAAACCCTAGATTTTTGACCCAAATACCTTCCATTCCTCAAAGATTTGGCCAAGATCTCTTACCAAAAAGTGAAGAAGGCTAGAAGATCTTACTTTTCTACTGATTGGAATTTGGATTTGCGAAGTATTCTTCTTGAAGCTTTGCTTTCTTGCTTGATCCTTGAGGTATGGGTTCTAGTTCTCCTTCAATACTTTCATTTATAGATAGATTTGTGGTATTTTCTTTATATAAACACAAAATTTATATTTTTGAGCATATTATGATAAATCATGAGATTGGGGATTAAAATGTTGGGGTTTAAATTTTGGGTTATGATTATGGGTTTATGAAATTGGGTGTATAATTAATAGAAGTATTGGAATAAAAAGTGTTTGGGTGAAAACCTTTAATTTCTCTTAAAACCTTAGTTTGCTTCATGAAGATCGATGATGGTTTTGCTTAAATTGAAAGTAGTATTATGAAATTGAGGTGTTCAATTAAATATATAGAAGTTTAATTTAATTTTGGAAGTGTGTGGAAATTTATGTAAAAGTTGCGATTGAACCCTTATTTTTGATATTTTAAATTATGTGATAATATGAATCAAAGTTTTGGGGGAAGAAATTGTTAATGGTATGGATGATAAGAATTTTGTGATGAAATGATGAAGTTGAGGTTTAAGAGGTTGCTTTGAAATATGTTGAATTGCATGGAGCTATATTGACCTTGCATGAAATTATGTTGAATTGCATTGTTTGGTATTGAGTTGTGTTGGGTTGTGTTGAGGTGAGTTGTATTGGGTTGTGTTTGGTTGTGTTGAGCTGGGTTGAGTTGCGTTGGGTGGTGTTGTGTTGGTACCCGTGCGGGGAGTTGAAAAAGGTTTTTCGGAGCCCATGTTCTATTGTATAATAGCCGGCAAATGTGGGGATGGTTTGGAATTAAAGGTGCCCAATTGCCCTATCTAGGCTTATTGCTGGACAAATGTGGGAAAAATGATTTTTGGTTGTCCACAGAGTCCCGCCGTATAATAGCCACAAAAGTGGAAAAATGATTTTTGGGTGTGCACACAGTCCTGCCGTATAATAGCCGGCAAAAGTTGAAAAACGGATGGTTTTGAAAATGTTTTTGGGTGCCCACTTCCTGCCGTATAATAGCCGGCAAATGTGAGAATGGTTTTTAAAGTTGAAAATGTTTTAGGAGTCAACGTCTTGCTGTATGACAGTCGGTAAATGTGGAAAGAAATGGTTTTTGGAAAAATATGGTTTTTGAGAATGGCTTTTGGGAGTTCACTTCTCGCCGCATAATAGCCGGCAAAAGGTGAAAGGTGTTAAGAGTTGGATGCCTGCTATCCCACCGTATCAAGTCGACAAAAGGTGGAATGTGTTGAGAAATGTGTTGAGTCGGTGATAATATGTGCGAATTGTGATAAACTTATGAAATTACAATTTGATGTGTACTTTGGTACGGAGGGGAAATGCATATGGAAATTATTTGAAAGGAATTGATAATGAAATAATAATTGGATAAAGGGTTAGTGATAATGAACTCACCAGGTTGTTTGTATCTATAAGGAAAGATTAAAAGTTTTGTTTTTGTAATTACTTGAGAAATTGAATTAAATGGGTTTATTATTCTTGTGTTATGTTAAATTATAATTGATAATGCAAATGTGGATGTGATGTGGTTGTTAGACAAGTAGGAGTTGAGTGTAGGAGAATTGTTATTGAATATAAAGGAGATTTGGACTTCTACGTTATGGAGTTATAGCAATAATGGATAGACAAGTGAGGATAGAGTGTATGAGAGTTATTTTTAAAGTATTAAGGGAACTTAAACTTTGAGGTTATGGAGTTATAATAATTGTGAATAATAAAAACGTAAATAGAAATGAAAGGAGGAATACTATGGAATTGGGTTAATGAATTTAAAATGATGTTGTTCCTTAAACATATTTATTTTCAAAAAGGGTTTATGGTTTTTCTGACAATGAGAGATAATTTTTATAGCTGATAGTTTTCCTTAAATGTTCAAATACATTTTGAAATCACAAAACGTCACCTTACTATACGGTAGTACCCTGCATGCCTGATCATTTCTATCTGTGTGTTAGTTATTGTTGTAGAACTATGAGATTCCCAAATTTTCCCTTTCCTTCTCTTGCTTTGCACAGATATAGAGAATGGCACGGCATTCTGAGCACAGACGATTTTTGAGGTAAAGAGAGGTTTTTTAACCTGGGTATCGAGCCTACAACTGGACACCGCCGGAGAACTCAAGTACAGAAAGTAAAAGGCACACGACCTAAACACAACGAGACACACTCGGAAAAGACTCAAAACTAAGTTGAGACTAACAAACCAAAAGACACGACACGGACGTGTTTGAAAACAAAAGATCTTGAGGAGCCAATTCTTCCGGGCAGGTTTCCCACCCTCTCTGATTTGTGATTCTCGCATCACTCGGCCCTCGAGCTCGGTTTTTCTCACAAGACCTTCTTCTCACTTTTCTCTCGGCTTACACCTCTCTATTCTTTATTCTCTCATTTTCCATCCCTCCCCTGAGTGGTTGATAGATGAATAGGAAGCGGCGGATTCATGCCCGATACAGCTAGCTCGCGGCTATTCCTTCTGGTAGATAGAGCGCCTTTCTGGCAAATGCGTGCTGACGGTGGAGGGAAGACAGGATACCTGGCTCAACTGTGCCCCTGGTTCATTACTCTGACCATTCTTTTTTTTTTTTTTTAAACAGTTTTGATCAAAATGAACGCCAGATTAGCGTGCTTGGGCAATTTTTTATTTGAAAATCATGCAAGTCAGGTTGCAAGCACTGAAAGTTTTCCTTTTGGGTCCAAACATGGTCCAATTTTGGAGAATGAATTAGTTTCGAGAAACTAGCCAACCTCAAGAAAATTTTCAAAAACTATTTTTGCATACATCGATCTTGAAAGCACGGAACTCACCATCGAGATCGCAACCTCGGATCGGAGGCAATTTGGAAAATTGCCCTGTCAAAGGGGGAGAGGAAGAACGGAAAGTTGCCCCTAGTTTGATGACGACCGAGGGCAACTTTGGCAATAGATGGCAACGAAAAGTTGCCCTTGTTTGATGATGATGCGACATGCCTATTGATGATTGAGCTCGAGGCTCTCGGCACGGAGAGGACGAAGACAAACAAAAACAATATATGGACACAATTGCTTGAAAGCTGGTTGGTTCCGTTCGAAGAAGTTGATCACGCAGCTCCAATTGTTGCAAGCGAGACATCGGATTCGGAGGAAGCATGGGTAATCAAAACCATTACATGGACCGAGACGCTATGGAAGTTGGGGCGGACTTTAGGATGAAGTTGCCTACGATCCCAAACATGGGAATCAAGCCTTCGGGTATTTTAAGGTACGTATTTTAACCTTCACTATTTTCGTGCTCTTACTTTTGCCATTGCGCTCTTGGTTCCGACCTTGCGAGCTTTGTTCTTCTTTTTTCTTTTTTTTTTTATTTTTTTTCTTTTTTTTTCTTCTTTTTTTTTTTTTTTTTTTTTTTTTTTTTTTTTTTATATTTTTTTTTTTTTTTTTTTTTTTTTTTATTTTGGTATATATCATTTTCTTGTCTCGCTCTAACTTTTTTCGGGTCACCCTTTCGGTTTCGACCAAAAGCCTCAAAAGGGTAAAAGTATAACAAATCCATGTTAAATGGTTTTGAGATTAAAGCCTCTCCTTTTAGGAGAATAATCATGTAATGCTTTGCAGAGATTCCATCATGGTTGCTTTGCAAACTTCTTTTTGGTGAAATCTAATCTTTCTTCGACATTGCCTCTTGATCGAGGGTCGCTTGAGTCCGCCTCACAAAGCCTTGCATTGATAGCCAACCATCGAACACTGGATCTTTGGTCCATGGTTTGGAAAGGAGGGTCAAGCCTTGAGAAAGAGCGATCCTAAGTCGCAATCTCAAGAGCGATTCCACCGTGTCTTTGCAAGACCGCACAAAACATTTTGTTTTTGAAAGTTTTTTAAGAAAGCGACAAATCGTCAGATCGAAGATAGTGAAGAGATCTGGATCGAAGTTAGGGTCCTTCTCGACTCCATGACAAGGATGATTTCATTCATTAAAAGTTTAGCACGCCTCTCTTTCTTTCAAAATGATCAAAACTTTGTAAAACCGAGAAATTTCTTCCTCTTCGTTTTCACTGATTGTTTAAAAGGTTTCGAAAAACTTAAGTCAAAGTAATAATTTTTAAGGCACAAAAGAGCAGGCGGAATGTGTTGTCACCTCGTTCGAATTCTCTGGCACAACTAGCCCAATACAATCGATAAACATGGAAACACGGTAGCCACGACTGTTTCATTCAGATTTCCCCGGGTGTAAACTGGCTCCACAGCGGAGGGGGATCCAAAAAGAAAGTAGAGGCAACAACCCCGAAGTCACCTGGTATTCTTATACAAAAGAGGGACTGACTCATTACAATTGGACAAACCCTTAAACAAAAGGACTGACTCAAAACAATGAGACAGACTCAAGACAAAACAAAAGACTGACTCGACACCCAAGTCAAAATGTGCAAGGCCAAGATTCACGGATGCCCAAAAATGTGTGCCAAATGCCATATCCAAAATGTACCAAACACGGCCCACAGGCGATTCACCTTCTGCTTACATACTCGCGGTATCTGTATCTTTAAAATCCAACAACTGAGTGGTGACGGACTTTGCCGAAGTGGGAGGGAGGATAACTTCGTTATCAATCAAATCTTGCACCTCGTGCCGAAGACGAAAACAATTATCAGTGGCATGGCCAGTCTGTTGATGGTACGCACAGTACAGGGAAGCATCATGGGTATCAGGGAGATTCTTCGGGAGCGGCCGCGGCTCCAGGGGCTTAAGGTGTCCCCTTTCGGCAAGGATCTGCAATGCCTTGGACAATGGCATATAGAGAGCATGAAAGACCCTGCGCCCTCGGGGCTGGTACCTTGGAGCACTCTTGCTAGATGCACTAGCAAACGGATCGGCGGGTGCGGCCTTGGATTTTTGATCCTTCGAATGCAAAATTTGGAAGGAAGAACTGTTTTGGCATGACGGGCCTATCCCGATTCTCTCGATTGATCGAATTGCCCTCAGCGGAGGGAAAACGTCCTCCACAACTTTGGACATAATGCGGATATCTGTTGTTTGTTCATTCCTCCGACTTTCAAAGCCTCTCGCCTGGAAGTTGTTCAATAAGTCGGCCTCGGCCTTCATCTTGCTCTGTCTCTGGCCTCGGCGATCGAGAGCTTGGTTTAATGCATCGTTGCCATAGTTGGAGGCCATCTCAGGTTGGTGAGTTCGATGACAATTCGACCTTGGCCAGGGGCTCTTGGGTACGAATCTGTCACAGACCTTTGGAGATCACCTATCATCCCCATTAGCTCGAAAGGAGTAGGCTCACGAGCCTGGTACAGTTGAGGAGCCCAATTGGATGTCGCGGCGACCTAAGCGGATGCGGTATCTTGACAGCTTTCATCTGTGGGGTGACTTCGACTCAACGGCCGTCATGACCACAATTTCTTCGAAGTTCTGCGTCATGTTGATCTGCCTCGCCAAGGAGAAGACACTAGCGATCAAACCCCGAGTCCCTGGCGAAACGAAAAACAAGAAGATTTAAGCAGATCAAATACGGGTGTAGCCGGACAACTGTGCTCTACTATCAACACTATTCCCCGAGTCACTATCAAAAGCTGATCGATACATGAGACACGGCTAATTCTCAACAACAACGTCTGGGGTGCCTCGGGCGGATACCCAAATCTTGCAAAGGATATGTTTGTTCCTGTAGAGATACACTCTAAAAGCACATAGCGGGTAAAAGAGAGCCAATGCACCCTATGTTGGGGTAGGGTTTCCCTGTCCTATTTTGTCGAGAACTAGGGTTTCACTATATGCACGGTTTCAAACAACTTAGCATCGGGTAAGCAACTTTGTCCTAGTTTGGAATGGTCACTATGGATTCGAACATGCACTAGGTCGAATGGTCAAAAAGGGTGCCTGGTAAAACGGGGTTTGTGTTCCCATCTTGGCGAGCTACAGAACGGTCACCTTATGGACATGCCTTGACAAGACAAGCCTCGACAAACCGCTCGGGAATAGCGGATGGCCAACACGGTGTCCTAGGCACCAATGCACATGCAATGCAAAGAAACACATAATTGTAGTCAAAACAAGATATCACGAGTTCGAGTCAAGCTCTCTAAAATCCCAGAGTCGCCAGAAGCGTAGCACGTCCGCAAGGGACCTCGAACTGATTCGGACTCGATTTGTCATGGTTCTAAATCTGAACCAAAGAGTCCAAATCCGCAAATCGTTTGAAAAACAGATTTTTGAAAAGTAGTGCAAACATGGACTTTGCGGATTCTGAGTCGCCGCCTAAATATTTTAAAATGGGAAATTTAGAAACCCTTACTCGGTCTTGAAGGCCACATGTAAAATCATCACCAAAGTGGTCTTGGCTCGGGAGCTTGGGTACGATCGGGGAAGGTCAGCTATGAGCACCCCCTTTCGCCCGGTCCGAAGACCGGCCTCTACTAACCGTGATATCCATTTTTGAAAACTTTATGCGTTCTTATTCCGGTTATTAACCTAGAATTACTATGTGATGCGCACAACACAAAAGTATAGACTAGATTGCCTAACTTGGAAATAAACATTGCATATCCGTTTGTTTGAAAAACAATTTGGAATTTGCTACCCGCAAGTAGGCTAAAATGCGGATTTCAATGAATTGTCCCAACTCACGCAATCCAACCTCCACCCACAGGCATTCAAGCAGTTTATAACACATAAGCATTTAGCCGCATGGTGAGCCTACTGTCATGTTAACATTCGCACGCATGTGGTATGCTAAAGCGTAAAAAACTTACATCGTACTCCGTGCCAAAACAATAAACTGGTTAGCAAACATGCATGACCTAGTTTATGTTAAGTGACTAATGCATCGCATACGGAATGTAATCTAGAGTAGGCTCGGCTAACCCTAAACATGGCGTGTGAAATGCGCGAGTAGCACGTATTCTATTTGGAATTGAAAATTGCTATGCAGTTTGTATGATGTACCGAGCCCGGTGCATGTAAACAAATGCATGGATGCACGCATGCATTGCATAAGGTATGCTAATTTAAAATGCCCTAATCTACCATCATAAGCAGGTAAATGAAAGGGGTAGAAAGAAGTGGGGATTGGAAGACATGCACCCACTCACACACACTTATTACAATTTTGCCCTCACTCGGAGGGACCGAATAATAATACAGTCCCAAGAGAATAAACGAATAAATTAAATATTACAAAATTCTAACTATTAAAATTAAAGCAAGTAAATGAAATGGGGGCCTCAGCCCTGCCTTGGGATGCGCGAATGATGGATGCTCGATTCGACTTGCCCGGAAAACCCGTACCGTGCCCTTCTTTGGTTACATTTTCCTTTCACTGCCTCTCCAAAAATTCCCAAAGTTTCAGAATACCTCCCAAATGATCTGAAATACCCCACCGGCTGGGGGAAGAGCTCATCGGCTGCTTGTATTGGCCATCGGCTGCTTGTGGTAGTTATCGGCACAAACAAAGTGACGATCGGCACATTATACGCCCGGTCGGCAGAAAGTTCCTGCAGAGGACAGTTTGACAGCAGCAGCAAAAACAGCAGTGCAAGGCATGGTTTTTGGGCATATGTAAGCATGGCCGTGGCCTCCTATCATGCTTGGGGACTCAAGGAGGCATGACTCTTGGTTCTAGGGCCATCAATGATGCATTTGATGCATGATAAACCTAAGGAACCAAAATTGCATGTTTTAATTGAAATGCATGCAACACAAAAGATGAAATCCAAAACCTTATCATGTGTTAGTCAAAGGTCTTGGTGACTTGAGGATGGAGACAAGTTTCACCACTCAAAGTGTGAACTCCTCTTGATCCTCATGCTTGGCTTGACAATCCCCAAGCCAAACCATGAAATGCAAGTATGCAACATGGTTCAAATGCAATGCAACCTATCATGTTAAGCATGCAAAGAGCTAAAGTATGCAAGGTACAAATGTCATGCAACATGGACCAATTAAGCGTGGAACTAGCATACACTCAAGGCCTCATTAATCAAACATGCAACAACTGAGATACAAGCATGCAATAATGGACTTAAGCCATAGAGGGCAGCCCTCAAAATCCCCTAAAAACAGGGGCAAAACATGCCTCAAAACAAGAGCAAGATGCCACACAAGCATTCAAGCCATAAGGCATGAGACTAAGGCACAAAGTGGGGCATTGAACCACCACTTAACAAGACCAAACATGGCACATGTTAGGCAACCAAAACAGGTTTTTATCATGCAAAATGGCACCCAAATCCCCTCATGGCACCTCCCAAAATGCATTAAACATGGAAGCATGCACAATGCTCTCTTGAAGACATAAAGGACCAACAAGTCAAAACATGGATAGGATGATAAAACGAAGGTATTTGGAGATGGAATGGGGACTGAAATACCACCCACAATGATGTCAAATCATGAGGATGATGCAAGCTAAACATGTTAGAGTTCCATACAAGCAAAGTTTACAAGCCAATAGGCAAAACAACCATACTAAGCATGCCAAACATGACCAAAGCAGTGGCTCACAACCCTTCACATGGCAAAGAGATGCTAAAACCTCCATGAAACCAAGCGAAAACATGCAAGAGTCAAAGCTTAAAAGCATGGCATGTCTCCAAGCATAAAAGGGCATTTCAAAGCAAGCACAAGATACATTCTAAGGGCCATCAATCCGACCAAAAACAGAGGTTAGATGTGACCTAAAACACCCTAAAAAGTTCTGAAATGAAGGCAAATACAAACATTCATGCATGCTATGCTATGAGCCCAAAACAAAGGCAAGTAAAGGACCAAGGGAGAGGTGTCCCTCCTATATGAGACTCAAAAATCATTTTCACCACTGAAAACCCACTGGTTTTCGGTGGTGAAACAAGAACACCAAACAAAGAGGGCTTAAGCAAAGGCACCAAAAGTGGCCATATAAGGCCTAATAGGATGGATCTTTGCTCAAACCAAAAAAGGACCTTAATGAAGGTTCAAGAACAAGTAAAAACAAGAATTTTTTTTTATCTTAAACACAAACTCAAAAACACAAAGTAAAGAGGGTAGAAAAAGGTTGCAAGAATGGGGAATATAAAGCAAGATTCTTACCCTTGATGATCCCTTGAAAAACAGAGGTTGCAGCCACTCTCTAATGCTCAAAACCAGTCCAAAACCAACACAAACAACCTCCTGAGTCTCTCAATCTCGAGGTAAGGTGTAATGGTGTGTGTAAAGGAGCAAAAATGAGGTAAAACTACACTTTTTGGCCTAAAAACACACACCCAAGAGGAGAGAGAGGGAGGTATATATATATGGATGTATATCAGAGATATATGTATAATGCTCTGGTTTTGGCTCTCAAAAGGCTAACCCTTGAGCCAAGAGGAAGAGCTCTCCTCTTATAGGCAAGGAATGCTTAGCCACTAAGCAAGCCAAGGGCTCATCCCTCCATACACGTGTATGGAGGGGAGCAAAACACTTTACAGCTGTGAGAAAATATCTCAAAAAGCAAGTGTACAGTGCTCGGCCGGCAAAAAATGTCATTTTGACAAAATTGAGTGCCGACCGGCACAATATAGTGCCGGTGGCAACTACATCCAGCCGGTGGCCTCTAGCCACAGCCGGTGGTGTGTGGGAATGCCTCACAAAGCATTCCCTGCCCCTCTAAGGCAAAACACAGGTGTCTGGTGCAAAACCGGACACAAAACGGTCAAGTTCGGAGGTCCTGAGGCAAGGCGCGCGAGCCGAGAAATCCGGGAACTCCAAACGAACACACACATGGATGATCACCGAGTGTTCAAACAGTGACGTCCGAGTCTTGAGGACGGTCAAAAATGGGGTGTCTACAGGTACCTTTATGTTCAATAAGTATGGTTTCGAAAAGAGGGTGACTAGATGAAACAAAAGTATTAGGGGAAGTTTTCCATTTAGTTTTCATAACAGTATTTACCTTTTGATAATAATTTTCTAAATAATCAAAGAAATTGATTTCAATGTTGATTTCATTCATAAATTTATACCATTTCCTGGTAATTTTTTATTGTTGTTTTCCATCATAATTATGTCTATAGGTGTGTCTTTTTGACTTATTTGCTTTAGATTTAAATTCAGCATGAAGTTTATTAAGATCAGGAGTAAATGATTTACTTAGAGTTAATAGTTATGGATTGATAGGAGGAACAACTTCAAAATTAGTTTGAGTAGGTGAATCCTGTGATGTAGTATCTTCACCATGAAGATGTGTTTGGGTTGAATAAACTGGTTTACTAATGTGAGAAGTAGAGGAATTATCTATTCCTTTTAATTTACTATGTGTAGTGTGCAGGTTCACAAAGGTGAAGTTTCCTGTCTTTTCAAGTAAATAGAGGGGTGGTAAAAATTTTATCATCTTCAGTATCAGTAGGGATACTAGAAGTACTATGGCGAGAAGATTGACTATGATGTCGATTAAATTTAATATGCACAGAACCATCGGTGAATTGTTGAATGTGTTGAATATCCTGACTAGTGGAAGATTGTTGATTTTGGGAATAATTTTCATTAACTGTAAACCAATCATCAGGAAGAGTAATATCTTTTCAACAAATCATTTTTGGGACTAAAATATTAGTTTCAGTAGTACTACCTTGGATGAGTAATGTTTTATCCTTTGGACTTTTGGTTAAAGCTTGAACATTCAGATTAGTTTTAATACATTTGTAATAAATTCGATAAATTAAAGCAATGTTATGAACATTTTCTAACATATTAGCAAATGCACCAGATAATTGAATATTTAACGTTAAAGCTTTTAATATATGAGGATCTGTAAGACTTAAAGTAAAATCAGGGAAGCAATTGAAATGAATAGGTCCTTTATGAAGGCCTGATTCCATCATACCCATTAAACAATCATAATAATTAATAAAGTGAGCATCACGTAAGCATAAAAGGACAGAAGTGTTTCGTCCTTGCGGGGTTAATGGTTTGATTCCAACTAGAATTAATCCTAAACGAATAAAATTATGACCATCTTTGAGATGTTTTGTAATTGACTCTTTGGATAATAACTGGGAAGTTTCACGTATCTTAGTTAAAGCATAAATTTGTTCAACAATTTTGACTTGTAAATCTATGTTAAAGGTGGATTGTAAAAAACTAGTTTTGTAGATTTGTTTAGTTTTGACTTTAGGAATATTCCAACTTAAATCAATTTTAACATCTTGAAATTCATGTTTGTCTTCATTAATCAGTACATCTGTACTAGGTATAGGAGTTAGAGTTGTAGATCTAAAGCTAACTGAAGAGTTACTTCAGAATAAACGACTCATTGTGATTCTGTTAAATTAATTCAATTTTCTTAAGTTCAACGATAACTTATCATGTTTTTGCATACTATGTTTTCGCTCATACCCTCTCCGGGAAACCCCTGTGCCTATCAACTACCTAACCAAAGGACTTACACTAGACGTGGGACAAAAGGTGGGTGGCTACTAGCATAGTCGAATAAAAAGATAAGGTAACAAGAAATAAGAAGATTGGAATTAAAGTACAGAAGTCAACATGAGAAGAATTAAACTGAAATAACCAAACCCATATATTCACCCTTTTAGGAGATTGAATATATATTACATGTGAACACTTTTGTATACCTCTCATGTGAAATGCAATGTTATTTGAGGAAAAGTGATTAAATCTAGGTGGAAATCAAGTATCGATTGGAATCGTGGTGTTTCATTTATGGCTATTATTTGGGAGCGTTACAGGACTTACATTAAGAGGATCTTAGAACATTTTCAGATGCACTATTCCAAACCCATTGACAATCTGATTGAGAAGGGACATAATCTGAGCATTGACTCTTGCCCTAAGAACAGATGAGGAAAAGAAACAAATGGCAAAGGTTCCTTATGCGAGTGCAGTTGGTAGTCTAACGGACGCTATGGTGTGTACTCAATCGAACATATACTTTGCAATGGGTGTGGTAAATCGTTACTAGAGTAACTCAATGAAGAAGATTTTTTTCGCTATCTTTGTCCACGATGGAGTAAGAGTACGTTGCGTGTTCAACAATAATGCTGCAGGCTGTTTGGTTGAGGAGATTCCTATAGCACCTTAGGATCACAGCTCTTGTAGATGAAGCCGTTATGATCCATATTGATAGTATGGAAGCTTTGGCATATTCTAGGGATCCTAAGTGTCTTGGTAGGACCAAACACATTGATATTTGATTTCACTGTATTCGAGGTGTGATTGCACGAGGGGAGGTAGTTCTGTAGCATATCTCCACTAGCAGGATAGTGGTTGATCCACTTCTAGAGATACTTTCTAGACTCGTGTTAAGAGTTTAAGGCTTCATAGGATTTGATATATTTTGGATACCTCATTCACTTTGTTGGACATTTTTATGAGTATCTTATGCACAATTATTTACTCATGTTGTTTTATGGCATAGTTGACACTATTTGCAGATATTGTATATGATGTCACCGTGCTTAGATCGATCTTCTTACACTGGTGATCACTTTGGTGCTTGTAGAGCAAGCAAGATGAGACATTAATTATCTTGGTGCTTAAAGAGCCAGCAAGGTAAATGTTTTGTAACTTGAGAAGTGAACAAAACTGATTTATTATTAGATGTCACTTTAGCATTGGCTAAGATGAGACTTTAAAAAGTCAAAGATAAAGTTATCCATAACTTTGTGAAGCCTAAATATAGCCGAATGTGAGGTCTTAGATAGGTGCTTGATGAACAAATATGCTAAGAAACTCAGGTTAGGCGCTTGCATAGCAACTATACTAAGATTCATATGGCGTTAGAGAGTGATAGCCCCAATTTAGTGGGAGCTTCGCTATAGTATACATATCATATTATATGTGCTACCGTCAACCACTTAAGAGAGTGGCTAGATGGATTCCTGCTCTAGCACTATGTGAGCCTTGTTAGGCCAATAATAGGCCTACTCTATACCCTTGAACCTGGAACTATGTCATGAAGTGATGACTTGATATCACTACTTTAACATGTCATCAAAGAGTCATGATGAATATGATCCAAAGGACCATATCTAAGAAAGTTACCAATTTTGAGTGAATTGACATGAGTGGCTAGGGAAGATTGTTGGAAATCATACCTTTGTATTGTATCTCATTTCCCAGGCAATTGTGCCAAATTTAAGATTATGATATAACCATGAGTACAGATATAGTGTTGATGTCAAGCATGTTTATGAGGTTTGACTCGCGAGGGGTTTTAAAATGTTCGATATGGTGTGATCTAACGAATCTAGGGTGTAGACGAGATATTTTAAGGGATGTGCTACGTTAGTTCATTGTGGCTTAATATAGCACTCCTACTTTATACCTTCTTATTAGGTCGCACACTCTATTTTTCCATATGAAGAGTGGATTGAATGAGAGATTGAGAAATGACGGTTGTGAATATAACTAATGATGTGGACGAATGTGAGATGTCAGAAATTGGGTCGGATTTGACCCGACCCATAACCGATAGAGTGTCTACATGGGTTGTAGATAATTCACATGATTTATAATATAAGATAATTATCTAAAAAGGTGTTTGAGTTGTTGTGAGAGACTACAACTCCACCTCTATCAGTAGAGATTCTTTATATATCTAATATAGAGAAAATAATATATATTATTGATGTAGGAGTTTACTCGAAAAATCTGTGCAAAATATTTCTCTCTCTATTAACGTAAGGATTTGAAGTGTGGATAATATATAGAGAAACTCTGGTAACTTCTCAATTGACGATGAAGGGTTTTTCGGACGAGGCTCGTAATTCAAGTATTCAGATCCAAAACTATTTCGCTTTAGGTAATGAGATTACCTGCATCTTTTCCTTCAAGTAAGTTTCAGAAATCTCAGATCTGATGAATGAGTGATATATATATAGAGAGAGAGATTTGAGGAAGGACACTCGAGTAATAAATCCAACTTGAAATTTTCTTTGTTCAAAGGTCCAAGCGCTAAAACATTATGTCCATAAGGTTAAGGTTCTGCCAAATGACCAAACTACCCTTATATATATAGATATTAAAGGGTGCTTGGGTGATAAATCCAAATTTATTTTCTTTGCCCGCTTGGCTAGGCACTAATTTAATATGCCCATAAGGACACAATACTACAAAATGACCAAAAATATCCATTTTGTATTTACAAAAAAAAAAAAACACATATGTAATACTCGTACGAGCCCACGCGCAGGCACACACAGAAAGTACATTCTCTCTCTACCTGTCTTTTTGTCTTCCTTTTTATCTCTCTCTCTCTCTCTCTCTCTCTACAATTTTTGAAAGAAACCACTTGAGTTAGGGTTTCTCAATTGTATTTGAGTTAGGGTTTCTCTATAACTTGCAAACAATCAAGGCACAAACACACAAAAAGGTATGAAATCAACCAGAAATTTCTTATTATTTTGATTCATTACATATAAAATAAAAATAAAAAAATTACATATCTGAAGCATTATGACTACCATCTTCAAAAGAGTGCTTCTTGCTCTCACTCTTTGAAGACAATGGACTACGTTCGTCCATATCGTTATCATCTTGCTTCAAATTCTCATCGGTTAACCAATTGATATTTGTTTTTTTATCACACTCACTTGTCTCTCGATCCTAGATAAATGCTCATCTAGTTGATCGAGCCTTTGGAAAATTGACTCAATTATTTTCTCCTAATCCGTCATTTTATGAATCAATATTCTTTAGTTGTAATTGTATGCTTTTTAATTGGAACAAATGACTATTTATAACTCAATAGATGCATAGTGAATTTCAAAAGTCTCCAATAATTAAATGCTCTTACTATCTCATTCATTGTATTTGCATAGAACATTGTTTTAGTAATTGAATTAGACATTTGTATCTTTACAATATTAATGCAATATTGGAACAAATAAGTACTTATAATTCAAAAGATAAATAGTGAATTTCAAAAAGTCTACAATGATTAAATGTTCTTTCTGTCTCATTCATTGTATCTACCTAGAACAATGCTCTAACCATTGAGTTCGATACGCGTATATGTGCATCACTATTTTAACAGGTAATTATGTTTTTTATATTTATGCATTATAATGGCTAGCAATATAAAATTCATAAATAAAAAAATACAACAAATAAAAATTCAAAAGTTTAAACGGATAAATATAAATTTCAATGGAAATACACTTACAAATATAACTTCTAGCATACAACATATTAGTTATATGTCCTACAAGTGCTATCTGCTGAAATTATCATGAATATTTCTATTTGTAGGCACTATATTGCACAAACATTTAAAGATAATTATTTGTGTAAATTTTTATATGTTGAAAATTTTGAAATTTTAGATAACAGATAAAATTAGTAGGTTATATATTGGATGTTACTAATCTATCTATAACGCCCCGAAATAACCTAACACAAATCAGGTACATTAATCAACATCCATTACCGAATGAAGGTAATTCTCCAACCTTTACATCATTAATAAGTAAAATGTGTACAAAAGTTCCACATGCGAATTGTACATTCAACGGTATGAAAATACATGAATCTATAGCATGTAGAACATCAACCTCAAAATAATAAAATGCCCTCATGGGCTTACAATTTCCAAGGCTTAAGCCTGGTTACACAAAAAAGGTTTCACGAACCCATACATTTATAGCCCTTGGCTAGAAAAATAAATCACAACAAAAGAGAGTTATTTACTCTTCACCAAAATATGTCTGCACCCTTAACTCGGTGGGATCACCACATCTTTTCCTGCACCAAAATCCCATATGGGTGAACATAAAACCCAGTAGAGAATCCTTACAAAGTATATATAGTTATGCAAGATTTCCAATATCAAATGCAAATGCCATGCAATGCCAATTTAAAGAGAATTTCATTTACGTGGCCTTTTTAAAAGTCACCATGTTCAACAACAATTTAAATCTCAGCAATTCCAAAATTTATAGTTTTATTCAATAGGGGCGGTAAATACGACTCATGTAATCTCTAGGTTGGTATCTGCAGGTAGGCATGACTAGCACTACCAAACCTCACTTTACCGGTTGCTAGCCGGAAGGGAAGTGGTACCTCCTCCGCGCGTGTTTTCGGTCTTTCACCACGGACACTCAAGCCAACTTATCAATTTCATTTACACCTCTTATCCAGACTTACCAATGTATTTACCGCAAAAACATTTCCATAATTTTATTTCACAATATTTCATTCTCAAAGAAAATTCCAATTCCTAATCCAATGTTCATGACGTGCAAAGTGTTAGAAATGCCAATGCAACAATTATCTACACTACATCCATGTTTCTCCACTTTCAACATAACTCCAACAAATGTTCCATAAAGATTCAAAATTTTCGCTTTATCTTTTCAATGCCATTCCAACAAATAGCCAAAAGTTTGCCATTATATATCAATATAAAATGATGACCGCAATTCATGCACTCCCATCATTTTTTTCATTTCAAAGCTATAGCAACATATAGTCAACAACTTACAATATCCACAATTCGCATATGTTAATAAAACCATCATTAATATGCATGCATTTATAAAGGAAATTTTCCATTTTTTTTCTTATCATGGCACATCACGATGTATATATATATACATATATTATCAACTATGAATCCTCATCTTCTCCCATTTAAGGAAAACCCCAATTTCTAGGTTTCTTCTCTACAACAACACACACATCCTAAACATTTGAAAGAGATCCTATAGAAGACACCATTTCCTTGCCCAAGATGATTTCAACCCTCAAGATATTATCTTAGAAAGATTTGAGATCTTAAAACACCCTTTTTAAGGAAGCCTACATTTATGAGCCAAAATCAAACCCTCATATTATCCCCAAGGCAAACCCAAAACCCTCATCAATACTTGCAAAACATATATATATATAACTCAAGAAGTCCCTACCTCAAGTTTGATGAAGAGATTGATGAAACCCTAGGATCAAATCGTGTAGAAATCCGATCTCCACCGTTCAAAGTGAAGCTCTTGCTTTGCTCCCCAACTTAAATGAAGGAACTTGGGTCAAAATATGTATGGGTTTGGAGAAATCAAAGTTCTTGTGGTGTTTTTGGTGTGAAATGTAGAGAGAAGGAAGAGCAATATATTTTTAAAGAGAGAGGGATATGAGAAAAATGAGATACACTCTGCCCTAAAAGAGGGAAAAATAGAAAATTTTTGGCTACCCAGAATCCCTTACGTCTAGAGCATCTTCCTACACGTGTGGTCTTTATCTCAAGACCGCGTTAACTTGCACTTGCGGTGCACCCTCTCTGCATAATGTGCGGCCCAAGGCCCCGCAAGGGCGGTTCAACCCTCCAGCCCAGAAAATTTCAGCTCAAACCTTGGGCACTCCGGATCCAACCCACACCTTCCGTGACTTGCAAAATTCGTCACAGTAATGAAAAAGTGAAGACTTCTGAGAAGGTGTTTATTTTTTAAAACTACAATCCAACGTTATGAACATTATTAAACTGAGGTTAGACAAAGAGGAACAATTTGAATAACGTGACCAGTCATCACAACCTCCCCACCGTAGGAAATTTCATCCCCAAAATTTGAATAAACTACCGAAACGAGGAAAAACGACAATTGATCAAAACCATGCGAAATGTTGTTTCAAACCACAATATCCATTTTCAATCAAAATTTACCATTCTTGTCATGATCTCCAAGTGCCTAGTCCCAAGGCCAACAACAATGGTCCATGATGTCATATAAGCATGAGATAGTTCAATCAACAATAATAGCAACACATATCCATCTCATATTTAGAACAACAACACTTATAATAACACATGGTTACTAATCTTAGTACATTTCATTTAACACTAAGGAATATTACAGATTTTAAACAACTTAAGCATTCATAAACAAATCCAAATACTGGGAGTGGACTTCCACCTCCTGTTCCCACATTGCTTTTTCAACCCCTTGGTGTCTCCACAACAACATTACCAATGGTATAGTTTTGCCTTGTAATACTTGCTCTGGGGTATCTAATATTTGAACCGGCCACTCTTTGTAAGAGGCATCCTCATCCACCTCCAAATCAACCTAATCTAGCACATGAGAAGGGTCGGGTTCATACTTCCTAAGCATGGACACATGAAACATGTTGTGAACCCCCAAAAGTTGTGGCGATAAAGCTAACTAGTATACCACTTCCCCAATCCTCTCCAATATCTTGAAAGGCCAATGAACCTCAGAGACAACTTACCGCTCTGGCCGAATCTCATCAAACCCCGCCTAGGTGAGATCTTGAGGAAAGCATGGTCACCCACTTCTAAAGACAAAGGTCGTCTCCTCTTATCGGCATAACTTTTCTGTCAGCTTTGGGCTGTACCTAACCTCTTTCGAATGAGAGCAACTTTCTCAGTTGTCTCCCTAAGGATTTTCGGACCCAACAACGGTGCATCTCCCACCTCAGCCCAACAAACCGGTGACCTACATGTTCGGCCATACAAGGCCTCAAACGGTGCCATTTCGATGCTAGCTTGGTAACTATTGTTGTAGGCAAAGTCAATCAACAGCAAATGTCTCTCCCAAGACCCTTTGAAATCAAGGACACAAGCTCTAAGCATGTCCTCCAAAATCTGAATGGTACGCTCCGACTGCCCATCGGTTTGAGGGTGGTAGGTGGTGCTAAAGGTCAACTTAGTTCCTAATGCCTCTTGATGGCTTTGCCACAACTGGGTAGCAAAACGATGATCTCTGTCCAACACAATGGTTATAGGAACTCCATGAAGTCGAACTATCTCCCTAATGTATAACCCTGCCAAGTGCTCAACTGAGTCGTCGGTACGCATTGGAATGAAATGTATAGACTTAGTCAACCTATCAACAATCACCCAAATGGCATCATTGCCCCGTTGTGTTCTAGGAAGTCCAACTACAAAATCCATGGTAACGTGCTCCCACTTCCACTCAGCTATCAGTAAGGGTTGTAACAAACAAGCCGGTCTTTGGTGTTCGGCCTTCACTTGTTGACAAGTAAGGCACTGCGACGCAAAGGAAGCGACATCCCGCTTCATACCCCTCCACCAAAACTGACGGCGAAGATCACGATACATTTTGGTGCCTCTCGGGTGTACCGTAAGGCATGAGTGATGGAACTCCCGAAGCACTTCCTCTCTACAAGATTCTGGTACAAACAAATGGTCTAGGTAATGTACACTTTGATCCGAGTGAATGTTCAAACCCTTCTCTTCCTTCTCGTTGGAGATTCTATCACGAATCAACTCTACTTCATGGTCTCCTTGTTGTGCCTCTACAACTTTACTAATCAAGGTAGGTTGAGCACTCAAGGTAAACAAAGTTGCACCCTCCTCGGACTCACCCAAGTGTAATTCAAACTTGCCGATGTCACTTAACATAACTTATTCCCGAATGGCCACACTTGCCAAACTACTCACGGATTTTTGACTGAAGGCGCCGGCCACTACATTGGCCTTCCTCGGATGATAGTGTAACTCGAAGTCATAATCCTCCAAAAACTCCATCCACCTCCATTGATGTAAGTTCAAGTCTTTTTGGGAAAACAAATACTTTAGACTCTTATGATCGGAGAAAACCTCAAACTTCTCACCATATAAATAATGCCTCCAAATTTTCAAGGTGAACATTGCAGCTGCTAACTCCAAATCGTGGGTGGGTTAATTCTTCTCATGAGTTTTCAATTGCTGTGAACCGTAGGCTACAACCTTTCCCCGTTGTATCAAGACACAACGAAGCCCATCCCGAGACGCATCACAATAAACGATGTAACCTAAACCCCTTTCTGGAATTATCAACATTGGTGCAGTAGTCAGTCTAGTTTTAAGCTCTTGGAAAGACTTTTCACAAGCCTCACTCTATACAAACTTAACCCCCTTTCTAGTCAATCTAGTCAAAGGTACGGCTAGTCTAGAAAAGTCCTTTACAAAACGCCGATAGTACCCTGCCAATCCCAAGAAACTCCGGATCTCAAAAACATTTTTGTGTTGTTCCCAATCCTGAACAGCGTCTATCTTTGAAGAGTCCACAGTTACCTCCTCCCTTGACACTACATGACCCAAAAACTTCACCTCGGTGAGCCAAAACTTGCATTTCTCAAATTTAGCATACAACTGGTGCTCCCTAAGCAAGTCAAGTACTACCCTCAAATGAGCCTCGTGTTCCTCTTCGGAGGTGGAATAAATTAGGATATCGTCCACAAAGACGACCACAAAATGATCCAAGTATTCTCTAAAAATTCAGTTCATCAAGTCCATAAAGAAAGCCAGTGCATTAGTCAACCCAAATGGCATTACAAGGAACTCATAGTGGCCATAATGCGTAGAAAAGGCCATTTTCTGGATGTCCTCCTCCCGGACTCTCAACTGGTGGTACCCCGACATCAAATCTATCTTTGAAAAGCAACAAGACCCTCTAAGTTGGTCAAACAAATCATCAATTCAGGGTAAGGGGTACTTGTTCTTGATGGTAACCCAATTCAACTTGCGGTAATCAATACACAACTACAATGACCTATCCTTCTTATTTGCAAAGAGGGTCGGCGCTCCCCAAGGAGATGTACTAGGGCGAATGAAGCCCTTATCTAAAAGTTCTTGGAGTTGAATCTTCAACTCATGCAACTCCGCGGGTGCAAATCTGTACGGCACCATGGAAATTGGTGCCGTTCCAGGCACTAAATCAATAGTGAACTCAATCTCCCAGTGGGGTGGCAAATTAGTAAGATCCTCGGGAAATACGTCTAGATATTCACAAACTACCCTTGGCAACTCAACACGAGTCCCGTCACTCTCACTATCCAATAGCGTAGCAAGAAGGCCACTAAGCTGGTTTATATTATGAGAGTCAAAAACTGGCGACAAGACCCTATCCACCCGGTCCCCCAGAAAGTAGAAATAATCAACCACTTGAGGTGCACACTGTGACCCTCTGATGAAAACAATCAATCACCACTCAGTATGAAGACAACCAATCCATGCCTAGAATGACATCAAAACTCGACATGCCTAGCAACACAAAAGTAAACGGGAGTCGACGTCCGGCAACCTCTATCTCACAACCACGACACCCCCGATCTAAGTCAACTGTACCCCCAACTGGTGACTTTACTTTGAGCGACACTAACTGTGCCACCTCTAACCCCAATGCAGATGCAAATACAATAGATATGAATGAATGGGACACACCCGTACCTATCAACACATCAGCCAACGAATTACACACAACAAAAATACCTCTAACAACTAAGGATCCCAACAACTGCTCTGGCGCGGTAACAGTATACACGTGCCCCTGTGGCCTCTGATCAACCTACTCATCTCTTGAAGCATAGGCCTTCTGCACTGACTGAGCCAAAGCGACTCTCTAGTTAGCTCGCAAAGTCTCGATTGAGTGAGCCTGCTGGTGACTCTGAGTCTGCCTCAACCTTGATGCGCTAGGTGCGCCTCCCAACTGTGGGCAAGATCTCTTCATGTGCCTTGACTGACTGCATTGATAGCAAGTAGGCCCTTGCCCCTTACTCTATGACTGACTTTGAAATCGGTTAGGTGGTGGTGGTGGCAACATCTGCTGTCCTCCTCCCTTCTGAAGACATGTAAAGATCGTGTGACCCGGTTGGCTACATTTGAAGCAAGAGAAACCACTCGGTGCACTCTTCCCCGGGCCCACACTAGGCAAGGGAAAAATGGATCTAGACTACTGCAGTTGGGACTGGGATGAAAATGTGTTTCTGCTCTTCTCGTTGGCCTATAGTCTCCCTATGACCCTTGACCCGTCGACCTCGAACCCCAGATTCTTTCCTCTTCGGCTTCCACGGTAATCTCTACATTTGCCGCCGCTTCCATAAGTCGATCATAATTCCAAATCATGTTCCTGGCAACCTTGAACAAGATTTTGGTCCTTAGCTTCTTTTCAAAGTCAATACAATGGCGCTCTTTCGTTGCTACCAACTTCGGTACAAACCGGGACAAACTAGAGAAGGCCGCTTCGAACTTGGCCACGGACATGTTGAGTTGCTTAAGGTCTTGGAATTCCTGCCTCAACCTCTCCTTAGTAGTGGGAGGTAGGTACTTGTCTTGAAAAGCCACCACAAAGGCCTCTCATGTTGGTTCTATTCGGCCCTTGGCATATTTCCACCATTGGCCCACATCCCCCTTGATGTAATAACTTACAAGAGTCACTCTAAGCTCACCATCTTCGATGTGAAGCATCTCAAAAGTCTTCACCGTCTGTTCGAGCCATTCATCCGCTTTCTTAGGCTTGAGGCCATCATGGAACTCATCCAGTTTGGCCCGCAAAAACTCCCTCGTGAGGAAACTCGCCCTTGTCTCTACGGCATTCTCCCTAGCTTGGTTCTCTGCCCATAGTATATTCATCGATTCCCTTAAGGCCCCCACCATTTCTCGGGCTAGGGTCCCCATTGCGGCTTGACCCGCTTGTCCCGGAATTTCCGCTTGCCCCATTTTCTCGGCCACATTAGCTTGGCCCAACCCCTTCTCTTGCATCAGAACCTCATGAACCAGTACTTCATGCACACCCCGGCAAGCCCTACCACGCCTTCCGCCTCTACCGCCATGGGTTTGACCCCTTCTTGACATCCTAATTAAGGAATAAGATAAACAATTTAGCGCATAACTCCAAATGTGCTCGTAAATCCTCTCACCCGTTTGAATACATCAATTCTGTACAATTTCTACCATACAAACAATTCAATTCACTCCACATAAGCACTTAGTCACGTAAGCACATACGGATTATTCTTTTGTGACGAGATTCGTCCAATGAAAAACCAAGAATTCTTAGTAGAACGAGTAGTGATCAAGTACCCTTCTAATAAGACCTTCAGTAATTTAATAGGCGCAAATAACATCCCAAAAGTCCAATCCCATAACCATATAGTCACATAAGCATGTTATCATATAATCACGAAGAACTAAACATTTCCTAATCATGCAAAATGAACCCATTGTGGCAAAACAACCACATCCCGTGAGACCCAAGTATTCAAACCGGGTAGCTCTGATACCAAGTTGTAACGCCCCGAAATAACCAAACACAAATCAGGTACATTAATCAACATCCATTACCAAATGAAGTTAATTCTCCAACCTTTACATCATTAATCAGTAAAATGTGTACAAAAGTTTCACATGTGAATTATACATTCAACGGTATAAAAATACATGAATCTATAGCATGTAGAACATCAACCCCAAAATAATAAAATGCCCTCATAGGCTTACAATTTCCAAGGCTTAAGCCCAGTTATACAAAAGTGGTTTCATGAACCCATAAATTTATGACCCTTGGCTAGCAAAATAAATCACAACAAAAGAGAGTTATTTACTCTTCACCAAAATGTGTCTGTGCCCTCAACTCGGTGGGATCACCACATCTTTTCCTGCGCCAAAATCCCATAGGGGTGATCAGAAAGCCCAACAAAGAATCCTTACAAAGTATATACAGTTATGCAAGATTTCCAATATCGAATGCAAATGCCATGCAATGCCAATTTAAAGAGAATTTCATTGACGCGCCCTTTTTAAAAGTCACCATGTTCAACAACAATTTAAAATCTTAGCAATTCCAAAATTTACAGTTTTATTCAATAGGGGCGGTAAATACGACTCAGGTAATCCCAAGGTTGGTATCTGCAGGTAGGCATGACTAGCACTACCAAACCCACTTTACCGGTTGCTAGCCGGAAGGGAAATGGTACTTCTTCCGCGCGTGTTTTCGATCTTTCACCCCGGACACTCAGACCAACTTATCAATTTCATCTACACCTCCTATCCGAACTTACCAACATATTTACCCTATAAACATTTCCATGATTTCATTTCACAATATTTCATTCTCAAAGAAAATTCCAATTCCCAATCTAATGTTCATGACATGCAAAGTGTTAGAAATGCCAATGCAACAATTATCTACACTACATCATATTTCTCCACTTTCAACATAACTCCAACAAATGTTTCATAAGGATTCGAAATTTTTGCTTTCTCTTTTCAATGCCATTCCAACAAATAGCCAAAAGCTTGCCAATATATATCAATATAAAATGATATGACCACAATTCATGCACTCCCATCATTTTTTTCATTTCAAAGCTATAGCAATATATAGTAAACAACTTACAATCTCCACAATTCGGATATGTTAAGAAACCCATCATTAATATGCATGTATTTATATATAAAGGAAATTTTCCATTTTCTTTCTTATCATGGCACATCACGATGTATATATATACACACATATATACATATATTATCAACTATGAACCCTCATCTTCTCCCATTTAAGGAAAACCCCAATTTTTAGGTTTCTTCTCTACAACAACACACACACCCTAAACATTTGAAAGAGATCCTAAAGAAGACACCATTTCCTTGCCCAAGATGATTTCAACCCTCAAGATATTATCTCAGAAAGATTTGAGATCTTAAAACCCCCTTTTTAAAGAAACCTACATTCATGAGCCAAAATCAAACCCTCATCAATACTTGCAAAACATATATATATAACTCAAGAAGTCCCTACCTCGAGTTTGATGAAGAGATTGATGAAACCCTAGGATCAAATGGTGTAGAAATCAGATCTCCATTGTTCAAAGTGAAGCTCTTGCTTTGCTCCCCAACTTAGATGAAGGAACTTGGGTCAAAATGTATATGGGTTTGGAGAAATCAAAGATCTTATGGTGTTTTTAGTGTGAAATGTGGAGAGAAGGGAGAGCAATATATTTTTAGAGAGAGAGGGATATAGGAAAAATGAGATACACTCAGCCCCAAAAGAAGGAAAAATAGAAAATTTCGGGCTGCCCAGAATCCCTCACGTGCAGAGCGCCTTCCCGTACGTGCAGCCTTCATCCCCTCACATGCGGTGGCACTTCCCCGCACCTCACTTAGCACTTGCCTTTTATGTAGTGTGCAACCCAGAAACTCCCTTGTTTGCCACACGTGCGGGCCCTCTCCCGCACGTGCGGCCCAAGGCCCCACAGGTGTGGTTCTACCCTTTAGCCTAGAAAATTTCAGCTCAAACCTTGGGCACTCTAGATCCAACCTCCACATTTCGTGACTCGCAAAATTCGGCATAGTAATGAAAAAGTGAAGACTTTCGAGAAGGTGTTTATTTTTTAAAACTACAATCCAACGTTACGAACATTGTTAAACTGAGGTTAGTCGAAGAGGAACAATTTGAATAACGTGACCGGTCATCACACTATCCATTTAAATGTCTTTTCATCCTATTCAGTAATGCCCATAATAGTGCACAGATATACAAAGAAACTTATCTTCTCTACTAATACTTGCCCACTAATTGCAGTAATTCCATTTTTATCTTTTCAAATTTTATTTCTGATAAGCTATTATGCACTAATTGCATTTTCAAGTTCATCTATTTGTCAAAATATTTTCATTAGTCCTAATTTTGTAATACTGCTGCTGAAACTTACTACATAGGAATCAAATTTGAAGTTTTTATTTGTTGGATTCCTTAGTTTCTTTCTCCTTACATTTGTTTCTTATTGTTTACAACAAATTTCTTCTCAGCATCAACACCATGAAAAGAAATAGCACACAATCAACACAGCAAAACTACAACTTGCGTTGAAGAAAAAAGCAATCTATCAGGCAATATGATACACAAATACATGCAACTACGGAACAAGAACCCTTAGTAGTTCTTCCTGCAACGCAAAAGACATCTATCCATACCCAGCTAAAAACACAACCAAAACCAACTTCTCAAACCCCAACAAAAAAGAGAACTTACTAACACCATCAACCAAAAAAAGTTCATGCACCAGATCCACACAAAAAAATACAAACCCCAATATAGATCCAATATACTCGTTGTCATCAGATTATTTAGCAAGATCACACTCAAAAAGCGTCACAACGATGTGTTAAAGAAAACACCATTCTGGCCATTTTTTAACTTAGTCATTAACAAACAATATGGAGAACCACATCAAACAAAAAAAATTGAACATGATGTATTTGACATAATTCAAAGTTATGACCTTGTCACACAGAAATTCCAAATTGATTAAACGAATATGGTGTTGACAAGATTGGACGTTAGTCTTATATTTGGGATAGCTAAAGGGTTACAACCAATCACAACCAAAAGTGAAACAAGCAAGGCTACCTAGAGCAACACTGGGCTGATCCAAAATATTTCAAAACACATCATGAAGACAATCATTGAGGATGAAATTGAAAAAGCTATCAAAGGACAACATCAAGAAGATTGTGAAGATATTGCCAAGCTGTTGTGCTTGCATGCCTTTGTGACTGTTTTCTTCTGCAGTACCACACACATCCTTCCGAGGCATTATATCCAACACATGGATAACATAGAAGAAATAGGAAAGTATGCGTGGAGTGACACAATAAGGGAAAGGTCGATGGTTTCAATACAAAAGAAGCACAGAACACCATAAGCAATTCATGGTTATGTAATTTCCCTTCTGGTAACTACTTCTAGAAAACACTTATTGCAAGATATCTTTTATCACACTCAGTTTTCACATTCTTACCAAATATTCTTGTCACTTCTACTTTATTCAACAATACTAGTACTATGAGCACACATAAATATTGAAACCAGAGTCAACAAATAATTTCCCTTGATACATGAAGTGGAATCTCCAAAAGCTTGCAACAAAAATGTATCAGCATCTAATTCATACATTAACAACAACTTAGGTATGTAGAAAATTTTTATATTTATCTCTTGAAAGTTTTTTTTCTTTCTTTTTATCTATTCAAAAGGCCATTTCATATCGTCATTTTTATTTGTTGGAATGGATTATTGAGTTTGTTTAAAAGTGTTTTTTAATCAAAGTAACCTTATACTTGTGTGAAGTTATCTGTTGAAACTTATTATTCGGTAATTACATTGAAAACATCATGTATATGTTCAAAGTGTTTATACACTAATCTATTCAAAATTATCTTTTGGTTTCTATCTGTTCAAAATGGATTATCTGTTCAAAAAACAAATTTCAGATTTTGATTTGTATCTGTTTGAATGGATTGTCATTTTTACCTATTGAAATAGATTGTTGAGTTTGTTTAAAAGTGTTATATGTCAAATTTCTGTTTATACGTCATTTCAAGAAACACATGCAATTGCAACTTAACAAATTATTTTTCTACATAGGTAATTCACAACGAGTTGCAAATGAGAGAGTCTGAAATCTGACAACTTGGACAAGCAAACCAAGTGCCACAAAATGTCACTTAGAGTCTTCCATTAGAATCACAGATGTTGACTAATGAACATATATGCTTGTTGCTAAGTCCAATGACACAAACACATAATTTGGAAGACCAAATTGAATATGGATCAAATATCATGCAAAATCAATAGATTCGCATCCTCACTGAAACAGAACACGAAACTTGCAAAGAGCCTGAATTTGAAACACCATCTAGAGCACACCATATTCTCATACAAATGATCATGTCACATGAAGACAATGTCAACCTCAATACGTCGTGTGAAACAATCTTCATGTGATAACCATGTTTCATATTATGCTAATTGATCTTGATTATGATTGTGATTATGTGTTTAATATGATTTTGAGTGCCATTTATATAATTATATGTGATTTTGAATTTCTATCTGTTCACCGTAGGAAAATCTGTTCAACTTACTATTATGAACTAAAAATTGAAGGCCTTATCGGCCATAGAAATTGAAATTGACTGTATTACTGTGATTGGCATAATTTTTAAAGCCGATGGTGAAATTTAATTGAAAATTTATTCGGGTCAAAATAATTAGATTCAGAACGATTAAATTAGGCTCAATTACTTAGCCTTAATCAATTTAATTAGCCAAGCCTATAAATAGGCTTATATATTTGAACTCATTTTTGTTGAGATTACACTCTAGAGAGAGAGTGTGTGCGGGTTAGAGAGAGAGAAGGGGCTCAAGTTGGAGAATTGCTGAAGAAGCTTGAAGATCTTGGGGTTTAACTCAAGACTTAACTATATTTTGGAAGAATTGGGGCTCCTAGGTGAGTGAATTCATGAGTTTGAGTTGTGATTTTGTGAATTCAAGATTAAATGGTAATCAAGAACATGAATTGAATTGATCATGATGAGATTGAAGTCTATATGCACATGCATGCATAGAATTGCCATGAATTTACATGAGCTAGTATGTAACATGTTAATTATGAAAAATTGAGCATTGAAGCATACATGCAAGCATGGTTTTGTTGAGTTTCATGATTATAAGCATCATTGGTGCCATTTGAAACGGAATTGAAGTCAAAAATTTACATGCGTGCATGATTGATGGAGATATGAGACTTGTATGAAGTTTGAATACATGGGTTTTGACCATACAAGAGAAATAGTGATTGATTTGACAATTAGATCATGATTTTGAACAATTGGCCTCATATTGGTTATGTTCTCATATTATATAGTGTGTTTCCATGTTTTTGAACCAAAATCATGAGTTTAGGGCCTTCGAATATCAAGTTTAAGCTTCAAGAACAGTTCTGGAAATTCTAGAATTTGGCATATCCACTCGAGCCGGAAGAATGCCGCTCGAGTGTGAAATGTTTGCTCCCAGAACTTTTGCAGACATTGATGTCTGCTTGAGCGGGTAGAGTTATGCTCGAGCATCTGTATACGTATTTTGACTCTCAACTCGAGCGTCCAAAGTGGAGCTCGAGTGCAAAAATCAGGTAACCAAACTTTTGCAGACCAAAAGGGTCCGTTCGAGCGGCGAAAGATGTGCTCGAGCGGAGAGCCCTATTTCAGAAATTTTATAAGAGTATTGTATGGCTTGCTTTCCGTTCCCTTTCATTTATAAGCACTCTTAGGCATGCATTGAGTATTATAAATGAATGTAGCAGATAGGAAAGAGGCCTAAGAGGGATATGTGAATTAAGAACGGATTGAATTGCATGTGTAGACATCCCATTTTTGACTGCCCTTAAGACTTGGGTGCTACTGATGGTTTACTCGGTGATGAAGATGTGCAGTGAAAAGGGTCGATTTCTTCAGGAAGAAGAGAGTCAAATCCAAACTTCACACCCCATTTTGGACCAAAGCTATTTTGGATGTTTTTTAGACCTTAAAACCCTCTCTTTTAAAATATTTTTGAAATAAAGTTTCTGCAATGTTTCGACGCTCACATTTTGTTAAATGTTGCGCTTTTCGGCAAACCAAGCAAGGACAAAATGGAAATGAATGAAAGAGAGATGAAATATTTGAAAAATATTTCAAAACACCTTGTTTAGGGGTTTGGAGTTGAAGGAAATTGGAGGAGAGGGAAGAAACCAGGTTGGAGAAGAAGATGGGCATGAATTCTTGAGAGAAAGTCGAGCGGTCCTCGCTAAATCAGACCTATCCTTTTTTGTACTTGGATTTAAGCTATGAGGCCACCACCATTGGAAATAAGACTTCCGGGGCTTCATTTTACACTTAAGAATCTCCTAAAGCCGAGTCTGGATGGGAGAGATATGGTTGTTGGAAGTTAGGCATCAATCCGTTTGAGCTAGAAATGAGCAACCTCCACTGAAAGAGGCACAACGTTTTGCACAATTGGAAGTTTGATGCAAGGCTTCCACCCTTGGAAAGATTACTTCTAGGGATTCAATTCGGACACAAGAATAAATGGCAAAGGAGTCCAGATGAAGAAGTTATGCCGATTTGAAGTTGGACTTGAAAAGCAGACTTTTGTGGCCGATCGGCTAAAAAAGTAGCAGATTGGCCATCACAAGTAGCAGGTCGGCACCAAAGATGGTCGGTCAGCTAAGAGTGACCCAAATTCATTTTTTTTGAAGATATTTCTCCTCCGGCCTTTTCCAACTTGTGCCAGCTGTCCTAACTCAGATATTTTCGACCAAATGCTCTCTTGTTGCTATAATGAAGCTATATCTCATATATCTCCTAACTTAGAACATTTTGGCAAGTTTGAGAGCTTCTCACACTAAAATCTCTCTCTCTCTCTCTACAATTTTCAGAGCTAAATCGCTGCCTCTCTATCTAGTTTGCTCTCTCTCTCTCTCTTGCCCTTTTGTGCATAGAAGTAGAGAAACATGCCTAGTTTGCCTATGCATCCTTGATCAAAGTTGCCTATCTTTGGGAGGAGGTTGCTTGAAGCTTACTTGGGACTTTTTTTGAGCTCCAAAAGGTGATTTGAGCTTAGATTTTTGCCTGTTTTGGTGCTTGGCTTCAAGAGGTATAAATTCTATCCTTTAAACTTGTTTAGCATAGCTTGTTTTTCCATCTTCTTCAACTACTTTGGGGCTGTTTTTGGGGTATTTTTGAATTGAAAAAAACTCTTTTTTTCAGTCCTTAAAATGGTAGTTTGAGCCTTGTTTGGCTAGGGGGTTGTCTCTTCCTTTTGCTCCTTAGCTTGTAAAGCCTTTTGAGCTATTTTTCAAGGCCTTTCAAAACAACTTTTTGGGGCCTTTTAACCACTGAAATCCAGAGGAATTTTAGTGGTAGAAACCATGTTTTGAGGTCCAAAATGGGAGGGGGTGGTCCCCCCTCCTCTTGTCTTGTTACCGTGTGTTGTTGGTCTATCAAATGAGCATGTATTTCTTCCTTCTTGAGGCTTAGTTTGAGCATGTTTTTGTGACTTTTTTAACATGCTATAACTCTATTTTTTTTTTGGTTTGATCACTTGTTGCATGCTCCTTACACTTGTAGTGTAAATCCTCTTTGCTAGTCTTGCATGCCTAATGAGTTAGCTTGTTATTCTAGCATGTGTTGACTTAGTCTCAGCCCATTTTTTGTGTTATTTTGGCATTCCTTAGCTCTGATTTTGGTCGACAAGGTCACCTCTTGCATGCTTCTTACACTTGTAGTGTAAACCTTGCTCACTAACCTAGTATACTTGGTGTTTTGGCCCATCATTCTAGCTTGTCTTGGCTATACTCCATGCATGTTTTGGTACTATTTTGACATGATTTTGGATTGTTTTGAGTGTTCTTGGCCTTTTGGGGCTTGCTTTGTATAACTATGGCATAGAGGGCTTCACTAGTCTTGAGTTTTGAGACCACTAGCATGCTATATTTGTGATGTTTGCATGCCTAGGAATCATTTGGCATGGTATTTCAGAGCTTATATCTTTTCCATACTCTCATGTTTATCACTCCTTCAATGTGTTTGAGAGTTGCACCTTTATGCCTTGTTTGTGAGCCATTGCATGAGCATGCATTTCTCGCCTTTCATGCTATCATTTCAGATAATTTTAGCCATTGTTTTGGCCTGCTATAGCTCTGTTTTGAGCTGGTTTAATCATTTGAGCATTGTATGGCATGCTTCTAGTGTAATGCACTTCACTAGCTTTGGCGTTCTTAGCTCTAAGCATATCTTGTACGCATCATTTTCATGTTTCAATGTCATTTAGCATACTATTTTAGTGCTGGAATATATGTCATTGCATCCCATTCTTCATTTGTTATATCACTTTAAAAGGGGTTTGAAGCCCTTTGTTGGTTTGAGCACGAAATCGAGGCGTTCATGCCTAATGGTTTTACCCTTCTCTTTAGGGTTTTTACTAACCAACGGCATGAGGCTTCTTTCACGCTCAAGATGCTTGTGGCTTAGTTCGTCTTTCCATTCAGAGGACTTCTCACTTTTGGACTTATCCGGTTAAAGGATTAATTGGTAATCTAAAATGAGTAAACAAGCTGAATTGAAGTAAAACATACCAAGATAACATGTTTGTGTTGCATTGCATGTGTTTGGATCGGACGTTAATCCAAACACGAGAAACAAGGGACGTTTCATACTCAAAGTGATGAAACGTGCCTCATTTCTTAATCGCTAACACCCTTGTGCATGATAGGGTGAAAGTTTCATCGAGTCTATTTGTGCATTCATTGACTTGTACACATTTGGCTTCTCGGCCATTATGCATTGTGATGCTCGGTTGGTGGCCCGAGAGTTGAGTACCATACTCCTTTGAGCTTGAGATATGATAAGGAGTGTGGTGGTACACACATTCCCTTGCAAATACACTGCCATGCCCCTGTTTGTGCTCTGTTGTAGCAAAAGGAGAAATTGTAGGAAGCCATGGCCGACCGGCCATCAAATCTGCAGACTGACCACCAAGTTTGCCGATCGGCTATCAGAAGTGGCCGATGGCCACCATATTTGGCCAATCACCCCTCAGCATGTTCCTTAGATGGATCAGAATCAATCTGGAAGTTGGTGCAATTTTCAGAGGTCTAAAGGTGTGCAAATAAAGGCATCGTGAGGCACGATAGTGGATTTCCAGGAGGAAGCCGACCGAGCATGCATGTCCCTCATCCTTGAGGCCATTTAATCGCTTTTGTTAACTTAGAATAAATTAGCTATTTCATTCATGCAAGTATTGTAATAATTAGTAATTGATTTGCTAGTCATTCGATTTGGTTGTGTAATAATTAGTCTAATCAGATTATTAGATTAGTTAAGTAGCTTAGCTTAGAATAGCTTAGCTTTCATTCAGACCCCCCGTCGAGAGGGCAAATGTTGTAATAAGTGTGCGTGTGTGTGTGAATGTCTTCCAACCCCACGTCTTTCTCCCCTTTACTTATCAGCTTTTGATGGTTAGTTTTGGGGCATGTTTCAATTAGCATACTTATGCTTTGCATGCATGCATCATTCATTCATATTGCATGCACTGGGCTCGGCGCATCATTCAAACTGTATTGTATTTCAATACCTATTTGAGTACATGTATCAAATTGTAGCATTCATATGCCATCTTAGATAGCCGAGCCTATTTAGTTGCATTTTGCATGCGTTGCATTAGGCATCTTGAACATAGCTAGGATCATGCATGATTTCTAACTAGTTTTATGTTTTGGCTTGGAGTACACTGTGAGTGTTTACGCTTTAGCATATTGCATAAGATGTGTATATTGCCATGTTAGCATGCTTGCCATGAGGCTATGTGCTTAACTGCTATAACTGCATGAATGCCTGTGGATGAAGGCTTCATTACTTAAATTGGGACAATTCATCAAAATGTGAGTTTTAAGCCCACTTGAGGGTGGCAAAATCATCATGTTTTTCTAAGCCAACTTGAGGGTCGCAAATCCGTGTTTTAGCCTATTTGCGAGTAGCATCTTCAAACCATTTTCGAAAAACAAACATGAGATGTTTTGTTCCAAATCGAGCGATTTAGTCTATACTTGTATGTTGTGCACATCACATAGTAAGTTAGCTAATAAACCGGAATAAGAACACATGTGTTTTCAAAATAACATATCATGTTTAGTAGAGGCCGATCTTTGATCGGGCGAGCGGGGGTGCTCATTTCAGGACCTTCCCCTCTCGTACCCAAGTTCCTGAGCTAAGGCAACTTTGGTGATGACAGACACGTGGCCTTAGGCATGAGTCAGGGTTTCCTAAATTTCCCAAAATAAAATATTTAGGTGACGACTCTGAAATTTGGCAAAGCATCCCGTGTTTGGTGCTTTTTCATTAAAATCGATTTTCCAAAATGATTTGCCGGATTTGGACTCTTTGGTGATTTATCAGTCTTACATTGCACTTTGTGAGATTAGATTCAAAACCGTGACAGGAGTCCGAACTGTAGTAGCTATGAACACAATTCGCGCCCTCTCCGAAAGAGGAGCGCGCGAAGCAAGTTCGGGCTGGCGACTCCGCTGGGGATTTAGAGAATTTGACTTGAACTCATGATATGTTGTTTTGTCTACACTTATGTGTTTCTTTGCATTGCATTTGTATTGGTGCGCCTAGGACACTGTGTTTGCCATCTGCTATTCCTAAACGGTTTGCCGGAGGCTTGCTTGGAAAAGCGTGCCATAAGGCTGACAGGTTACAAGCTCTACCATGGTGGGAACACAAACCTCGGTTGTCACTGAGGCACCCTTTTTGACCACTCGACCTAGTTGCATATCGGAAACCATAGTGACCATTCCAAACTAGGACAGGTTGCTTACCCGATTGTAGGTTGTTTGAAACCGCTGTGTGCGTAGTGAAACCCTAGCTCCTAACAAAATAGGATAGGTGTGGACGCGCCCCGAGGGACTTATGCCACCACAGTTCGGACTCGTTTTTGTCACGGTTCTTAATCTGAACCAAAGAGTCCAAATCCGACAAATCGTTTTGAGAAAATAGATTTTTGAAAGAAGTGCCAAACATGGACTGCTTTGCCAGATACAGAGTCGCCACCTAAATATTTTTTTATGAGGGAATTTAGGAAACCTTGACTCGGTGCCAAAGGCCACGTGTCTATCATCACCAAAGTTGCCTCGGCTCGGGAACTTGGGTACGATTGAAGAAGGTCAGCTATGAGCACCTCCTCTCGCCCGATCCGAAGATCGGCCTCTACTAACCGTGATATCTTGTTTTGAAAACATTATGCATTCTTATTCCGGTTATTAGCCTAGATTTACTACGTGATGCACACGGAAAAACAAGTATAGACTAGATTTCCTAATTTGGAATAACGCATTGCATATTCGTTCGTTTGGAAAACGTTTTGAGATTTTGCTACTCGCAAGTAGGCTAAAACACGGATTTCAACGAGTTGTCCCAACTCAAGCAATCCAACTTTCACCCACAGGCATTCGGGCGGTTTAATCAAATAAGCATCTAGCCGCATGGTAAGCATGCTATCATGACAACACTCACACTCATGTAAAGATGCTAAGACATAAATGCTTACCGAGTACTCCAAGCCAAAACAGAAACTAGTTAGTAATCATATACATGATCCTAGTTCGTGTTAAGATGGTTAATGCAACGCATACAGAATGTCACTAGAATAGGCTCGGCTAATCTAAGGGTGACATGTGAAAATGCACAGATAGCATGTGTTCAAGTTAGATTTGAAATACTTTATGCAGTTAGCATGATGCGCCGAGCCCGGTGCATGCAATACTGATGAATGATGCACGCATGCATGGCATAAGGTATGCTAATTTAAATATGCCCTAATACTAACCATCAAAGCAGGTAAGTAAAAGGGAGAAAGAAGTGGGGGTTGGAAGACATGCCCACACGCACCCACACTTATTACAAATTTGCCCCCGCTTGGAGGGACCGAAATAATAATACAATTAATTAACCTACAAGCTAATTAAATATTACAGACTAATTAATTTAATTAACAAATTAAATGATCTAATGAAAGCAGTAAACAGCCTCGAGAAGAGGGCCCAATGCAATGCATGCTCGACTCCGCTCAGAAAGTCACTGCCATGCACAAGATGCCTCTGCTTTGACTGTTCTGCTCCTTTGAAGACTGCACAAGTCCCAAGGTTGCTTCTCTGAATGCTGTGGAACACCACCGGCTGAGGGAATTGGTCACCGGCCATGGAGAATAGTCACCGGCCATAAATTGAGATATCGGCCACTGATGGATGGCCGGTCGGCACTTAAGATGGCCGGCTGGCCAAATCTTCCTGCAGAAACCTTGAAGACCTCTTTCAAGAACAGCACTCCAGCTGCTTATTTGGCTCCAAACCAGTCTAAAAACTTCAAAAACAAGCCCCTAATGCCTCAGCAATCAAGGTAAGGTGTGATGGTGGGTGTTTGTGTGCAATACTAAGGCTAAACACACACAAATACAAGAGAGATATATAGATATAGGATAGAGACACAAATCAAACCCTAAAACCAGACCTCTCTTAGAAAATGTTGTCTTTTTTTGTAACCCTAATGGAGGAAGGAGAGGCTCCCTCTTATAGGAGATTCAATCTTGCAAGCTTACAAGACAAGCTAGTCAAGAGGGAAATCCCACCATACACGTATGGAGGGGAGCAAAATGCATGCCAGCTAGCACAAAATATCTGCAAAGGTGGATGCACAGTAGTCGGCCGGCCAAAAATGCAATTGACCAAAAAAAGATAGCCGGCCAACCATCTAAAGTGCCGGTCGGCCAAACATTTGGCCGGTGGCAATAAAACACAGCCGGTGGCCTCAAGCCATGGCTGGTGGAGTGTGGGAATGGCCCACAAGCCATTCCCTGCCCCTCCAAGGCAAAACACAAGTGTTTGGTGCAAAACCAGACACAAAACAAGTCGAGTCGAGAGGTCCTAAGGCAAGGGGCGTAGCCGAGACCTCCGGGAACTCAAAACGAACACAAACAAGGATGATCACTGGGTGTTTAAGCGGTGATGTCCAAGTCTTGAGGACGGTCAAAAATGGGGTGTCTACAACAGGGAAACCCTACCCCACCATAGGGGTGTTTTGGCTCTCACTTGCTTGATATGTGCTGCTAGGGTGTGTCTCTACATAATGTATGTATTAGTTGCAAGTCTGAGTATCGGCTTGAGGGTATCAGTTTGGTTTTGATTTTGGGCAGAATTTAGTAGAGAGTGCAGTCATTCAGCTATGCTCATATCCGTTCTAGTGAAATCAGGCTGAGATGCTGTCTGTTTTCTCTTTTGCAAGGCAGTCTTGGAACCATAGCTTCAGAAGGCTCTAATATCCCCCAGGTATACTAGACTTGTATTGATAGACTTTGTCGGGTCAGAATTGCTTCAGAAGCAACCTGTGTTTCCCTCACCCCCACCGGTTACAAGACAAAGGAGGTTCGGGCAGAATTCAACAGTATAGTTTCTACAAGCAGTCACATCTCAGTTCACCCAAGTTTAGTCTGGTTTGGGAACAGTTGTCTGCATTCAGCTCAGTACGAGCTTAATCATCCATTCCCATGGCTCAGTATCCCCTAGCCAGTGTGGAAGAACAGATACAACACCTGCAAAAGGCAATCGAGGCACTGCGGCAGGACGCAGTCTGTTAGGCTGAAGTCATGGCTCGTCAGGCCGAAGTGATAAATAGGCTACAACAACAACAGCCATAGCTGGCTACGGCCTTTGTATCTTATGTACCTCCAATGGGTAACCCGACACCCGGAGCCACTGCCCATACTGCTAATGTCCAAGAGACTCAGGGCAATTCGGCGGAGCCAATCCCAACACAGGCCTCTAAAGCTCCTGTCGATCAAAGTGAAGCTCCCTTTGAATGTGAGGTTGACCCAACTGCACTTAAGATCAATAAACTGGAGAAGTTATTCAAATGAGCACAAGGAGTGAACTCTATCCCGGATTTAGAGGACGGGTATACTGAATTTGCAGTTACCTTACCGGAGTGGTTTAAAATGCGGCGTATCGATTGCTTCGATGGCTCTGGAGACCCAATGGTGTACCTCCACCTATTTTCTGATATCTTGAGGCGAATGGGTTTGACCACGGCCCAGAAGTTGTCTCTCTTCGGCCGAACCATGTCTGGGATAGTTGCAATCTGGTATGCGAAATTGGAGGACTCTGTGAAACAGAACTGGGAAGAGCTGGCTGGGGCCTTTATTGCTCAATACCTCTACAACACACAGATCAAGGTCACAAGTCGTGATCTCAAAGTCACCCGCCAAGAGCCAAATGAGGGTTTCTCAGAGTTTGTGATAAGATGGAGAGCAAAGGCCTCAATGATGACTACAAGGCCTTCCAACAAAGATCAGATCAGGATGATTGTTCGAAATCTGCATGGCAAGTTGCTGCAAAAGATGGTTGTTCTACCTCTGTTTACCTTTCCAGCCTTTCATGAAATGGGGGTTCAAATCGAGGATGCCATCAGACAAGGATTCTTTGTGGAAAATAATGAGCCTTTGACAAAGAATGTTGCTCACAGTTCCAATGCTACTACTAATGGTAGCACAGCTGTGAAATGCTCAGAAATAGACTCTATCACCACTTCCCTCAATGGCCAAAAACCAACCACTTCAAATCGGCCCCAAGCCCGAAAGTTCAATCCTCTTTACATGAGTCACTCTCAAGCTTTGAAAAAGCTGTGAGAAGAAGGGTACCTAGAGCTCCTAGAACCTCAACCCCTTCCAAATCCTCTTCCACCAAGATATGACCCAGCTAAATACTGTGCCTATCATCAATAACACGGTCATGATACAAACCGTTGCATCCGCCTCCGTCATAAGATTCAGGATCTTATTGACGAAGAGACCATAACTCCACCAAAAGGACCTCAGGCTAGTACTGACCTGTCACCTTTCCATCTCAATCTAATCCATATACTGCCATCCACCTATGACCCCAGTATATACATCACCCCAGCCCATTTACCTAAGCCTGAGGTGTTCATTCCAGACAACATGGACTTATGCACGATGAATGCACCTGAACCCCAATCATCTCAAACCCATGAACCCACTACTTCTGAGCTAATGAGAATGATTGAAGATCTTCAGAGAACTGTGGCAGATCTGGCCTTTGGGATATTGGCTCCGTCATCAACCATATCACATGCCAGAAATTTCGCACCAAAAGGCTCCCCAATCTTGGGACAGGCTGCATTGGAAAAAGGCCAATCCCTTGGCAAAGTAGAGGTGAGTGGTAAGAACAAGGTAGAGGTAGGCTTTGGTCCCCATGAACACCTTCAGTGGGCTGTTGAGGCTTTGAAAGCCGAAGGGCTGAACAAATAGCAAGTGATTGCAGTTGTTGCAAAGATTGTGGATGGCACTTTTGCCACTCAAAATGAGAGCAGTTTGAATTAAGGGGCGAACCGAGAGAAGGGTCGTCGTACCAGAAACTTTCCTTTCATCTCTAATCCTGTACTCGGAAGAGATCAGCAAACCCATTCAGTGCCTACTAATCCCTTTACTGGTGCATCCAGCAAAACTCCACAAACCTCGAAGTACCCACTCCGAGGCCAGAGGGTCTTCAATCTCCTCTACATGACTCTGTGCAAAGCTTTCCAAATCCTTATAGGACAAGGCCATCTCAAGCCCCTGGAGCCGCGACCATTACCAAATAAACTTCCTCTCTCCCACAACCCGGCTAAGTACTGTGCCTTCCATCAACAAGTCGGCCATGACACTGACATGTGTTTTCGTCTTTGCCATGAAATACAAGATCTGATTGACAACAAGATCATTGTCGTACCAGGTCCTGCAAAGTCTATCGGCACGGGATCAATGAACTTGGGGGATAATGTGATTATGTGATCGGGGGATGAACCACCTGCTGATGTCACCCAGTTTACTCCAGATATGGGGACGGCATGCACTGTTTTGAGCAATGTGCAAATGCTGGTTATTTTACATTCTGACTTGCGTATTGGGTCAGTCTTGTTGTGATGTATTGAGTCAGTCCTTTTGTACTGAGTCAATCGAGTCAGTCTTGTTGTATCGAGTCAGTCTTGTTATGTCGGAGTCGGGTGATTTCGAGGGTGTTACCTCGGACATCACTATCTTGTTTTGTGTTTGTCTTTTACACTCTTTCTTTTGAGTCTGTTTCTTCCTTGGAGCCAGTTGCACCAGAAGACTTGAATGAAAAAGCAGTGATTTCCACACTTTTGCGTTTGTTTCTGCCTTGGAGCCAGTTGTGCTAGAAAATTTGAATGAAATGGCAGTACTTTTCACCTACTTTTTTTTGCCTTGAAATCATCGCTTTGACCTAAGTTTTTCAAAACTTTTCAAACACTGTGATGAAAACAAAGAGGAATGAATCCCTCGGGATTTGCAAAATTTGATCAACTGAGAGAAAGAGAGGCATGCTAAGCCCTTAATGAATGAGATCATGTTTGTTAATGTGAGTACTGGGAAGGATCCTAGCTTGATCCAGATTGGTTCTACATTGTCTTCAGTGCGAGCGACTAGTCGCTTTCTTAAAAGATTTCAAAAAATGTTTTGCGCAATCCTACGAAGACTTGTGTGGAATCGCTCTTGAGATTGTGCAGCATAGGATCGCTCTCAGCCTCGAGACTCGGCCCTTTTTGCTTTCAAACCTTGAACTTGGATTCAGAATGTTCAACGGTCAACCACAAAGGAGGCTCACCAGGCCAGATTCGAAGTAGCCCTCGAACTAGGGGCAAGAAGGTCAGATATGGTCAAAAGAAAGCGTGCAAAGCTAGATGAGAAATAGCCCTTGAACTAGGGGCAAAAAAAATGTCAGATGTGCTCGAAGAGTCAAAAATTGGGACATTGCTCAAGCTAATGAAGATCGACAAGAATGCCAAATCCCAAAATGGAGAAAAGAAGAAATTTTTTGTTGAAGGACAATCGAGTTCCTATCCGCAACACTAGGGGCAAATTCAACCCCCAATTGGATAGACTCCTACATCATCAGCGAATAGCAGCCATACTCCTGGATTCAGATGGCTTCGAGATCTCAAAACTGATCAACATGGACAAAGTTACACTTTTACCCTTGAGAGGCTCGCTGGGCTAAAAACCCAGAAGGGCGACCCAGGCAAAAGTTAGAGCAAGAAAAGAAAGAAAAGAAATAGAACAAAAAAAAGAAAAGGAAAATGAAGAAAATGCAAAAAAAAAAAAAAACAAAAAAAAAACAAAAACAAAAAAGATGAAAAGAAAGAATAAAAAAGAAAAGAAATGAAATGAAAAGAAAAACAGAGCTTGCAAGGTTGAAAACCCGAAAAGGCGGCCTTGGCAAAAGTTAGAGCGTAAAAGGAGAGGTTAATACCCGAGTGTACCTTAACCCTGAACTACGTCAGGCTTGATTCCCATGTTTGGGATACGTAGGCAACTTCATTCTGAAGTCCAGCCATAAACACTTCCAAATCGACTGTGTCCATGTAATGGTTCTGATCATTTTTGTCTTCTCTGTATCCGAGAGTTTGGTTGTGATCGTCACTTTGAGGACTGATTACAGTGCGCTGTGGTGCCATTCAGACAAGGGGCAACTTTCTATCGCCGTGCAGTACCATTTAGACAAGGAGCAATTTTCCATTGTTTTGGATCTGAGGTTGTGCATCTCGAGAGTAGGTTCCGTGCTCGTTGAGTAGTGGCCATTTGCAAAAAAAATTTTGAGAATTTTTAATGAAGTTGACTAATTTTCTCGAAAATTTATTCCATTTTTCCAAAACTGGACCATTTCTTGGACCCAAAAAAGGAAAATTTTTAGTGCTCATAGCCTGACTTGCATGATTTCAAATCAAAAAGTTGAACAAGTATGTTAATCTAACTCTCATATTGGTCAAAATTGTTTTAGTAGAAAGCCAAAACAAAAAATGGTCAAAATGATGAACTGTGGGCACAGTTGAGTCAGGTGTTCTGTCTTTTCTCCATTGTCAACATACTTGCCAGAAAGGGCACTCCAACTGCTAGAAAAGGGCACAACTGAAGCTAACAACAAAGGGCCAAAAGCTCTCTCATCCTCCGAGCAGCGAGGTATCAAGTCAAGTGCGAAGCACGAACTGAAAAGTGAGCAAGATATTCCACTCCATTATCCGAAAAGGTCTGGTCATATTCAAACTGGCCAAGGGCGTTATCAACTGATGTCAGCTGCAGATTTGCTACACACCCAGTTGTAGCGCAACCCCTCTGTGGGAAAGTTCACTGTTGTGAGCAGAAGAAGAAGAATCTAGCGGAATGCTAGGGCCAAGAGCCCACAACTTCATATTATCCATCAACCATCCAGGAAAGGGATAAAAAAAGAAGAAGAAGAGAGATTGAAGAATAGAAAGATGTGCGCTGGGAGAAAAAGTGAGAAAAGGGCTTTTTCAGAAAACAAGAGATTGAGTGCCAGAGTGATGTGAGAATCACAAATAAGAAAGGGTGGGAAACAATACCCAAAGAAACAGGCTCCTCATGAACTAAGAGGTCGCCCACTGGTGGTACACATCCGAGTGTTATGTGTGTGTTTTTGTTTCTCTCGATTCTTGTTTTGAGTCGTTTCGAGTGTCAATTGATGTGTTTAGGTTGTTTTACCTTTGTTTTCCTTTGTTGAGTGGTTTTGATTGTGTTCAGTCACAGGCTCAATACCCGGTTAAGAACTCATTTCTCAATTTCAATTTCAAAAATAAATCGTTTTGTGCTTAGAGTGCTGTGTCGTTCTCCACATTTGTACAAAACATGATTTGTTCTTTCATAAACTGCAGGGTTTAACCCAGGTCACATGAGAACAATAGAACAAGGACCTATCTAAAGCTATATAGGTTTCAGACTGCAAAGCAAAAGAAAAGAAGGAAAATCAGAGCATCTGAGTTTGTTTCAACTTCAGAAAGTTCCAAGATTGCATTCCGGATGCATCTCCTTAGGTCTTGTCAATGCTCCAAAGTACGAGTGTGCCTCTACCTCAAGCTTAAGCTCAAGCCTGTTTCAAGCCAGAATAGTGATCAGAAGTGCTCTCCCTGAGTACCATTTCCCTGCCAAAGGCATCTTAGCTGTGTTTGCAATGAGTTCCTAGGTGACCAACTGCGACGGTGGAAACTAGAGTTCGAATGCCCGATGCCTAGAACGCAAAGGTTCGGAATTTCCGAGACTAAAGTCTAGTTTAAATACCCAGGGGTGTATCCTCGGCTTGAAATCTGTATGCCAGCCCCATAGGTTGAGATAGCATGCGTGCGCCTTAATTCTGGATACTGAACCAACCTAGTCTGTCACCCCGTTCGAGAATATGGAAAGTTGTGAATATAATTAGGAAGAAAAGCGGCATCCGTGGCTTCTACATGCAGAGGTTGTCCCTTATCAGAATTTCATGACCTTTGCACTGTGAGTTGAAGGTAAGAGTTCAAAGAATACAAAGGGAGATCCCCGTTAGAGTAGAGCAGTTCATCGCCACTCGCCCCATGAGGTGCTTGCTAAACACCACTTTGTTTGATTATTGCATTCCCTAAGCATCATGCACTGCATTGCTTGTAACATGTATCATCGCACTTATTGCATTTATTTGCATCTTGTGTTATCTTGTATGATTTATCCTTTACGCTGGGCAGCGTTTAGGGTCGTTGTCCCCCGGGCCTTTCTCAAGTTGCGTTGAGTGCGTACCTGAGCGGTTGTTTTCGGACCTCTTCTCACGATTTCAGCGTGTTTAGATTGTTCCTCTCCTCACATGATTTCAGCGTGTTTGGAATTTATCTCAGGTTGCGTGGAACGCGCTCCTGATTGTTTTCTTTCAAACTTCTTCTCACGAGTTCAGCGTAGTTAGAGTGTTCCTTTCCTCACACGATTTTAGTGTGTTTGGAATTTATCTCCGGTTGCATCGAGCGCGCCCCTGAGCGGTTGTTTTCGGACCTCTTCTAATGGTTTCAGCGTGGTTAGAGTGTTCATTTCCTCACATGATTTCAATGTGTTTGGAATTTATCTCAGGCTGCGTCGAGTGCGCCCCTGAGCGGTTGTTTTTGGACCTCTTCTCATGATTTCAGCGTGGTTTGAGTGTTCTTTTCCTCACACGATTTCAGCGTGTTTAGAATTTATCTCAGGTTGCGTCGAGTGTGCACCTGGGTGGTTGTTTTCAGGCCTCTTCTCACGATTTCAGCGTGGTTTGAGTGTTCCTTTCCTCCTACAATTTCAGCGTGTTTGGAATTCATCTTAGGTTGCGTCGTGCGCGCACATGGGCAGTTTGTTTTCGGACCTCTACTCACAATTTTAGCGTTGTTAGAGTGTTCTTTTCCTCACACGATTTCAGCGTGTTTGGAATTCATCTCAGGTTGTGTGGAACGCGCTCCTGATTGTTGTTTTCAGATCTCTTCTCACGAGTTCAACGTGGTTAGAGTGTTCTTTTCCTCACATGATTTCGGCGTGTTTGGAATTCATCTCAGGTTGCATTGTCCGCGCACCTGGGCGGTTGTTTTCGGGCCTATTCTCACGATTTCAGTGTGGTTTGAGTGTTCTTTTCCTCACATGATTTCAGCGTGTTTGGAATTCATCTCACGTTGCATTGTGCGCGCACCTGGGCGGTTGTTTTCGGGCCTCTTCTCACGATTTCAGCGTGGTTTGAGTGTTCCTTTCCTCATACGATTTCAGCGTGTTTTAGATTTATTTTTCCTCCTCTCGCGATTCCAGCATGGTTGGAGTATGTCACCCTTTGCATCTACTGTATTATCTGTTACATCGCATCTATTATCTATTGCATCATATCTGTTATGTCTATTGCATTGCATATAGAATATATTGCATGCATGTACTGCAATGTCCGTTGCATCATGCATCATTTCCATGTTAAGCTTTGTCTGGCATGTGCCTATACTTTTTGCGTTAAAGCATGGTTCTGTGATTATGTGTACGCGCCCATTCCACTAAGAGAATTGTGGTCTGAGGGTGTCGGCACCTTTTCTGTGTTAGACGTGGTCTGTTTTGTGTCTATGCAAAATGTGGTTTGGCCGCACACCTTATCCATTGCATCCATTGCATTGCATTTTGTTTTGTTGCATTCAGCATTTAGGATAACGATCTTTCCTCAGCAGATCATTCCTCACTTGTATCATGCCACCCAATTACTTGTATGCTTTCTGTGTAACACATAGTTCTGCCTGTGCACACGCCTACTCCACTAAAGAGAATTGTGGTTTGAGGATTCCAGCACCTTTTCTGTGTTAAATGTAGTTTGATTTTGCATCTCCATCTCTTTATGATATTTGTGTGGTTTTGTACTGTTTGTGGTTTGATGATTCAATTACATTGCATATCATTTGCAATGTTTTGTTACATTATATATCATTTACATTGTTTTGTTATATTGTGTATCATTTGCATCCAACCCCTGAACTACGCTGGTTTGATTCCTTGCAAAAGGATACGTAGGCAGCTTGCGAGTTCAACCAACTGCATCTGTATTTTGTTTGTTTGTCCAAGTCTTCGGCCTTGTCAAAAATGGGTTGTCTCTGGGCTTTGACATTCACTCACGTCATTTCATGACTTCCGAGTTCTGTTAAAGAGGGGCAACATTTCTCGTGTTTGGATTAACGTTCGATCCAAACACATGCAATGCAACACAAACATGTTATCTTGGCATGTTTTACTTCAATTCAATTTGTTGACTCATTTTAGATTACCAATTAATCCTTTAACCGATTAAGTCCAAAAGTGAGAAGTCCTCTGAATGGAAAGACGGACTAAGCCACGAGCGTCTTGAGCATGAAAGAAGCCTCATGCTGTTGGTTAGTAAAAACCCTCAAGAGAAGGCTAAAACCATTAGGCATGAACGCCTTGATTTCATGCTCAAACCAACGAAGGGCTTAAAATGTCTTTCAAAGTGATATAACAAATGAAGAATGGGATGCAATGACATATATTCCAGCACTGAAATAGTATGCTAAATGACATTGAAACATGAAAACGATGCGTGCAAGATATGCTTAGAGCTAAGAACGCCAAAGCTAGTGAAGTGCATTACACTAGAAGCATGCCATACAATGCTCAAATGATTAAACCAGCCAAAAATAGAACTATAGTAGGCCAAAAAAGTGGCTAAAATGATCTGAAATGATAGTATGAAAGGCGAGAAATGCATGCTCATGCAATGGCTCACAAACAAGGCATAAAGGTGCAACTCTCAAACACATTGAAGGAGTGATAAACATGAGAGTATGGAAAAGATATAAGCTCTGAAATACCATGCCAAATGATGCCAAGGCATGCAAACATCACAAATATAGTATGCTAGTGGTCTCAAAACTCAAGACTAGTGAAGCCCTCTATGCCATAGCTATACAAAGCAAGCCCCAAAAGGCCAAGAACACTCAAAACAATCCAAAAGCATGTCAAAATAGTACCAAAACATGCATGGAGTATAGCCAAGACAAGCTAGAATGATGGGCCAAAACACCAAGTATACTAGGCTAGTGAGCAAGGTTTACACTACAAGTGTAAGAAGCATGCAAGTGGTGACCTTGTCGACCAAAATCAGAGCTAAGGAATGCCAAAATAACACCAAAAATGGGCTGAGACTAAGCCAACACATGCTAGAATAACAAGCTAACTCATTAGGCATGCAAGGCTAGCAAAGAGGATTTACACTATAAGTGTAAGGAGCATGCAACAAGTGATCAAACCAAAAAAAAATAGAGTTATAGCATATTAAAAAAGTCACAAACATGCTCAAACTAAGCCTCAAGAAAGAAGAAATACATGCTCATTTGATAGGCCAACAACACATGCTAACAAGACAAGTGGAGGGGGGACCACCCCCTTCCATTTTGGACCTCAAAACATGGTTTCTACCACTAAAATTCCTCTGGATTTCAGTGGTTAAAAGGCCCCGAAAAGTTGTTTTGAAAGGCCTTGAAAAATAGCTCAAAAGGCTTTACAAGCCAAGGAGCAAAATGGAGAGAGAACCCCCTAGCCAAACAAAGCTCAAACTACAATTTTGAGGACTGAAAAACAGAGTTATTTTCAGTTCAAAAACACCTCCAAAACAGCCCCAAAGTAGTTGAAGAAGATGGCAACACAAGCTATGCTAAACAAGTTTAATGGGTAGAGTTTATACCTCTTGAAGCCAAGCACCAAAACAGGCAAAAATTTGAGCTCAAATCACCTTTTGGAGCTCAAACAAAGTCCCAAGAAAGCTTCAAGTGACCTCCTCCCAAAGATAGGCAACTTTGATCAAGGATGCATAGGCAAACTAGGCATGTTTCTCTACTTCTATGCACAAAAGGACAAGAGAGAGAGCAAACTAGATAGAGAGGCAGAGATTTAGCTCTGAAAATTGTAGAGAGAGAGAGAGAGATTTTAGTGTGAGAAGCTCTGAAACTTGCCAAAATGTTCTAAGTTAGGAGATATATGAGATATAGCTTCATATATAGCTAAAAAAGAACATTTGGTCGAAAATATCTGAGTAAGGACAGCTGGCATAAGCTGGATGTGATAACCCTAGTCCGTGTTATGCTAATTAATCTTGATTATGATTGTGATTATGTGTTTGATATGATTTTGAGTGTTATTTATATGATTATATGTGATTTTGAATTTTTATCTGTTCACCGTAGGAAAATCTATTCAACTTACTGTTATAAACTGAAAATTAGAGACCTTATCGGCCACAGAAACCGAATTGATTGCGCCATTATGATTAGCGTAATTTTTAGAGTCTATGGTGAAATTTAATTGAAAATTGATTCGGATCAAATTAAATAGATTAAAATGATGAAATAGTGCTCAATTAATTAGTGTTAATGGAATTTGATTAAGAAAGGCTATAAAAGAGCCGTTATACACCCACATCCCTTTAGTTTTGAGCTCAAAATCAGATTTTACACTCTAGAGAGGGAGAGGGTCGGCTCTAGAAAGAGAAAGAGGGAGAATTGTGCAATTTTGGCTCAAGGCTTTAGAATTGGAAGTTGAACTCAAAGAACTTGAGTGTTTGAAGCTCCTAGGTAAGTAATCAACTCTTAATTTATGAGTTGAGTATGTAATTTTGTGAATTCAAGTGGTATGGTAGCTCATGGCAAAGATTGAGTTGAATATGAAGTTAGAATGCACATGCATGCCTGAAATTACTATGAATCTCCATGAATTGCCATGAAATTGCATAAGCTATCACGAATAATGTTGAACATGGAGAATTGGGCACCAATCTTCACATGCATGCATAATTTTCATGGTTTCACAATAATAAGTGTCATTTGTAAGATTTGAAATAGAAATGAAGTCAAAAATTAACATGTATGTTTGATCATTGAAGATGTGGGGCTTATATGAGGTTTGAATGCATGAGTTTTGATTACACAAAAGAAAAGTTGAATAATGTTAGAATATGACCATGATTTTGAGCAATTGGCCTCATATTGCTTGTATACTCATGATATATAATGTGTTTCCCTATTTTTGGTACCTTAATTCGAGCTTTAAAGCCTTTGAATATCGAATTTGAGCCTCAAGAACAGTTCTGGGAAACCCAAAATTTAGCATGTTCGCTTGAGCAAGGAAAGCGCCACTCGAGCGTGAAATACGAGCTCCTAGAATTTTTGCAGACATTGATGTCCGCTCGAACGGGGACATTCACGCTCGAGTGGGGAGCCATGTAGTGTGACTTTCAGCTCGAGCGTCCAAATTCACGCTCGAGCATAAAAATGAGGCAACCAGTATTTTTGCAGACCCACGGGGTCCACTCGAGCAGCGGAACCCACGCTCGAGTGGGGACCCTTGTTTCAGAAAGTTTGTAAAGATGTTTTGTGTTTTATTTTCCGTTCTCTTCCATTTATGAGCACTCTTAGGCATGCATTGAACATTATAAATGGATTAAGAAGATAATAAAGAGGCCTAAGAGGGATGCATAAGTTAAGAACGGATTGAATCGTTTGTGACCCATATGTGTTATACAATGTGTAAGGTCGAGCTCGAGGACAAATCCACCGGCAGAACACTGTGAGTAATATCTTAGTAAAAATATTTTCAAGTATGTTATTTTCCGAATGCTACTTCTGTATAAGCTCCATAGATTTGTTGATTTGAAATATGAATGAGTATTCTATATGCCTAATTTGTATAAAGCCATTTGATACATTTGCTATATTTGGATTGGGCCTAAGGCCGTTTGCCGTTTTGTCATTTGCCGTTGATATGTTTGATATATCTGAATTGGACATAAGGTCGTCGGACATGAATGATTGGGCCAAAGGTCGTTGGACATAAATGATTAGGCCAAAGGCCGTCGAACATGAATGATTGGGCCAAAGGCCATTGGACATGAATGATTGGGCCAGAGGCCATCAGATATGAACATTTGGTCCAAAGGCCGTTAGACATGAATGTAAAGATGGGCCAAAGGCCGTTTGAATATGTCATTTGATATGTTGGAATACCGTGATGGGCCAAAGGCCATTTGAATGAAAGGGATCATGATCATGAATATGAAATACACATGGATATGAATATAAAGAGAATGGGACCGAGGCCGTTTGATATGCCTGATATGTTTGAATTGGGTTCGAGGCTATTTGATGTGTTTGAATTGGACCAAAGGTCGTTTTGAATGGAGAGCTGGTTAGACCAAAGGTCGTTTCATATAGATGGACCCGAGGTCGTATTGTTTTGCATAAGAATTGGACCTGAGGTCATTTTGCATATGGATATGATGTGTTGGACCTAAGGTCGTTTTGCTTTGTTGAGATTTGTAAATCTGGTGTGAATAAGAATAGTGGTTCAAATATGTACATTATGAGTATTATTCATTTATGAACGAATCTCATTCATTAACCTCTTTATTTTGATATTATTCACTGAGCGTTAGCTTACTCTCATTTATATGTATGTAGGTGAGCAAAGGGACGTTCAACCCCAGCCTTAGTGGAACTTAAGAAAGGAACCTGAGTTTTGTGAAGTCAGACCAGGTGCCTCACGCAAGAGGCTTTGTTTATGATCTTTTGTATTTCTTTTGCTACTTCTATTGGTCATGATGGACCATTCATGCATAGAAGCTTTTGGCATGGCTGACTATGTGTTTGAATGATCCTGGGTATGCAAGATGTTAACACTAATATGTGGTGTGAGTTATTATTAAGTATATGTGAAATATCTTGACATGCCATGTAAGCATAGCTCCTTGGACAAAATTTTTATGTTTGCTTCCGTTTTGGCCACTTCACTCTGTTGCTATAATTTTGTTTTGGTTTGAGGCCGTAGGTAATCTCATGATTACTGGCCGGTTATGACCTTAATCTATAGGGGCGGGTTCGGGTTAAGACACTGGAAACAACTAGAGGAGAACTATCTTCAAAAAAAATGAATTTGGGTCACTCTTGGCTGACCGGCCATCTTTGGCGCCGACCTGCTATTTGTGATGGCCGATCTGCTACTTTTTTGGCCGAAGGGCCACAAAAGTCTGCTTTTTAGGTCCAACTTCAAATGGGCATAACTCCTTCATCTGGACTCCTTTGCAGGTCATTCTTATGTCCAAATTGAAGCCCTAGAAGTAAGATTTCCAATGGTTGAAGCCTTGCATCAAACTTCCAACTGTGAAAAAGGTTATGCCTCTTTTAGTGGAGGCTGCTCATTTCCAGCTCAAACGGATTGATGCCTAACTTCCAACAACCATATCTCTCCCATCCGGACTCGGCTTTAGGAGATTCTTGAGTGTAAAATGAAGCCCCGGAAGTTTTATTTCCAATAATGGTGGCCTCATAGCTTAAATCCAAGTATACAAAAGGATAGGCCTGATTTAGCGAGGATCGCTCGACTTTCTCTCAACAATTCATGCCCATCTTCTTCTCCAACCTGGTTTCTTCCCTCTCCTCCAATTTTCTCCTACTCCAAACCCCTAAACAAGGTGTTTTGAAAGATTTTTCAAAGATTTCATCTATATTTCATTCATTTCCACTTTGTCCTTGCTCGGTTTCGCAAAAACTTTATTTCAAAAATATTTTGAAAGAGAGGGTTTTAAGGTCTAAAAAACATCCAAAATACCTTTGGTCCAAAATGGGGTGTGAAGTTGGGATTTGACTCTCTCCTTGCATAAGAAATCGACCCTTTTCACTGCACATCTTCATCACCAAGTAAACCATCAGTAGCGCCCAAGTCTTAAGGGCGGCAAAAAATGGGGTGTCTATAACTTGTGACCCATTATGTGTTATGATTTATGTAGGGTCGAGCACAAGGACGAATCCTCCGATAGAACACTATGAGTAATGTCTTAATAAAGATATTTTGAAGTATGCTATTTGTCCAGTTATTTACTCCTATTTGAGTATCGTAAGCTTGTTAATCTGAAAGGTAAACAATATTTGTTATGCCATACAATTGGGCCAAAGGCCGTTGGATGTGAACAATTGGGCCAAAGGCCATTTGACACGAATGATTGGGCCAAAGGTCGTCGGACATGAATGGTTGGGCCAAAGGCCGTTGGATATGAACGACTGGGCCAAAGGCCATTGGATATGAATGATTGAGCCAAAGGCCGTTTGACATGAATGATTGGGCCAAAGGCTGTCGGACATGAGTGATTGGGCCAAAGGCCGTTTGATATGAATGAATGGGCCAAAGGCTGTTTGATACGAATGAATTGGGCCTGAGGCCGTTTGATACGTCTCGATTTGTAGTCGTTTGATACACTAGATAGAGGCATGAATTGGGCCCAAGGCCATCCGATGCATCTATTTCAAATTTCGTTCCTGTATCTTCCTTATTTGACATTATTCACTGGGCTTTCGCTCACTCTCATTCATGTATCTGTAGGTGAGCCAAGAGATGTCCAATCCCAGCCCCAGTGAAGTATGTGAGAAATAGTCAAAGTTTTGGGGAGTCAACCCATATGTCTCATTCACGAGACTTGTTTTCGCCCTTTTGTTCTTTTGTTATATTTTTGCTATGTTGGCGAAAACTTTGGATCACCTTCGTATACAAGCTTTTGGTTTGGCTGACTATGACTTGAATGATCCTGTTGTGTAAAGCTTATGTGTTAACTTCCTTTGATATGGGTTATTAATGAATATATGTGAAATGTTATGATGTGCCATGTAAGCACCGCTCTATGGTCAAATTTTAAGTTTGCTTCCGTTTTGGCCCCTTGACTCTGTTGAATTATATCTAATCTGGTTTGAGGTCATAGGTAATCTCTTGATTACTGACCAGTTATGACCTTAATCCATGGGGACGGGTTCAGGTCATGACACTTCAACTCAAAATATGTGTTCCACACTGCAAATGACTTAGAAAGGGTCCCTGAGATCATCTTGTCAAACATTCAGCAAGACATGAGAAAATATAACATTTTTTAGGCTTGGAGGACTGTATCTCTTTGGAAACTTCAATTGACAACCTGACCCTGGGTGGATATTAGGTCTCTGTTCACAAACAGCAAATCAAACAATTGAAAATTGAAAAGAAAAACACTCTGAAGCAATTGAAGGAAATAACTGCAAAACTTCAAGAGAAGAACAATATCATTGAACAAATGAAAGCCAGACACCTCAAAACATTAAGGAAAACAAAGTGTAGACACCCCATTTTGACCGGCCGTAAGACTTGGAGGCTTTCTTCCGAACACCCGATGATGAAAGTCGGAGTGTGCTATTTTTATGAATTCCTTAACAAGAGAGTCTAGTTCAAGCTTTAATCCCAACCTTACATCCATTTTGGCCACACTATTTTTGACCTTTATTTTTTTTAAAATCTTTTGGTTGTGCAATTCCAAACATTTCTACAATATCCCGAGGCTCGCCCTTTCCAAACTCCAAATGTTGTCTTTTTCAGTAGACTGAACAAAGGATATAGTGGGAATGAATCCTCTGAAATACCTATTTCTCCTTTCAAATCATGTTAGCTTTACCCTATTATTCTAATGGTATATTTTTTATCTGGCTGTCCAACAATTTATGGCTAGATGAAAAATGTAGTACGCTGAATAAATAATGGCATGGCCAACTGAATTGTCCTGGTACAGAGCATTTTCAAAAATTTTAACTTTGTCTGTAAATATCTAAAATATTTTCACATTTAGCTTCCTCTGTAAACTTCGTACAAATATCTAAATATTTTACATTTGGCTTTTATGCACGTAAGAAATTTTCGGAGATATTTTCAAAGATATTTTTTGGAGATATTTTTAGAGATATTTTTCGAAGATATTGTCGGAGATATTTACCTCTACAAATATCTTAGATATTTTGCCTCCACAAATATCTTCCACCAAAATATCTTTGATATTTTTTCCTCAAAAAGTCTATAACCATTCCCTTCATTCTTAAGGATTGGAAAATTTGGTTTCACGACTAGAGATTGCTTAAGAGCAAAACCATCATTGAACCTAAAGCTTCAAACTGCTTCACCTCTCTCTTGATATCTATCCGACAAAAACACCATTGAAGATTGAACTTGGAGCTTCTTGCTAAGGATTCAAGCCATATTCTAGAACCTTGAGGGTGTTTGGAAGCAAGTCTGGTAATCAAAAACTCTTCCTTACTTTGAAAAGGTAAGAGTTTGAACTTTTCTCACCATTTTATCACTTTTTCTCTTTCTTTTTGTGTCTCTAAGCTTTGTATCTCATTATTAGCTTGTTGTAATCATGTGATAGGTCCTCATAGATGTAGAGGGAACTAGGATATAGTCACCCATCCATTAAGTTTTCTTATGCTTTTGCACACTTTTCGTGCTTTCTAGTACTATAATGTATTGTTGTTGTACATAAATGTGTTAATTGAGTCCTCGTGGATGTGTAGGGAATTAGGATGTAGCCACTCATCCATTGAGTTGATTGTTCTCTTTACTTTATTGTGATTTTGCACACATTTCTTACTTTCTAGTACTATAATTCATTGTTGTTGTATATAGATATGTTAATTGAAACCTTGTAGATGTGGATGGAGTATAAAGTAGTCACCTATCCACAAGTTTGATTATGTACTGTAATTTTTTTCATTTTATATGCTTTTTCATCACATATCTCATCATCTTAGCAGGTACTACACCATACTCTGTCATCATTGAAACACTCATTTCATCAAAATCATAGCCAAACACAAAACACAAATTTCATTACACAAATTAAAAATAAACTAACAAAAAAAAAAAAAAAAAAACCTCCAATTTCAATTGATGAAGACCTGCAATTCCAAGGAAATGAAGAACATGAATTCCAACAAGTCTTATCTGAACCACAAACATCATCACCAACAAAGATTCTGATCAATGAAGAGGAACAAGACACTAAACATGAACATGAACTAGAAAAACAAGACCCAACAGATAGAGAAGACCTAGAAAAGCAACAAGGAGAAGAAAAAGAACCAGAAAAAGAAGAAAAAGAAAAAAAAAATGAGAAGAAGAAGAACAACAACAACAACAACAACAACAACATCAACAAGAAGGAAAAGAAGAAGAAGAAGAAGAAGAACAACAACAACAACAATAACAAAAAAAACAAGAAGATGAACAATACAAAAAGAAAAAAAGGAAGATAAAGATGAACAACAACAAGATGGAGAAGATGAGGAATATTAGCAACATCATGAACATCAGCAAGCTATCAAACATGGCCAATCTACATCCCTTCAGGCACATATCACAATACTTCAACTTTTGAACAGAAGAAACTATCAGAAAATCAATCAGCTACATGCTGAAATCCAAACAAGGGATAAGTTCATAAAAGAATTGAACAAAATATTTTAAAAATATTATTAAGATGAACTTTAAATGCTACAAGAATTGGAATAACTTATTGCAAGCAAACCACAAAAAGCACAAAAATCAAAGAAACAAGGCCAGTACAATTTTGTACTAACTACAATGTTTACACAACTTTATTTTAACTTCTCGAATTTTATGAATATATTTCACAGGCACAAAGAGAACCGGGTCTTCCATAAAGCAAAAAGAACAAGAAAAACCCAATAAAGTTTAGAAACACCCCCCTCCAAAAAAAAAAGGGGAAAGTTTTCAAATTCCCCAGTCATCGGTATCCTTGACAATCAAACAATAAAGCTATTTAAAGACATCATACGAGAGAAAGGGTATGTAATAGCAAAAGTTCCCCTCTTTTATGCTATATGATTTAATTTTCAAATTATAATCGTCTATTGAATTTCTAAGAAAAATTGTATAGAGAGGGAAAGACATACAAATCACCACTTACAACATACATAATTTGGTAATAGATGTGGAAATGTCAAACCATATAAGTGAACCTGAAACTTACTTAACTATAATTAACTAAAGGAAATGTCATAAATCTGACTTTACCTTTTCTCCTTATATAGATCATTGATGGATATGCACAAATGTTGATTGAGGAAGAGAACAACAAACAGAACAACAGAGTTTTCGTCTTCACAAGCCTCTGTTGGGTAAGTTTTATATCAAATTCCTTAAGCTATCTACAATAACATCTTAACCAGCATTACCTCTAACTCCAAAACAAACACTACTGTGCAATTTTATTTGACTAAAAAATACAACTAGCTTTTGAAAACCACAGAACCCTCCTATTGACAACCACTGGATGTTGCTTGTCTTTGATACAATTGTGGGGATATAGACCCAGCACAATTCATCGTGGCCCAAAACTCAAGCAGTACAAAACGAACATGGAAGCATTGCCAAGTAATTGGTATGATACCAAACTCTTATTAATTATATTATAGATACAATATATCTACGTATATTTATGTTCCTGTTGAATGTTATACAGAAGATGTATGTTGAAAACTTTTTGACAACATCTCATGAAAGATGACTAAGTTCAACAAGCTCTAAATATCGATTGTTTGCAATCAATTCATACTGCTTAGCGTTCTCCTCCAATAACAATTCACCACAACAGAAATTTGCTTTGTAAGTCCTATAACACGATATTCATGCAAAAAATAAAATTTAATAAGTAAGAAGGTCCTAACTACAATCCTTTTCTTTATATGTAGTTTTGACTGTCAAATTTTTCTCTACTACTTTATGTGAAAACTCATCCAGGGCAATCCAATCCCCTCACAAGTCCAGTGCTACCAACTCTGAACAAATTTTTCTTTGCTACTTTATGCAACAACTCATCCTGGACGAATCTGAAAGCAACCCAGTGTTCCCAACTCTGGACAAATTTGTCTTTTTCTATATTTGTGTTTATGTTTTTGTGTTTTTGAACATGTGTTGTAGTAACAAGGTTGTCACACATTCGGGTATGTCTTCATACATTTGTGTTGTTTTAACAAGGTGGTCATCCTTATCCCCAAACATTTATAAGGGTATCATGAATTTATGATTGTTCTTGTAATGATGTTATCCATACATAATTTACAAGGTTATTATTAATGTTATCTGTTCAAATGTTCACTTTTGTTAAAATATTTGTTAGCGTTATTGTATATGTTTACAACATATTATGTCCTAATTGGATTTCCAAAATGCATCTATCTGCTGAAATGTTTATTTATCTTTTTTCCCTTATCAAACTCACATTTCTAACAAAATGACATATTTTATGAAATAATTTTCAGATTGTGATTTTTATATCCTGGAATGGAATGTTGAGTTACATCTTTAAAAGTGTTCTCTTTGCAAATCATATTATACTTTTGCAAAAATATCACATACTTTTGCACATAAATAGAGATTTCAAGCTGTTATCTGGGCAAATCAGATAATTACAATAAACCATAACTTTTTTGAACAGAAAGACATTACCTACATATAACTGATCTCAACAGATTTCCCATGTCAGATTAACAGATAAGAATAAATACATCTACATTGCCCACGTACCATTAAAAAAAAAAAACACCACATGTAATTGATTTCCACAGATAAGTAAACATTAGCAATCAATTTTTTGAACAAATAGTTCATCTCAAAGGAACATTTTCACTGATAACTGATTTCAAGAGATAGATTATCTCAAAGGGACATTTTCACTGGTAAACACACAACTAATGTCTTATTTTAACAGATAAGCAAAAATCAACAAATTAGTTTTTTGAATAGATAGATAATCCACATATCTAACTGATTCCAAAAGATAGCCCATTCCAAATCAACAAATTCAAATAGAAATAGTATATTATTGGAACAAAAACATAATTCTCCCATACAAATGACATAGCTCATTAAAAAAAAAAAAAAAAAATCAAAAAAAATATCCACCATGTAAGAATATCATATCACTCAAAAGCTTTGTTACATCAGCAATCATTTACCAAAGAACTTCTGTACATGTCTTCTTGTTGTGATGTCCTTTCTTCCCACAACTAGTATTTTATGTCATTACCCTTACTAATTCACCTTTTAAACAAATCATCTTATTCTTTAGCCTACCAACAGGTTTTTTCACTAATGGAAAAAGAAGCATTAGATTCTGTTTAGAAAAATCAAGTTTCCCAATAGTTGGAATAGGGTAGATAACTTCACGATGAGAATCTCGGTAGCTAGAAACAAAGTAATACTGATCAACATAACTTCTCAAATTCCTACATGTTTGACCAATAACTAAAACAACATGACTACATGGGAAACGATGAATCTACCACTTACAACAAGAACACGTCCTCATCTCCAAGTCAATAACAACAAAATAATCACAAAGAACCTCGTAAACATCAGAACTCCACGTGGAAAGATTCCATGTCCTCCCATTTACAATCAAATCTTGCCATTTTTTATCCATAACTGGACATATTACTTCATTCCACTTTACAACCAACTATTGCCTTACAACCATTGTATCTATCACTTGTCTTCTTATCTTATCCACCATATTTGTAATAGGCAAATGACAAGATTTTATAATCCAATTATTGAATAACTCGGCTGCATTAGAACACATTTCACCATATCTTTGTCCCTCAAATTAAGCATTAGTCTAGTTTTGAAAACCAATATTACCAATAAATCTAGTAGCAATCTCCCCACCATACTGTACAAAAATCTCCAAGCTCTCTTTATACATATCCACCATAGACACGTATGCACAATCATAAAACCTCTTCACTAAGCCTTTACAAATATTTTTATTATAAGCTAATCCAGTGTACTTTTCCATCAGATTGTTTGTCAAATGACGCAAACAAAAAATATGGTAATTTTCCAGCATGCCTATAAAATATAAATGTAATTTTCCGAACTGGAACAATAATTGTCGACAATTGTTCCAGAAACCAACTACAATTGTCTAGATTCTCTCCACCCACAACAGAAAATGCAACTGAAGAAAGCCCTTGATTTGCATCCTTTGAGATTGCACACAATAGAGTACCTCTAAATCAATCCTTAAAAAAATGTCCCATTAAGGAAAAGAATTGGCCTACAAAAATTAAAACCTTGGATACAAGCATTTAATGCCACAAACAGTCGATGAAAACGTCTCGTCTCTGTGCAATAATCCACCAAAAACTTACTACCTAAATTTCTATACAACTACTCCTTACCATATACCAATCTAGTTGATCAAAAGACAGTTTATGATCTCTAAATGCCAAAGACTTGGTTTTGTCAACAGCAGCCTATGCATGATCATGCGTTATTGTTAACCCATAATTGTCCCTGAAATCATAAACAACTTATACAGTCCGTTTCAAGGGATTTGAGTGTATTATATCAGCAATTTCTCCTGCAATCAAGTTTGACGAAATTCTACTTTTACTACTAGTATGATAAGCTGTCTCACATGAGTGCAAAGACGTAAACTTTTTACAACAAAAAATTCATTTGCCTTTTCTTTCACACCATAAATAAATCACTCACAGCTAGTTTCCTCTTTCCATTTGCACGTCGCAGTTACCCTTTCTGTATCATTCTTCAAATATTTGAAATCAAAACCCACCTTAATGCAATATTTTTCATAATGTAGACCTATAATCATTTACGCCACCCTCAAACATTTGTTCTACCTCTTCAATACAACCAACCCAACTAGATGACAAATACATATTTTTCTTGTGAGAACAATATCTTTCCAAAACATCACACTCTTCATCTGAAATGCCATTCCTTTGACATTTAACAATTACAATTGAAAATCTAGTACAACTATTAGACACTTCAACAACAATTTCCACAATTCTCAAACCCAATATCCTAACCAAATGAAACATATTATTCACATCAACCCAGTTTTAAGTGAATAACAACTATGGCTCGAAATGGAATATAAAACACACATAATCTAAATTTAAATCATTCCACCTACCACAAATATTAGCAAGCAAATGATTCAAAGACTGATCACCAACCATATTAATCACAAGTGTTTCGTCATGATATTTGCACAACAACGTTACTGCACTCTCCATTGTAATTCCCCTACACCAAACCAAAACAAAAGGAGAACGTACATAAGCAACCTATCTATTCAAACAAAACAAGAATCACATCTTCTTATAAAAACTTATCTGTTTCAACAGAAAAATACATGTACATTGCCTACCAAAGAATCATTAAACTCAATAAATACATGTAAATTTCCTACATACAAAAACAATACACCACATATAACTGATTTCAACAGATGGAACATTTTCACATCTAAACATAAAACTAATGTCTTATTTCAACAGATTGGTAAAAATCAACAAGCAATTTTTTGAACAAATAAACAATATATGCTCTTGAAAAAACATCTATCTATTCAAATACAAGTACAACCATAACTCTATCAAAAAAAAGAAAAAGAAAAAAAGACTATCTATGTGAAATAATAAGAATCTCTAATAACAACCTATCCGTAACACAAATTTCAAACAAAAACTGATATACATAATATATATTAAAAACTTATATGTTCAAAGAATACAACTACAACAAAAAATATGCTTTTAAAAAGATATCTATCTGTTTAAATAGCTATTAGTTCAATCCTACAAACACATATAACACAAATTTGTAAAAAAAAAAATGAAAATGAAAACCAAATAGATCTAAGACTTAAAACACACATCAACAGCACAAATCTCTTCGCCAAAACAAATCAAATCTGAATAATCAAAAAAGTAACACAACTTCGCACATATGGCTCCAATCTTTCTGTTCAATCACAATGACAAATACCATAGCTTAGCTATACAAATAATAACTTATCTATTTGAACAATTCAAACAATTTGAACCATTCAAACAATTTGAACCAATACTTATAGAAAATATAATCACAACAACTAGTACTTACAAAAAAATATTGAACTTCTCAAAGAAGATCAACTATTGAACAATATCTCTCAATCTCGACAATTTTTCAAAATCACAATATATCAGAATCAACAATCTATCAATCCCAACAATCTATTAGACTCTACAATTCATCGAAGAATATCTCTCACTCTCGACAGTCTTTCAAACTCGACAGCATAAAAGATCTCTTACACTTCACAATTCTACAATCTCATATAGGCACTTCCATAACAGAAAAGGGTAAAATCAGAAACAAAATGTCTTCCAACACTGAAAAACGTACTTCTCACCAAACTATTTCATAAAGTATAATCTTTTCAGCAACAAAAAAAATCCACTAGACCTATTGCCTCACGTGACTATTATACTGGATTTATGCAATTTACTCTTTGAGGAATGTGTTATATATATATATGTGTGTGTGTATGTGTGTGTATGTGTGTAGAAAGAGAACATAAAGGGAGAGAGAGAGAGAGAGAGAGAGAGAAAGAGAGAGAGAGAACGGAGGATTGACGGTGTGTTCTTCTTCTCTCCATGACTCCATTCCCTATTGTTGTCACTATGTCATCTTGAAGACCGGTACCGAGACATTGAAGCAGAATGCGGCTTGTGTGTTGTTGAACTTGTCGTTGTCATCGATCGAAGCTTGCAGAGTGATTCTGCCATTGATATCACCGTTGACGACGTTGTAACCACGACCTGTGCGTTGACGCGATGATGACGTTGTTGATGTGAACAACGAGAAGGTGATGAAAGAAGAGGAATTGAAGGTGGGCGGTGGGACTGGTGGTGGTGGAGCAGGGAATGGGGGTGGGGATAGTGGAGAAGGAGATGGGGATGACCCTCTATGTATGTGTGAGATCCACTCATGTATGTGTGGGGTCCACGTCATGAGTGGTCCAGATTTGTGGGGGTCTTGTGGGAATGGAGGTCTCAATCACCACTCTTGCCATATATATATATACTTTGGTTTTTTTGGTCATTTTATTTAAACTTGTCTTTATGGACAAATTAATTCAACGTGTGGACCTTTGGTTATACAAAATTTAAATTTGAATTTTTGAACTGAGTATGCCTTTTCTTTTTTCTTTTTTCTTTTTCTTTTTTCTTTTTTCTTTTTAAAAATGGAATCCTTTGTATATAATATATATATATATTTTAAGGTGCATATGTTTGGTTCAGAATTTTTAGTGTACTTATTTTTCCCAATAATTATATTTGGATTGGGTTTATGAAATATTTATGATTTTTTGAGTTTAATTCATATGATTATAATATTGGTAATGAATTTTTCTCAAATTATAATTCGTTTTAGTTGCGAACAAAATATTTAGAATCCTCAAATTGCATAAAGAAAATACAGTTAAAAAATAAAATAAAATAAAAAACTAATCCCAAAATCATATTATACAAATACAAAAAATTATATATAATTTTCATACATAATAATGTAATTCATTATGTACTTTTCACTCCAAAGTAAAATAACATAAAAAAATAAATTTATTTATAATAATGATATTATCACATTATTAGTGTTAAATTTTGGATAAATTACGCAAATAGTCCTTGTAGTTTATACAATGTGTCAATTTGGTCTCTTGTTTTAATTTGATCGCTTTTGTCCCTTAATTTAACGGGTATATGATATTAGTCCAATAAATAACGGCCATTAGGTTTGATGGACGGAAACTTAAACAATGTGTCAATTTGATCCATGTAATTTACACGATGTATCAATTTCGTCCCTATCAAAATCGAGCAAATAAAAACAATAAGGACCAAATTGATACATCGTTTTGAGTTTCCGTCCATAAAACCTAACGGCCGTTATTTATTGGACAAATATGACACAATATTCCGTTAAATTAAAAGGCAAAATCAGAAAAATTAAAACAATTTGGATCAAATTGACACATCGTGTAAATTACAAAGACCATTTGCATAATTTAACCTTAAATTTTTTATTTGAATTTTATATAAAATAAAATTTTCCGTTTAGGAAAGAACCCTTAAGTTTTCCATCCTTGACAAATCCTTTTTTTAAAAATAAATAAATTAATTAATTAATTAATAAAAATTCAACAAACTAGAGCTAGCTACAAAGCAAAGTACAAGGAATAGAAACAAGAGAAATGGGAGGGTATGCAACCCATCAGATGGAATTTCAGAAATGCTTGGAAAGTGAAGACCCACTTATGAGAAAAATAAGCCCAGTTGAGAGAGAGAGAGAGAGAGAGAGAGAGAGAGAGAGAGCAATGACATGAAAACCAAATTGAAACAGTAGAAAGTGATGTTGTGGGAATTGAACAATAATTATTCTAAATTAATTTTACAGAATAATGATATTGAATGAAACAAATTCTGAAAATAGGTTTTTACAATTTGATAAAACTATATATACAAATATATAACAGAATAAGAAGAAGATGAAGAAAAAAAAGGTTCAGAAAGTAACCTGTGTAATTGTGAGAGGCATGTCAAAAACGCTATCCTAAAGTCGTTATGTGCTCTCTTCGTACAGGTTCTAACGATCACAAACGACTTTGAGATACTACCCAAAAACTCACAGGAATTTGAAAGAATGCACAGTTGCACTAGATGGATTTGCCAAGTCTATATCAGTTGCCCAGACACATAGAATATAAAGAATACAGAGCAGAGAGAGAACAAACTACGTTGTATTTTTTCCAATGTTAGTGTCCTATATAAATAGGCTCTATGGTGTCTGTAAGGAACAGACACACCTATTGCTTTTGAAACCAAACACATATTTAAAATTCAAATAAATAAGAATATTAAAAGAAATACATAAATAAATAAATAATAATAATAAATAATAAATAATTAAAGTTTTGAAACTTTTATAAAATCTCCAACAATCCCCCACAAGATTCAAAACTTTGTAAAACCGTCAAAAAAAGTACCAAAAAAAAAAATGATAATATGGGCAACTTTAAAACCATACAATGGGTTTAGGAGTTTTTCAAACTTGAACCTCACTTAGTGTTAACAGTTTCATTATAAAAGAATCTTAGTGAACCAGGTCTTGAACTAAATCTCTTTTACCAGAATTCAACATGTCACACATATAGTATGATACATAACTATGGCGCGAGTTTGCACTATTAGAAGTCATGTGTTCAATCTTAATTCTCATGAGAGTTTTAGGAAATAGCCTTGTTCCCATGGTCGCGGCTTCATGACGCCCTCACTTAGGTGAATCCTTCAAAGATAGAAGTGAGGGATATCTATCTTGTGAGAGTATGCCCGCCTCGGATTCATTTAGAGTAAATACTCTTCCTTAACCATCACATTTACATCAGCACTAATATCTTAGGGATGAGCAGGAGAATATAAATAATAAATTTAATAAAGTCTCATTCTTTAAAGTGCTGAAATATGAGTCACACTATAAGGATTGTTCCTACCTGTTGAACTTTCTTCATGGGATCTCCAATCACAAAAGTTGGATTACTTCCTTAGTTGACTCTCTATGGGCTTAGATCCATTCCCCTCGATAAATCTAAGACTACACTCTTAGATATATATTTTGTTAATTGATTAGCAATATTCTTTTCAGATTTCACAAAATTCAAACATACAACATTTTTATTCACCAAACTTTTTATAGATTTATACCTCACTTGCATATGCCTATTTATCTTTTTATTAGTATGTGCTTGTCTCACAAGTTCTATTATAGCTCTATTGTCACAATTATAGTGATCCCGGGTTTTAACCCTTGTTGTACAGTGATCCAGATTTCATTCCGTAGATGTTGGCAGTTGTTCATTTCTAGTTTACATCCTTTCATACTTTGTATTTGAATTATAGGATGCGTTGGGCAGGTTTGTTTCAAGTTGGTTGTGTTTGGGAGCCTTAGGTTGTTGCCCAGAATTTTGGACCTTCGCTCGAGCGAGCAGTTGGTCGCTCGAGCGAGCTCTTCGTTTTGGTCCTTCACTCGACCCATAGTTTGGTCGCTCGAGCGAGAGTGGAGTTTTGTGTCTTGTGGCTCGAGCCAAAGTGGCTTCGCTCGAGCGAGAGATTGCGTCTGGTTCTGGACCTGAGAGTTGCATTTCTTGGCTCGAGCGAGCTTCTCTTCGCTCGAGCGATTTGGTTGTTCTTCGCACGAGCGAGCGTCCCTTCGCTCGAGCGTGCGTCTAGTTGCAGACCTGTAGGTTCGAGTTGTTGGCTTGAGCGAGCAATTTGTCGCTCGAGCGAGGTTTTGGGTTGTTGGCTCGAGCGAGACCTTTTTGGCTCGAGCGAGGTTTTCTGTGTCTGGTCGATCGAACAACCAAGTCTTCGCTCGAGCAAGCCTTCTTTATATCAGCAGGCAGCAGCGAATTTAAACATCACTTTTTCATCTCTTCCTTTTTGAAACCCTAGCAGCCGACTCTCTCTCTCTCTAAACTTATCTTCTCTCTAGGACTTCATCTCTCTCTAGTGTGAATCTATCCTAAGTCCTTTGTTAAAAAGATAGAGGGTGTCGAGATCTTTGTTTTAATCTGAAAAAGTTGAGGTTTGGAGCACGTTGGGTCTTGGTCTTCATCTCCGTTGGAGCTCAAACTTCGAGGTAGGGATAACCTACTCCATCTTATGAACTTTGTCTTTGAATTTTAGCATTTTGATATGTTGGGGGTTGTTGGGTAATTTTGAGAAAGTTTGGCCCTTTGTGCAATTTTACAAAAGTTGGGGTTTTAATTATATAAACCTATATGCAAGTTAGGCATAGAGAAATGAGATTAATGTTGGAACATTGATGGAAATGGAACCTTAGGGTTGTTTTGTGAATTATGGCTATTTGCCCTAATTGGTTTAATTAATTAATGAATATGATTAATCAAAGAAAATGAGGAATTGAATTGAGAATGTTGAAATTGGGAATGTATGGCACTAAAGGGTGTAGTTAAATCATTTATTGCTCACCTAGTTGAAATGTTGATATATTATCCGTTTGTGCATTTATTTCTTGTTTAGAAATAATTGTTTGGGCTACCGGTGGAGGGTAGTTTTGATTGTTGTAGACAATGCATGATGATTAGGCAAACTAAAACTAATCAATTGGATGTGTCATAGAGTATGACGGTTGATAGAATACATTAACTTTATGTATTGATGGATTATGCATATAACCAATGTGTTTATATGCATTATGTGTAGACGGTTGATAGAATACATTAATTTTATGTATTGATTGCGTATATGATTCTGTGTTTATATGCATTGCTTGTGTATGGGAGGGGATGGGGGATGTACTCCACGGTTTAGGGGAAGATGGGAGATGTACCTCTAAACCGATTAATGGTTATGGGAAGATGGGGGATGGACCCAGGGATGCAGCTCATATGCTCTCCCATTGTAGTAGTGATACAGTTCATATGCTTATCTGTTGAAGTGTTGATACAGTTCATATACTTATCTGTTGTAGTTGTGATATATTTCATATGCTTATCTATTGGAATGTTTGTTTGTTTGATTTGATATAGCACTAAAATGTATATCATTATCGTTTGTGAAATATGAAGATGTTGTTGGATTTGATATAGCATTTGAATGTATATCGTTTGAGAAATATGGAAGTGGTTCATGTGTTATTGATACAGCGCCAAAATGTGTATCCATCCTGAAATTTGACAGTGTTCTAGTAATGAACTATAATCTCATCAAATGTTTTGGCCAGAGTACTGAGCCTTGTTTTCAAACTCAATGTTGAATAAGAAATGGAAAGTGAATTGGAACATAGACTTGGTTGTCATGGAATTGTAATAAGATGTAAATGAATGTATAAGTGTTGACCATCTATCAACTGTTAATCTTTCAGTCTTTGTTCATAGTTGGTTTAGTGTATTTCTACTGGGCTGTGGCTTACCCTACATGCGACACCATTTTCAGGTACATGAAGCATGCCACCTCCAAGGACATCACTTGGGAGGCTAGAGGCTGGCAGACATTTGTGGTTTTGTTATCTTTTGTTGTATTACATGTAATCTCAAGCCAATGGCTTAATGTATATTCGAGTTAGTACTCTCCTCTTTGTAACCAAGTGTTAGCTTGGAAAGCTGTAAGCCCATAGGGCATTTGAATCTGTTGTTAACATGTAATGTCTCTTGTAAAGAATTACTCTGTGGAACAGAATGATGTTTGTCTCTCATATCAATGCATGTCTAAATTAATGGGTTTAATGTTATTATTTTGAGGGCGTTACAACAATGAATGGAAATAGCAGGTATAGGATATTTCACAAGTGAAATATCAAAGAGTAAATTTTTAATCCACTCAGCTTCAGTACACGTAGTATCTAAGGCTATAAGTTTTGGTTCTATTGTACTTCCAGAGATAAGGGTTTGTTTTTTAGAACCCCAAGATATTGCTGCTCCACCTAACATAAATATATACCCAATAGTAGACTTGACATCTAAGTTATCTTATCCAATTAGCATCGCTATAACCTTCTACCACATTAACCACTAAAGCAAAGTGAATAATCTAGAGTTCCTCTTAGATATTTAAAAACTCTTTCCACATCAATCCAATGATCTTTACAAGGATTATGAGTATGTCTACTTAATCTCCCAACAGCATAAACAATATCAGGTCTAGTCTTATTAGCAATATAGAGAAGTGATCCAATAATTTGAGAATATCTAAGTTGAGATACAAGTGCACTATTATTTTTCTTCAAATTATTGCTAGGGTTAAAAGGAGTTGAAACAGGTTTGAGATTATAATAATCAAACTTCTTTTTTAACATTTTCTCTACGATTCTACATTGATTCAATGTAATACCTTTGGTTGTTTTCTCTAATTTCATACCCAAAATTTATAAGTTTCTCCAAAATCTTTCATATTAAATATTGAAGATAAATAAGATTTCACATTTTTAATTATCTCTAAATTTGTTCCAAATAATAAGATACCATCAACATATTAACACAAAATGACACATTCTCCATTATCTTCTTTATAGTACACACATCTATCATGTTCATTGATCTTAAAACCAAATTCTAAAATTATCTTATCAAACTTTTCATGCCACTGTTTAAAACCTTGCTTAAGTCCATACAAAGATTTAACCAACTTGCAAAGTTTATGTTCTTGTCCTTTAACCACAAAACCTTCAGGTTGCTCCATATAAATTTCTTCACCTAAATCTCCATTCAAAAAACCAATTTTAATGTCCATTTGATGAATTTCTAAATTATAAATGGATGTTAGAGCAATTAAGATTCTAATGGTTGTAATCATAGAAACAGGTGAATATGTATCGAAATAATCTATTCCTTTTTTTTTGTGTAAATCCCTTGGCTACTAATCTTGTCTTATATTTATCTATACTTCCATCAAGTTTTAATTTCTTTCTAAACACCCATTTGCAATCGATAGCTTTACTAACAGGAGGTAGATTAGTCAACTCCCAAATATTATTTTGAAGTATAGATTCAATCTCACTATCAATGGCTTCCTTCCAAAATGGTGCATCTAAAGACGACATAGTTTCTATAAAAGTATTTGGTTCTCCTTCAATTAAAAAGGTATAAAAATCATCTCTGTAACGCCCTCAAAATAATACATAGTAACTCACATTCTTGACATGCATAGATATAAGAGAATAAAACATATTTCTATTTATCAGAGTATTCATTTCAAAAGTATTACATGTTGACAACAAAAGTAAATGCCCTGTGGGCTTACAACTTTCCAAGCCAACACTTGGTTACAAAAAAGAGAGTACTAACTCATACACATTAAGCCCTCGGCTTGAATTTACATGTAATACACAAAAGATAACAACAAAAATTCTTCAGCCTCTAAGCCTCCCAAGCTATGTCCTTGGAGGTGGCATGTCACCTGAACCTGAAAATGATGTCCCATATAGGGTGAGCCACAGCCCAGTAGAGATACACTAAACCAAATATGAGCAATGACTAAAACAATAGCATTTGATAGATGGTTAACACTTATAGTAAAGAAGTACAGATACGTAAAAATATCTAATAATTTTCCGAGGAGGAGTGAGAGAAACCAGGTCAATATGTCGTTCGTCTTAAGATAAAACGACATAGTTTAGGCAATACATAATTTGAGTTGTTATTGATCAAAATGATGATGGGACAAATTTTATTTTTTATTTTTGGATAATGGGGTGTGTGGTTAGTTTGTACAGCTGGAGATAACAACCGGATAAATTTTTAGTAATCCAAATATTTAAGATGTTCAGCCTTTGTAAAATTTAATCCTGTGAGCATAGTTCTAAATATTCATACCGGCTGATTCATACCGGAAAATCATAGCACCGATTCGGATATGCACCGGTATACCAGTGAGAATGAAATTCACAGTCGTAGCGTCCGAGTTCCGGTACGTAGCGGCGTGAATCCGATATATGGGCCGATACAATCTCTGTTTCTATTGTTGTGCTGCAGCGTGAATATAGTCTCTGTTTTTCTTCTTGTTGGGCTCTGTTTCTGCTTTTTTTTTCGTCGATCTAAAGCTAAATTTGTCTGGGTTTGGGGAGATTCTGCAACTTCCAGTCAACATTTTGAGAGACAGAGAGAGAGGTGGTTGTATTATGGTATGGGAGTCTGAGATTGAAGTGGATATACATGGAGGTGCATTTGGGAGTCTCAGATTGAAATGGGTAAGAAGAGAGAGAGGTACTTAGGTACATGGAGGTGCATGGGTTTATGATGGATTTGTAGATTGCAAATGTTCAAGGTTTTTTTTTTTTTTTTTTTTTTGTTTCAATTTATTTGTTTATACACCTAATCCTCTATTTATATTAATATATATATTTATTTTTTTTCAGCACAAGAAAAAATAAATATTCAAATCAATTTTTTTATTAAAAGTTTAACATATGCCAAAAATAAATACATATCATTTAGTTGAAAATGAGTCAAAAATGTTCCTACATAACAAAATTTCGATTAAAATGTAACAAATTAAGGTTAAAAGTGTTAATTTTCTTGACATAAAACCTTATGCTTTGGATCATCTATCATGTGTATCATCAAGAAATTAAGACCAAAAAAAAAAAAAAAAAATGTACCCGAATTCATTGTTGAACGGAAGCGTGATTGTCAATAAATCATTTCCTATTGACTTTGTTATTGCCTTCCAATCATTTCCTTATCAGTGCCTTAAGTTTCTTCTTAAGAGGATATAGAAGAAAAATGGCAGTTCTTCCTCTTAGGCCGGATTAGGGACCATAACAACTTAAGGCTAAAATAGGTTTTCAAAAATAAAACTGTGTGGCAGTTTCTAAGAGAATGAAAGCCAACTTAACCAATTTTGTTTTAATTTCTATTTCTGTCCCTCATAGAAATAGAAATTACTCAACTAGTATCTACACATTAGGTCCATGACACATATACCCTTAAGCTTATTAACTAAATTGAATCACTTAAATTGTAGGCTTCTTATAAATGATAACACCATATTTAAATATGTGGTCCCATTGAGACATTATCCAACAAAAAGAGCAAAAAAAATGCATAAAATTCAGTTTTAGAGGGATTGCTAATGATTTTTAAAATTTCACGGTCGCGGCACTCGATTCCCGATACGTACTGGCCGATACTACTGATACTGTTACGTTAGCCGATACCGCAATTTAGAACTATGCTTGTGAGCTAATAAGCCTCCAAGAATTCCATTTTGTGAGCTATTGAGTAGTAATTCATTTATTGTCTCTCCTCTTATTTGATGTGGCACAATCCTACTTCATAGACAGGACTGTCCAGTTTGCTAGAGAGCAATAACATAGGAATATAAGACGTACTATTTTGGGCCAATTATTATTTTATTTTATTTTTGATTCAGTGATTAGGTGTCCGTGTCACCATTCGCATTTCTTGGTTAATTTCTTTTCTGATTCTGGTAGAGACAGGTTATCTACATCACAATTAGGAAATTTATGAAAATTTATTTTATCTTAACCTAATCTTAAAAGTTAAATCTTAAATAATGGCGGGGATAATTCACCCACCAACCGTGTAGGGTAACCGTCACCGTTACTCATTAAAATTTTCTGTAGTGATATACAGGAAAGTGGAAATAGGATCACCTCCAAGGGCCCCACGTGTTACGGCAGCACGTGAAGCTTACGAGCTCCATTATAGAGATTTAAAAGTATATCACCGTAATACAAAGTCATAGGTCAATTTGTATTTTGTTGACGCTTTGAAAATAGTGTGTGAAGAAATTAATTTTCCTGTCAAATTGTGGTTAGGTTAAAAAAGACTTTAAGTAGATAACGTAATAAGTCTTTTGTGGGAGGGGTTATTGGATGTGACTCGAGTATAGTAATGTGGTATTTTATAATGTCATAATTAATGAAAAGGTTATAATTCATAATTTTATGTCGAGTGATTAAGAAATATGAGGAGGTATGGTATATGTTGATTAGTGGAGGAGTATGAATATATGGCGCTCTAGGAGTATCGAACAATTTTTCTTTTTGTGAGTCATGCTGATAAGTTTGTTTTAGCTGAAAAGGGTAAATTACACTTTGCACCACTGTATTTTGTATCAAGTTTCACTTTGGTCCCTACATATGAAATCATGACAGTCAACCCCCTACACTTCTGGTCAAATCTCACTTTGATTCTTGCACATGAAATTGTGATAGTGAACCCCTTGTATTTTTGGTAAAATCTCATTTTACTCCCTACACAAGTACCAATATCCCCTTTCTATTACTCAATTGTTTAAATTTTTAACAAAATCTAATAATGTAATAAGAATGTGACTATAACACGAGGGTAAGAAAAGAAAATTATCTACATTTTTCACCAATACACACTTTACCCCAAAATTTATATCAAAATATTACTATATTAAGATAAAACAAAAAGCAGATTGTGAGCAATTAAGAATATGAATTAGAATTTTGCATAAATTAAAATCATGAAACTTTATTTTTCACGGTAACACAATCTTCTGCCTATTCATCTTTCTTTCTCTTTGATTTCTTTGTCACTTTTTTTTTTTTTTTTAATTTTAAAAACTCTACTTCATTACTTTTTCATCCCAATTTTTACCATACAAACATATATATATATATTGTATTATATAACTCTCATGTGCTTATTATGTAGGACAAAGTGCATTGGTGGAAATATGGATGATTTTTCTCTCTTAACCTCATTTCATAGTCATATTTTTGTCATATAATTAAATTTTGTTAGAGATTTAAAAATGAAATTACAGAAGAGGGACATTGATACTTGTGTAGGGATCAAAGTAGGATTTAAGTAAAAGTGCAGGGGGTTGACTGTTATGATTTCATGTACAGAGATTAAAGTGTGATTTGACCAAAAGCGTAAGGAGTTGACTATCATGATTTCATGTGTAAGGGCCAAAGTGAGATTTGGTGTAAAGTATAGGGGAGCAAAGTGTAATTTACCCATTGAAAAATTATTTGTGCTATATGAGCAAATTAAGATGGTGTTTTAACTTGACTTTTAATAATTAAAATAGAAAATTTTATTTATTTATTTCTTATTTTAGGAGATAGTTGAACAAATATCTTTCTTATGAATAGTGTAGAACAATGCTAAAAAAACTACCTATTAATTTCTCTATTTTGGCTACGTTTAATTGTCATCCAATACCAGCTTATAAGGAAAATTTCCACTTGAGAAACGGTTCAAAAGAACAAAATTCTTACAATATACTTTTATGACTCCATGAGCATCTTCTCCATAACCATTAAGATTTCAATTTTGTGAATCTCGTGAAGCTCCACGACGGTAATCCGAACCGCTCATCTCATGGGTCTCGAAGAGATAAACATATATGAAAAAATTAGCTTGATCAAAAATCGGTAGAGATATTAATTAATCATGTTTTGTTTTATAGAATTGACGGTCAATATGATTTTTGAAGAAAATGAGAATCAAGAACTCTTATTCATTAAATTTACTTATAGATCACAAGTCATATATATATGAGTTGGGAGTTAGTTACAACAAACTATTGATACACTAGTTACATACACACTAACCAACTCTTATGCTATCTGACTTTGTAACCAACTGAGCTAATGTGTCTGCGGCTGCAATATTTGCAGCTGGGACTAGCTTTGGCTCTAGCTTTGGCTTTGGCTGAGCTTCTGAGCTGAGAGTAGGAGGAATGTGAGATGATGTAGATGTAGTACTCTCAACGTACCCTTGCAAGTTGATAGGGTGTGTGAATTCCATAAGCTTGGATTTGATATACAAAAATCTAGCCACAGATAAAGATTTTGTAAATAGATCAACCAATTGATCTTGCATAGGAATATATTGAAAAGTCAGTTGTTTAGGAAGCACTTTAGCCCTGACAAAATGACAGTCCACCTCTATATGTTTGGAATGAGAATGAAAAACTGGATTTGAAGCAAGAGCAATTGAGGAGACATTGTTACACCACAAAATGGGTAAAGTAGGATATGGAATAGCCAAATCTTGAAGCATCATTTGAATCCAAGTCAATTTAGCAACAGCATAAGCCAGTGCTCGATACTCTGCCTCAGTAGAGGAGCGAGACATAGTAGCCTGCTTCTTAGCAGACCATGAGATAAGATTGGAACCCAAAAAGATACAATAACCAGAGGTGGACTTCCTATCAAGCACATCCCTTGCTCAATTGGAGTCTGAAAAGGCATCAAGATCAAAAGTACTAGGTTGATATGTCAAACCATGATGAATGGTGCCTTTAACATACCGCAATAATCTTTTAACAGCTGAAAAATGACCAAAAGTGGGAGCATGCGTGTGTTGACAAGACTGATTCACAACCAAAAAAAGATATGATCAAGTAATGGTAAGGTACTGCAATGCTCCTACAATGTTGCAATATAAAGAGGGATTATCAAATGGTAGATCAACATTAGAAGCAAAAGAAGGTTTTACTACAATAGGAGAGGAACAAGGCTTGCAATCAACCATGCCAGCTTTGGTAAGAATATCTTGAGCATACTTATGCTGGGACAAAAAATATCCTGAGCCACCAGTAGATTGGATAGAAATGCCAAGAAAGTATGAAATAGTCCCTAGTTTCTTCATAGAAAATGCATGGTGCATCTGAGCAATGAAAAACTGAATATGAGAGGGACTGTTTCCTGTAAGCAAAATATCATGCACATAGATCAATAGTACAATAAAAGTGGTGGCAATCTGTTGAATGAATAAAGAGGTATCACACTTGCTATTTTGAAATCCTTGTGAGAGAAGAAATGCTGAAAATATGGAATACCAAGCACGGGGTGCCTATTTCAATCCATACAAAGCTTTATGCAGCTTGCAAACTTGAAAGGGAGAAGAAGATTGCTCAAAACCAGGTGGTTGCAACATGTAAACCTCTTCTTTAAGTACACCATGAAGAAATGCATTGGAAATATCAAGCTGTCGAATTGGCCAATGATGTTGAAGAGTAAGGCATAAGAAAATGCGAATAGTGGGCTATTTGGCAATTGGGCTACATGTCTCCTGGAAATCAATGCCCTCTTGTTGAAAATAGCCCTTAGCTACTAGGTGTGCCTTATGCCTAGCTATAGTACCATAAGAATTCTTTTTCACTTTAAAGGTTGACTTACAACCTATGGCATGCTTGTGAGGTGGCAAAGAAACAAGAGCCCAAGTTTTCTGGTTTTGTAAAGAAGTATATTCTTTAGACATAGCTTTAGATGGAATAGAAGAAGAAGAAGAAGAAGAATAAGAAGATAGATTGGCCATAGATCTGTGCTCATAGGAGCTTTATAGCTCTGATACCATGAAGAATATGAGAATCAAAAACTCTTATTCATTAAATTTACTTACAGATCACAACTCATATATATATGAGTTGTGAGTTAGTAACAACAAACTACTAATACACTAGTTACATACACACTAACCAACTCCCATGCTAACTGACTTTGTAACCAACTGAGCTGATGTGGCTGCAATTGCAATAACTGCAATTGGGATTGGCTTTGGCTGAACTTCTGAGTTGAGAGTAAGAGGAGTGGTAGATGATGTAGATGTAGTACTCTCAACAATTTTAAAATAAAATTACTCATTTTATGAAACAAAATATGATAAGTTAGTATACTTATCAATGTCTAATTAAGTCAATTTTTTTTTTATGTATATTCTTATTTTCAAAATCTATGAAATAAATAGTTTGAATTACCGTCATATGGAGAAGATGGAGTGAGAGGGAACTGATCCTAATATTATGACCCTGTCAAAACCACATTTGGACACTCTTTTCTTCATAATAAAAACTAAATTCTTGTCCCAAAGACTCAAGAAATGGATACTTCAACTTTGGTTTTCTTTCTTTCTTCTATACTCATAACCCTTCTTCCCCTAATCACTGCTCAGAACTGTTATAACACAGGCAACCTCACAACAAACAGCACGTATGGAAAAAATTGCAACATCGCTCTCTCTTCCCTTGCCTCAAATGTCACAGCCAATGGTGGCTTTTACACTGCCACCATCGGCCATGGCTTTGACACTATTTATGCTATTGGACTTTGCAGACCTGACATTTCCAATCAAGCTTGCTTCAACTGTATCGATTCCCCTAGTCAGTCCATCATCAAGAACTATCCCAACCAAAAAGAAGCTGTTGAATGGGGACTTCCTCAGTGTATTGTATTGTATAGTGCTCAAACAAATCCTTTTTTAGGGTTATGGATATGCATCCAGCTGGGTTCGTATGGAATGTAAATAATTGTGGAGAAGTGGTTTGGAAATACTCTTCGGGTTCTGGAGGGCGCTTGTGATCCTCAGCTGGCCACCTGAAAAAGAATGAACACTCCGGTCGGGGGTGTTGGAATTAGCACTCCGACGAATAAGTCAGTATCTACTCTCTTGGTTGTTTATGTCTTAAGTTAAGCTTACTTGTTCTCACATACCTCTCTTTGGTTGATGTTCTTCTATTTATATCTCTTCTTGGGCCTCAGGGTTGGGCCCACCTTTAATCCACCGTGTAACTATTTTCTCGACTCCTTTTATTGCAAACTACTCTTTATTCGGCTCCTCGCTCAACTGGTTATGCGGCCGATTAGGATACTTCTGAATTTATATAAGACGAGCCGAATACAACGTATGTATTCTTAACTCTCCAAGTTCACTTATTCAGCTGCTTTGCATCCCCTGATACTCGGCCCCTACAATTACCCCCCAAATACTCCACTAACAACAGTTAGCTGGTGTGTTTGGTTTCGAACTCGAAAAGTCAAAGCCGAAATTCGGTGACTAACCTCATTCCAACGTGAATGTCAGAGCTCACACGCCTTTCGGTTGTCATTACAACTTCCCGCCCCTTCATACGCTTCTTCCATTTATTGTGATTTAAAATTTTGTTGTCTTTTCGAATGCATACACATTTTTTAATACTTGAAGCTCTTGGTGTGCCTTTCGGTTCACCTCTGCAACCTCGTTTTATCTCTTATTGTCTTCTCCGCCTCTTGTAAGTTATCTTCCTCTCTACTTCGAATCCCTTTTCCTAATTTGTTTTTAGTTTAACGTACTCCATAGACTGACAAAAATGGAAAAACATTTGAAAGACCTCCTTTCTGCTGATCGAGCCTCCGGCTTTCGATGCCATTTTTCCATCCCTGATGACGTCCGTCTGTCACTTGTGACAGACAGCTGTAGACACCCCATTTTTGACCGACCTTAAGACTCAGACGTCACCGATTGAGCGCTCGGTGATGTTGCATATTGTGCTCGTTCAGAAGTCTCAGAGTCGCGGCCGTGCGCCCTGCCTCCAGACTTCCGAACTCTCTTCTATGCCTTGCCTCGGTTTGCGAACCGGACTCGGTTTTCTTTGTTTTCTTTCCTGGGGGGAGGGAAAGGTCCCGTAGACCATCTCTCAGTGGCCGCGGGCTACATTTCGTAGCCGTAGGCCATTTTGCCCATTTCGGGGCCCGATTCCCGGTTTTCGGAGCCGTCAGGCCGTGTGTCTCGGTTCGGGACCACCCAACCATCTCCGATTCCTCCGGTTTTTGGCATGCATCTCATTTACTCCCTTTCGAGGGACACTGGGGTCTTAAATACCCACTTTGTTTCCAAACACCACTTTCGGTGCTTAACGGCCGGTTTTCAGGACCCCGAACTGCGTGTTTTGGCCCCCGAGCATTCGTGTTGCATCGGTTTTTGTTCATTTTTGGCAGGTACCTCTGTTTTATCACCAGGAAGATCACTGGGGGGTGGGAGGCCAGCAATTGTCTCAGCAACCAGCTTTTACCTTGGTCAAGGTGGTTCAAGAAGAATCCGGGAAGGAGAAAAGTCTGTAGCGGCTTCAAAGCAGGCGTAACTCTTTGCACAAGAGTAATTAAAATGTGAGGCCACCACCATTGGAAATCTTACTTCCGGGGCTTCATTTTTCACTCAATAATCTCCTAAGTCCAAATCCGGGGGGAGGAGATATGGTTGGTTGAAGTCCGGTTGGACTGGATCTGCTTGCGACTTTCTGAGCGGCATAACTTTTTCTACAGGAGGAATTTTAATGCAAGGTTTGCGGAATTGGAAAGCTAACTTCTGGGGCTTCATGGCTGGCCAGCTCTCTTATTTTTCTTCTATTTACCTTGCCGGCCGGCCACCATTTCCAGCCAGCCGGCCACCTGCAACTAAAGCACCTTTTGCCCACCTTTTCTCCGATTTTCTTGCCTATATAGCTGGCCTCCCAGCTCTTGTAGAGGGGTTGGAAAATTTCTCTCAAGGATATACATTGATATCTATCTCTATCTCTCCATTTTTCTCTCAAATCTTCAAGTTTAGGCTCCATTTCTTCATCATCTTCAAGCTCTACTACCACCACTCCATTCCAGCTGCAAGGAAGGGTTTTTCAGAGGCTTAGGAGCAGCAAACTTGAGCCATGAAGCAACAAGAGTGTGATCTTCAAGGGTAAGTATCAATCACCCTCTTTTGGCACTTTTTTTTTGCACCATTCCTCTACCCTACTTTCTCACTGTTTTAGACTCCGGCCCTAACTGAAAGGGGCCTTATTTTGAGCTATTATACATGTTTGTTTAAGGGCTCAACCCTGTTTGAGCCCTCTACGATGCACTTGCTTCAATATCATTTTGTATGTCAATATCTTGCATGCTTTTTTTAGTTCATGTGTGATCTATTTATGAGCCTGATATAAACTATGAGTGGGCGTATTTTGAACCCCTCTTCAACATTTAAGAAGGGCTCAACCCTGTTTGGCCTCTCTATCATGCACTTGTTTCACAATTTCTCCAATTTACCGTAAATTTGCATGATTTGTTTAGCCTCTGTGTGATCTGTTTTGGAGCATGTCATAAAATGTGAGTAGGTTTATTTTATGTCCCTCTACAACATTTTAGAAGGGATCAACTTCATTGGGGGTCTCCATGTTATACTTGTCATTATACCCCTCTTTGGCCCTCATTTTGCATGCTTTGTTAGGCCTATTTTGCTTCTGTTTTCGGCCATGATCAGGTCTGGAAAGAGTCACATTTTGGCCTTCTTGTCATATTTTGTTAAGGGTGCAAGGCTGTTTGATGAATATAAGGCATACCTCATGTTCTAGCCCTTGTTGGCTTTAATCTTGCATTGCATTTTTAGCAAGTTTGCATACTGATTTGAGGGTTGTCATAAACTGTAAATGTTCATATTTTTGGTCCCTCATCAGTGTTGTAGAAGGGTATTTTGCTGTTTGGGCATTGCATGTATCACTTGCTTCATAACCTCCCCTGTGGAGCCATTTTTGTATGCCATTGTTGCCCTATCTATGCTTGCTGTTTGGCCATCTTTTAAACTTTAAAATGCTTTTTTTGGGGCTGCCTCGCTACTGTATTTTCATTCCATGTCCATATTGTGCATGTTTGGTGTAGCTATAGGCCATTTCGGGTGCCAAAATTCATGTTTCGGGGCCATTTCATGCATCGGGTGTACTTTCGTCTCATTTGGGGGCCGTTTTCCCCCACATTTCAGTGCCAAAATTCATTTGCATGTTTGCATATCATTTTCCATGCCATTCCATGCCTTTATGCCATTGCCTCGGTTTGCATGCCCGCGTGCACGTATTTCGAGGCACTTCATTTTTATCCATCGGCCTCTTATGTGAGTGTGGCTGAGGCTCACTCATGTTAGTGTAAGTCCATTTTGTATTCTGTATGCCATTTTAGTCTCACTGCATCGTGTATGCCATTGTCTCGGTTTGCGTGCCCGTGTGCACGCATTTCGAGGCATCTCATTTTTCATCTATCGGCCTCTTATGTGAGTGTGGCTGAGGCTCACTCATGTTGGTGTAAGCCCATATTGCATCGCATATCTCATTTTAGTCCTATCGCATTCCGTATGCCATTTTCTCGATTTGTGTGCCCGTGGGAACGCATTTTGAGACATCTCATTTTAGTCTCATTGTATATCATATTTCAGGTCGTTTTGTGTCTTTATCTCATTGCCTCGGTTTGCGTGCCCATGTGCACGCATTTCGAGGCACTTCATTTTCATCCATCGGCCTCTTATGTGAGTGTGGCTGAGGCTCTCTCATGTTAGTGTAAGCCCACATTGTATTGTTTATGTCGTTTTAGCATCACTTCATGCCTTTATGTCGTTGCCTCGGTTTGCGTGCCCGTGTGCACGCATTTCGAGGCACTTCACTTTTATCCGACGGCCTCTTATGTGAGTGTGGCTGAGGCTCACTCATGTTAGTGTAAGTCCAATTGCATTGCCTATGCCATTTTATGCCTTAGGATCATTTCCTCGGTTTGCGTGCCCGTGTGCACGCATTTCGAGGCATCTTATTTTCATAGCATTGTGCATGCTAGGGTTGAATTTTAGTAGCATTCATATGCATTCATCCTATATTGAGTTGTGCAATTCGGCTCCTCGGCCATCATGCGTCGATATGCGTGATTGGTGGCACGAGGATCGAGGCATGCATATATTTGTGAAATACATTGCCATGCCCCTTTCCTGCTCTCTGTTGCAGCAAAATGAAGAATCGGAAACTTTTCGGGATCTGGCACGCATTTCGAGAAACATTGCCAACAGAGGCTAATTGGGGCATCCCAGTCGATTTCCACGCAAGGTAGCCCAACATGCATCATTTCATTATCCGGAGCGGAGTCAAGGCAGCCCCTAGCTTGCACGCCAATTTTACAGCTTTCTTATTTAATTTGATAATTAATTAGGAATTTGTATATTTATTATTGAATTGTATTATTGATTGTAATATTCTTTTATTGATTTGTATTATTTATTTGGACCCTCTGCGAGGCATAATTGTAATAAGTGTTGGTGAGTGCGATGTATGTCTTTCAACCCCGTCTTTCTTCCCTTTTATTTACCGCTTATGATGGTTAGATATAGGGCATATTTCAATTAGCATCTGATGTAATGACATGTTTGCATCATTCATCTGCTTTTGCATATAGACTTGGCGCATCATACAAATTGCATTTGTATTTCAATTCCAAATTAAATACGTGTTAGTTGTAGCATTCCATATGCCATGTTTAGAATAGCCGAGCCTGCTATAATTGCATCTTTGCGTGTGTTGCATTAGGCATTACAGTATGCTTAGGTCTATGCATAGATTTCTAACAAGCTTCTGTTTTGGCTTGGAGTACTCGGTGAGTTTTATGCTTTAGCATCCTTGCATGCGTGTGAGAGACTGCCATGAATAGCATGCTTACCATGAGGCTATGTGCTTATGTGATATAACTGCCTTGAATGCCTGTGGGTGGAGGTTGAGTTATTTGAATTGGGATAATTCATCAAATGTTTGTTTTAAGCCCACTAGATAGTGGCAAAATCACGTTTTCTAAGCCCACCCGAGGGTGGCAAATCCCCGTCTTAGCCTACCTGCGGGTAGCACCATCAAACCATTTTCAAACAAACAAACATGAAGCGTTTTGTTCCAATTCAGGCGATCCAGTCTATACTTGTATGCTGTGCGCATCACATAGTAACCTAGGCTAATAACCGGAATAAGAACTCACAATGTTTTCAAAAACAGATATCATGGTTAGTAGAGGCCGGTCTTTGACCGGCGGCGAGAATGCTCACGAAGTGACCTTCCCCAATTGTACCCAAGTTCCCGAGCCGAGGCAACTTTGGTGATGACGGACACGTGGCCTTTTGGCACCGAGTCAGGGTTTCCTAAATTTCCCATAAAAAATAAAATATTTAGGTGGCGACTCTGTATCTGGCGAAGCAGTCCATGTTTGGCACTTCTTTCAAAAAATTTGTTTTCAAAAACGATTTGCCGGATTTGGACTCTTCGGTTCAAGATTAAGAACCGTGACATTTGAGTCCTTCGAACTGTAGTGACCCAATATCGAACCAGAACGGGGGGGATTCGCACTCCCTTTCCCCGGGATGCGTTCGGGGACGTCTACAGTTTCTGGCGACTCCACTGGGGATTTAGAGAACTTGACTCGAACTCATGATATCTGGTTTTGACTACATTTGTGTGTTTCTTTGCATTGCATTTGCATTGGTGCGCCTAGGACACCGTGTTTGCCATATGCCATTCCCGAACGATTTGCCGGAGGCTTGTCTTGTCAAGTCATGACCATAAAAATTTGATTATTGGCTCTTCTGACGTGGGAACACAAACCCCGGTTTTAGGGGCACCCTTTGACCATTCGACCTAGTGCATATTCGATCCATAGTGACCATTCCAAACTAGGACGGGTTGCTTACCGTTTATAGGTTGTTTGAAGCCCTTGCGTGCGTGGTGAAACCCTAGTTCGACAAAATAGGACGGGAAACCCTACCAACATAGGGGTGTTTTGGCTCTCACTTATCTGTTATGTGCTTGTTAGAGTCGTCTCTCTGAGAATACATGTATCGATCTATGAGTTTGGGCAACGAACTGCGGGCACCGATTCGATATTTGGGATTGATTTACCCAATTATCAGTTGAGGCGAAATTTTGAGGCGGAAATGATGAAACTGATTATCTGTTATGCTCATATCCGTTTTGGTGAAATCAGGCTGAGATGCTGCATGTTTTCTCTTTTGCTAGGTAGTCCTGGAACCATAGCTTCAGAAGGCTCCGATATCCCCCAGGTACATTGGACTAGTGCTGATAGATTTTGTGAGGTCAGAAATTCAATTCAAGGGCAACCTTGATGTTCTTTTCGAGGCAAAGGCAAAAAAGGCGGTCGGGGCTCACCGGTTCATCGATCATCGATCACCATCCACATCACCTTTGTTCGGACTCAGCAGACCGTGATGTCACAGGGTTCGGAAGAATTTGTAGCCATGATAGCAGCGTTGAATCGAGGAAGCGCCATGCGGTGAGACCGATGTTGAAACGCGCCCATCTGGGCATCTGCCTCACATCGACTTTGGGACCCGGCGAACTTTGACCCAATTCCATGGCGAAGATTTGCGAGGTCGGATCCTCGAGAAGGGTTAGCTCAAGCCCGAGTTTTCAGACCCTTGGTGCAGCCTAATGAGAGGCTTTATCCCCTTGATGCTAATGACCTCGATCTGACTGCAGTGAAAATTGCGAACCTTGAAAAGCAATTCAGAAAGGCATAAGGCCTTAACTCCATTCCCGACATTGAGGATGGGCACACCGAGTCTGTTTGTCGGCTCCCGAACGACTTCAAAATGCCATATATTGACCGTTTCGACGGTGCAGGGGATCAATGGTACATATCCGACTTTTCTTGGAAGTCCTAAAGCGATGGGTGCGACTAAGCCACGAAACTCTCTCTGTATGGAAGAACCTGTCCGGTGTAGCGCACTTGATGCGCTAAGTTGGAGGACAAAGTGAAGCAAAAGCTGGGGAGAATTGGTGAGGCCTTTGTCGTCGATATTCTTACAATACCCAAGTTGAAATGACCATCCAAGAACTTGAAGCAACCCGCCAAAACCCAAAAGGCCTTTTGTGAAATTTGTTGCGAGGTGGAGAGCAAAAGCGGCCTGAGATGATGATCGCCGCCCTTCTGAGAGGGATCAAGTGCAGATGATGGTACGAAACCTCGAACATGATATGTTGCAAAAGTTGATAGTGGCTCCGCTATTCACTTTCAAAAGTTTGCATGAACTGGGGGTTCAGGTCGAGAATGCGTTCAACAGCGGGATCATTCCGAGAACAGGTGAACCGACAAGGAGGGTGATTTCAAGGAGTACCAATGCCGGAAGTAGCACTATTCCCGAACCCACTGAAATCAATCTGATGCATGCCAACCCTTTTGCCAATCCAAGCCTACAAACAGCCGACCCAGCCCGAGCCCAAGGCAGAACTTTCACCCCTCTCTATATGAGCCTGACTAGCACACTAAAACTCCTGATGGAAAAAGGGCATCTCAATCCCCTCGATCCTCAACCTCTTCCCGACCCACTCCCAGCCAGACATAACCCTCCAATCTTGTATGTACCATCGCTAGCCAGTCATGGCCTGGACCGTTGCTACCGTCATGAGGTCCAAAATCTCATCGATAACCGGACGATAGCTCCACCTTCAGACCCCAATGACCAAACATTTCCCACCTACCTCAATCTCATCCATACACTACCATCCACCTATGACCCCAGCATATACATCACCCCGGCCCATCTACCCAAGCCTAAGGTGTTTATCCCAAAAAGCATGGACTTATGCATGATGGGTGCACCTGAACCCCAATCATCTCAAACCCATGAACCCACTACTTCCGAGCTGATGAGGATGATTGAAGATCTTCAAAGAACAGTGGCGGATTTAGCCTTTGGAGTTTTGGCTCCATCATCAACCACATCGCCTACCAGAGAGTTCATGTCAAAAGGCTCCCCAGTCTTGGGACGGGCTGCATTTGAGGAAGGCCAATCCCTTGGCAAAGTGGAAGCGAGTGGAAAGAACAAGGTAGGGGCGGACATGGATCTCCATGAACATCTTCTGTTGGCTGTTAAGGCTCTGAAATCCGAGGGACTGAACAAAGAACAAGTGCTCGCGGTTGTCACAAAAACTATGGACGACACTTTTGCCACTCAAGTTGGAGGCAGTTTGAATCGAGAGGCAAGCCAGGAGAAGGGCCGTTGTACCAAGAATGTTCCCTTCAGCTATAATCCTCCACTCAGAAGAGATCAACAAACCAGGCCAGCACCTGCCAATCCTTTTGCTGGTACGCCCGGTAAAAATCCACAAACCCAGAAGTACCAACCTCGAGGTCAAAGGGTCTTCCATGCCCTCCACATGCCTTTGTCCAAAGCTTTCCAAATCCTTGTTGGACAAGGTCATCTCAAACCCCTTGAGCCTCGACCTCTCCCGAACCCTCTTCTGGCTACACATGATGCTACCCAGTACTGCGCGTACCATCAGCAAACCGGCCATACTACCGACGACTACTTCCGTCTTCGCCATGAAGTACAGGATCTGTTTGACAACGGAGTTGTCCTCCCGCCAAGCTCTGCAAAGTCCATTGGCACTGGATCGGTGAACTTGGGGGATAATGCGATGTGATTAGGGGGATGAACCAGCTGCGGGTGGCGCTCAGTTTACTCCAGCTGTGGTGGATGGCATGCACTGTTTTGAGCAATGTACAAGTGCTGTTAATTTTGCTTTCTGACTTGGGTATTGGGTCAGTCTTGCCTTTTTGTATTGAATCAGTCCTTTCATACTGAGTCAGTCCGGTCTGTCTTGTTGTATCGAGTCAGTCCTGTTGTATAGGAGTCGGGTGGTTCCAGGGATGTTACCTCGGGCGTCACCATTTTGTTTCGTGTTTGTCTTTTTGTTTTGTTTTGAGTCTGTTTCTATCAGGGAGCTAGTTATGCCAACAGATTTTGAATGAAACAGCAGTGATTTTCACGCTCGCACATTTGCTTCTGCCGTGTGCTAGTTGTACCGGGATTTGAATGAAATGGCAGTGCATTCCACCTGCTCTCTTGTGCCTTGAAGTCATTGTATTGACCTAAGTTCTTCAAAACCTTTTTGAACACTGCGGTGAAAACAAAGAGGGAGGAATTCCTCGGGATTTGCAAAAACTTTGATCAAATTGAGAGAAAGAGAGGCGTGCTAAGTCCTTAATGAATGAAATCATGCTTGTTAGTATGAGTACTGAGAAGGACCCTAGCTATGATCCAGATGGGTCCTACACTGTCTTCAACGCGAGCGATTTGTCGCTTTCTTAAAAACTTTCAAAAAATATTTTGCGCGGTCCTGCGAAGACATGTGTGGAATCGCTCTTGAGATTGTGCAGCTTAGGATCACTCTCAGCCTCGAGACTCAACCCCTTTGCTTTCAAACCTTGAACTTGGATTCAGAACGTTGAAAGGACAATCACAATATGAGGCCTGTGTGGCCAGATTTGAAGCAGCCCTCGAACAAGAGACACCAAAGTCAGATCAAGAGGATTAGATGTCGTCAAAAGAAGCTTGCAAAGCTAGATCAGAAGCACCCCTCGAACTAGGGGCAAAAAATATCCGATGTGCTCGAAGAGCCAACAGGTGAATCCTTCTGCAAATCAATACAACAACCACTCTCCTGAATACAGAGGGCTTCAATCTCAAAACCATTTGGCATGGACTTGTTACACTTTTACCCTTCGAGAGGCTCGCTGGGTCAAAAACCCAAAAGGGCGACCCAGGCAAAAGTTAGAGCAAAGAAAAATTAAAAAAAAAGAAAAAAAAAAAAAAAAGAAAAAAAAAAAAAGAAAAGAAAAGAAAAAAAGAAGAAAAGAAAAGAAATGTAAAGAAAAGAAAAACATAGCTCGCAAGGTTGAAAACACCTGCAGCTTATGGCAAAAGTTAGAGCATAAAAAGGAGAGGTTAAATACCCGAGTGTACCTTAACCCCGAACTACGTAAGGCTTGATTCCCATCTTTGGGATACGTAGGCAACTGCATTCTGAAGTCCAGCCGTAAAACAATTCAAATTCAATTGTGTCCATATAATGGTTTTGACCATCCTTGCCTTCTCTGTATCCGAGAGTACGGTTGCAATCATCGCTCTGAGGACTGACTACAATGCGCTGCAGTACCATTCAAACAAGGGGCAACTCTTCGTTGCCATTCAGTGTGCTGCGGTGCCATTCAAACAAGGGGCAACTTTCCGTTGCCATTCAATGCGCCGCGGTGCCGTTCAAACAAGGGGCAACTTTCCGTTGCCATGCAGCTCTCTTCAAGCGCGGGGCAATTTTCCTTCGGATCTGAGGTTGCGCATCTCAAAGGGTAAGTTCCGCGCTCGTTGAGCAGTGGTCGTTTGCAAAAATAGTTTTTGAGAATTTTTACTGAGGTTGACTAATTTTCTCGAAAATTGTTCCATCTTTTCCAAAAATTGGACCATTTCTTGGACCCAAAAAGGGAAAATTTTCAGTGCTTACAACCCGACTTGCATGATTTCAAATCAAAAATCGAACAAGCATGTTAATCTAACTCTCATTTTGGTCAAAATTGTTTTAGTAGAAAGCCAAAAACAAAAAAAGGTCGAAATGATGAACTAGGGGCACAGTTGAGTCAGGTGTTCTGTCTTTTCCCCCTTGTCAACATACTTGCCAGAAAGGGCACCATACTTGCCAAGAAAGGCACTCTACCTGCCAGTAAGGGCACCACTGAAGTGGACCGACGAAGGGCTGAAAGCTCTCACATCCTCCACACAACGAGGTATCAAGCCAAGTCACGAAGCCTGTTGGAATGGATCAAGATATTCCACTCCCTCATCCGGACAAATCTAATCACGTCCAAACTCCCCAGCAGGGCATCACCGACCGATGTCAGCTACAGATTTGCTACACACCCAAATGTAGCGCAACCCCTCTGCGGGAGGAATTCACTAGCTGTGAGTGGAAAGAAGAAGAATCTAGCTGAATGCCAGGGGCAAGAGCCCGTAACTTGTTGTTTATCCATCAACCACCTAGGGGAGGGATGAAAAATGAGAGATTGAAGAATAGAGAGATGTGCGATGAGAGAAAAAGTGAGAAAAGGGCTTTTTCAGAAAAACAGAGCTTGAGGGCCGAGTGATGTGAAAACCACAAATGAGAAAGGGTAGGAAACACTACCCGGTGAAACAGGCTCCCTGTGCACGTCTGAGTGTCGTGTCTTTTTGTTTCATCTCGATTTTGTTTTGGGTCATTTCAAGTGTTACTCGATGTGTCTAAGTTGTGTGCCTTTTATTTCCTTGTTGAGTCGTTTTGCTGTGTTCAGTCATAGGCTCAATACCTGGTTGAAAACTCATCTCTCAATTTCAAAAATAAAATCGTTTTGTGCTCCGAGTGCCGTGCCGTTCTCCACATTTGTGCAAAATAGGATTGGTTCTTTCAAAAAGTCGCGGGGTTCACCCCCGATAAGTGTGAACAGTAGAACAAGGGCCTATCTGAAGCTTTTTAGGTTCCGGACTACAAAGCAAAAGAAAATAAGGAAAATCGAAGCATCTGAGTGAGTTTCACCTTCAACAAGTTCCGTGATTGTATTCCGGATGTACCTCTTCAGGCCTTGTTAATACTACCGAAGTGTGAGTGCGCCTCTACCTCAAGTGTAAGCCTGCTTCAAGTCAGAATGGCAGTCCAAGCAGCACCAGAGGGTTTCACATGCAGATGTTATCTCTTGCCAATTTGAATAGGGTGTGCCCTTTTGAGCTAAGTATGTTGTGAAGTCCTCTAAGAAGCAAATCAGAGGCACCAGAGTACATATTTGATGCTCCTCTATTACATAGAATGTGGACTTTCATATACACTGTCGTTGCATGCGTGCCGCGCATCATTATGATTCATGCATAGAATATGCTTGCTTTCAACATTGCATAAATGTGCTTTCATACTTGCATAGAAAATGCCCCCATACTTGCATAGAAGATGCATTTTATCGCACTTTCTTGTACATTTTATCTCACTCGCACTGTCTTGTGCACTTACACTTTGTATCTCACTTGCACTGTCTTGTGCATCTTGTGGTTGTATCTCACTCGCACTGTCTTGTGCATTTTAAAACACTCGCGCTGTTTAGCGTATCGCACTGTCTTGTGCATTTCAGAACACTCGCGCTGTTTAGCGTATCGCACTATTAGTGTATTTCAAATCACTCGCACTGTTTTGTGCATTTCTATTTCACTCGCGCTGTTTAGCGTATCGCACTGTTTTGTGCAGTTTATCATTCGCGCTACTTTGCGCACCTCAATCGCACTGTTTTGTGCAGATTATCATTCGCGCTATTTTGCGCACCTCAATCGCACTGTCCTGTGCTTTGCATATCACATCGCACTATCTTGTGCATTGCACCTCAATCGCGCTGTTTAGCGTATCGCACTATCTTGTGCATTTCAAAATCATTCGCGCTATTTTGCGCACTTGAATCGCACTATTTTGTGCAGTTATCATTCGCGCTATTTTGCGCATCTCAATCGCACTGTCCTGTGTTTTGCATATCACATTGCGCTATCTTGTGCATTTCAAATCACTCACGCTGTTTAGCGTATCGCACTATTTTGTGCATTGTATCATTTGCGCTATCTTGCGCGTCCCACCTGCACTTGATAGTGCATTACATTTCACTCGCACTATTTTGCGCATCGCACTATTTTGTGCACATTACTTGCGTTGTGCATGCATTTCATCGCGTTATCTTGCGCACCTTACCTGTATCACACTGCTTTATGCATTCATCCGTCGACACTGCGTGTGTCAAACTTTCGGAACCACAGGAATCACATTGAATATATGTTGTTAGCATATTGTTCTTGTTGCATTTCTCTCTTTTGCAGGCACGATATTGTATGTACGGTTCATTCGAGGCTGGTGCGACCAGACGAATCGCGCAGGTATCCTATCTTCTCCGTGTGAGACGCGACGAGAATTGAATAAATTCTCCGCATTCCTAACTGCATGAAATGTAGTTGTTGCTTTGCATCCTTGCTTAAAACTGTTGCATCTATTTGCGAATACTTGCTTCATTACAGCTTGTTGCACTTGCATGATCATTGAATTACATCTGATCCTGTGCATATCATTTTTCATTTTGCCCCCTTTGCCTGCGGGCACATCTCTGTTTATCTTGCATGACTGTCTAAGTCTTCGGCCTTGTCAAAAATGGGTCGTCTCTGGGCTTTGACATTCACTCCCGTCACTTGTGACTTCCGAGTTCTGTCAAGAGGCAACAGAGACACCCCATTTTGATCGACCTTAAGACTCGAGCGTCACCGATTGAGCGCTCGGTGATGTTGCATATTGTGCTCATTCAGAAGTCTCAGAGTCACGGCCGTGCGCCCTGCCTCCGGACTTCCGAACTCTCTTCTGTGCCTTGCCTCGGTTTGCGAACCGAACTCGGTTTTCTTTGTTTTCTTTCCTGGGGGGAGGGAAAGGTCCCATAGACCATCTCTCAGTGGCCGCGGGCTACATTTCGTGGCCGTAGGCCATTTTGCACATTTCGGGGCCTGATTCCCGATTTTCGGAGCTGTCAAGCCGTGTGTCTCGGTTCGGGACCACCCAACCATCTCCGATTCCTCTGGTTTTTGGCATACATCTCATTTACTCCCTTTCGAGGGACACTGGGGTCTTAGATACCCACTTCGTGGCCAAACACCACTTTCGGTGCTTAACGGCCGGTTTTCGGGACCCCGAACTGCGTGTTTTGGCCCCCGAGCATTCGTGTTGCATCGGTTTTTGTTCATTTTTGGCAGGTACCTCTGTTTTATCACCAGGAAGATCACTAGGGGGTGGGAGGCCAGCAATTGTCTCAGCAACCAGCTTTCTGCTTGGTCAAAGGTGGTTCAGCATGAATCCGGGAAGGAGAAAAGTCTACGCGGCTTCACCGAAACGAGCGTAACTCTTTGCACAAGAGTAATTAAAATGTGAGGCCACCACCATTGGAAAGATTACTTCCGGGGCTTCATTGTTCACTCAAGAATCGCCTAAGTCCAAATCCGGGGGGAGGAGATATGGTTGGTTGAAGTCCGGTTGGACTGAATCTGCGCGGCTTTACGGAAACTGGCATAACTTTTTCTACAGGAGGAATTTTCAGGCAAGGTTTGCGGCATTGGAAAGCTAACTTCTGGGGCTTCATGGCTGGCCAGCTCTCTTATTTTTCTTCTATTTACCTTGCCGGCCGGCCACCATTTCCAGCCGGCCGGCCACCTGCAACTAAAGCACCTTTTACCCACCTTTTCTCCGATTTTCTTGCCTATATAGCTGGCCTCCCAGCTCTTGTAGAGGGGTTGGAAAATTTCGCTCAAGGATATACATTGATATCTATCTCTATCTCTTCATTTTTCTCTCAAATCTTCAAGTTTAGGCTCCATTTCTTCATCATCTTCAAGCTCTACTACCACCACTCCATTCCAGCTGCAAGGAAGGGTTTTTCAGAGGCTTAGGAGCAGCAAACTTGAGCCATGAAGCAACAAGAGTGTGATCTTCGTGGGTAAGTATCAATCACCCTCTTTTGGCACTTTTTTTTTGCACCATTCCTCTACCCTACTTTCTCACTGTTTTAGACTCCGGCCCTAACTGAAAGGGGCCTTATTTTGAGCTATTATACATGTTTGTTTAAGGGATCAACCTTGTTTGAGCCCTCTACGATGCACTTGCTTCAATATCATTTTGTATGTCAATATCTTGCATGCTTTTTTTAGTTCATGTGTGATCTATTTATGAGCCTGATATAAACTGTGAGTGGGCCTATTTTGAGCCCCTCTTCAACATTTAAGAAGGGCTCAACCCTGTTTGGCCTCTCTATCATGCACTTGTTTCACAATTTCTCCAATTTACCGTAAATTTGCATGATTTGTTTAGCCTCTGTGTGATCTGTTTTGGAGCATGTCATAAAATGTGAGTAGGTTTATTTTATGTCCCTCTACAACATTTTAGAAGGGATCAACTTCATTGGGGGTCTCCATGTTATACTTGTCATTATACCCCTCTTTGGCCCTCATTTTGCATGCTTTGTTAGGCCTATTTTGCTTCTGTTTTCGGCCATGATCAGGTCTGGAAAGAGTCACATTTTGGCCTTCTTGTCATATTTTGTTAAGGGTCCAAGGCTGTTTGATGAATATAAGGCATACCTCATGTTCTAGCCCTTGTTGGCTTTAATCTTGCATTGCATTTTTAGCAAGTTTGCATACTGATTTGAGGGTTGTCATAAACTGTAAATGTTCATATTTTTGGTCCCTCATCAGTGTTGTAGAAGGGTATTTTGCTGTTTGGGCATTGCATGTATCACTTGCTTCATAACCTACCCTGTGGAGCCATTTTTGTATGCCATTGTTGCCCTATCTATGCTTGCTGTTTGGCCATCTTTTAAACTTTAAAATGCTTTTTTTGGGGCTGCCTCGCTACTGTATTTTCATTCCATGTCCATATTGTGCATGTTTGGTGTAGCTATAGGCCATTTGGTGCCAAAATTCATGTTTAGGCCATTTCATGCATCGGGTGTACTTTCGTCTCATTTGGGGCGTTTTCCCCACATTTCAGTGCCAAATTCATTTGCATGTTTGCATATCATTTTCCATGCCATTCCATGCCTTTATGCCATTGCCTCGGTTTGCGTGCACGTGCACGCATTTCGAGGCACTTCATTCATCCATCGGCCTCTTATGTGAGTGTGGTGAGGCTCACTCATGTTAGTGTAAGTCCATTTTGCATTACAGATGCCATTTTAGTCTCACTGCATCGTGTATGCCATTGTCTCGGTTTGCGTGCCCGTGTGCACGCATTTCGAGGCATCTCATTTTTCATCTATCGGCCTCTTATGTGAGTGTGGCTGAGGCTCACTCATGTTGGTGTAAGCCCATATTGCATCGCATATCTCATTTTAGTCCTATCGCATTCCGTATGCCATTTTCTCGATTTGTGTGCCCGTGGGCACGCATTTCGAGACATCTCATTTTAGTCTCATTGTATATCATATTTTAGGTCATTTCGTGTCTTTATGTCATTGCCTCGATTTGCGTTCCCATGTGCACGCATTTCGAGGCACTTCATTTTCATCCATCGGCCTCTTATGTGAGTGTGGCTAAGGCTCTCTCATGTTAGTGTAAGCCCACATTGTATTGTTTATGTCGTTTTAGCATCACTTCATGCCTTTATGCCGTTGCCTCGGTTTGCGTGCCCGTGTGCACGCATTTCGAGGCACTTCACTTTTATCCGACGGCCTCTTATGTGAGTGTGGCTGAGGCTCACTCATGTTAGTGTAAGTCCAATTGCATTGCATATGCCATTTTATGCCTTAGGATCATTTTCTCAGTTTGCGTTCCCGTGTGCACGTATTTCGAGGCATCTCATTTTCATAGCATTGTGCATGCTAGGGTTGTATTTTAGTAGCATTCATATGCATTCATCCTATATTGAGTTGTGCAATTCTGCTCCTCGGCCATCATGCGTCGATATGTGTGATTGGTGGCACGAGGATCGAGGCATGCATATATTTGTGAAATACTTTGCCATGCCCCTTTCCTGCTCTCTGTTGCAGCAAAATGAAGAATCGGTAACTTTTCGGGACCTGGCACGCATTTCGAGAAACATTATATGAGGCTAATTAGGGCATCAGTGATTTCAGCGCAAAGCGACAACATGCATCATTTCATTATCCGGGCCGAGTCAAAGCGGTCCACGGCTTGCGCCAATTCTGACTTTCTTATTTAATTTGATAATTAATTAAGAATTTGTATATTTATTATTCGGACTGTAATATTCTTTTATTCGGACTGTATTATTATTTATTTGGACCCTCTGCGCGAGGGCATAATTGTAATAAGTGTGGGTGAGTACGATGTATGTCTTCCAACCCCACGTCTTTCTTCCCTTTTATTTACCCGCTTATGATGGTTAGATATAGGGCATATTTCAATTAGCATATCTGATGTAATGACATGTTTGCATCATTCATCTGTTTTGCATGCATAAGACTTAGCGTCATACAAACTGCATTTGTATTTCAATTCCAAATTGAATACGTGTTAGTTGTAGCATTCCATATGCCATGTTTAGAATAGCTGAGCCTGCTATAATTGCATCTTTGCATGTGTTGCATTAGGCATTACCGTATGTTTAGGTCCATGCATGGATTTCTAACAAGCTTCTGTTTTGGCTTGGAGTACTCGGTGAGTTTTATGCTTTAGCATCTTTGCATGCGTGTGAGAGACTGCCATGAATAGCATGCTTACCATGAGGCTATGTGCTTATGTGATATAACTGCCTTGAATGCCTGTGGGTGGAGGTTGATTTATTTGAATTGGGACAATTCATCAAATGTTTGTTTTAAGCCCACTAGATAGTGGCAAAATCACGTTTTCTAAGCCCACCCGAGGGTGGCAAATCCGCGTCTTAGCCTACCTGCGGGTAGCACCATCAAACCATTTTCAAACAAACAAACATGAAGCGTTTTGTTCCAATTCAGGCGATCCAGTCTATACTTGTATACTGTGCGCATCACATAGTAACCTAGGCTAATAACCGGAATAAGAACTCACAATGTTTTCAAAAACAGATATCATGGTTAGTAGAGGCCGGTCTTTGACCGGAAGCGAATGCTCACGCAGTGACCTTCTGTCGTACCCAAGTCCCCGAGCCGAGGCAACTTTGGTGATGACGGACACGTGGCCTTTTGGCACCGAGTCAGAGTTTCCTAAATTTGCCATAAAAAATAAAATATTTAGGTGGCGACTCTATATCTGGCGAAGCAATCCATGTTTGGCACTTCTTTCAAAAAATCTGTTTTCAAAAACGATTTGCCGGATTTGGACTCTTCGGTTCAAGATTAAGAACCGTGACATTTGAGTCCTTCGAACTGTAGTGACCCAATATCGAACCAGAACGGGGGGGATTCGCACTCCCTTTCCCCGGGATGCGTTCGGGGACGTCTACAACAGCACCCTTGCTATGGAGAGGGCTGATGAAAGCACAATCCTCTTCCCTCTCTTATCAATTGCAGAGGGCGGAGTCCGTTTCCCCCTTTACCCATTCATTAGAGTCGTCCTTTGCCATTGCGGTCTAATCCCTTTCCAACCTAATGTAAATTTTTTTCGAATCATAATGGGAGTTATAGAGTTAAACCGTCGCTTTAGGATTAATCTCGGCATACCTGCTATTCAGCATTATTATGCCTTGGCCAAGTCTTCTGGCTGGCATGGGCGCTATTTCCTTAGGGCCAAGGATACCAACCATTAATTAATGACTATGCTTTCCAGCTCTGGCAAGCGAGTCGATGATGTCATGGTCGTTGTCCGAGGTAACTGGTAATTCGGAGAAGGCGAGGACCGCCTAGATCCTATTCCTAGACGGAGAGGCAAACCAGGTGGCCACATAGCCCCTTGCGTTTATTTTTCTTATATTTACTCGGCTTTATCTTTACAGTTTCATGGTTTTACTTGTGTAGGAAACGATTTGAAGTAAGTTTTGGTCTCAACCGACGACGCCGTTCTTGCGAAAATTAAAGTCGCGCTCCAATACTTTGGTCGTCCAAGCCTTCAGAAACAAGGGAGGGTGGCCCACATTCTTCTTCAATACGAGCCAATGTATACGATGTTTTCAGCGGAAGAAAACATCCCAGTTCCGAGGGGCAAAGAGTTTCTTATGGCCCTTTTTTTAACCAACTTAAAAAACTTGAGGCAAGTTTGTTTGGACGAATCCGATTCAGAACAGGCGGAGGTAGTTGAGGAGGTTGCTGAGTCGCTAAACCAGTCTAAAGCCAAAATAGACAAGGCTTTGAAGTTGGCCTTTGAGGAAGCCGGCCTCAATTCATCCAACCCTCCGTCCACCTCAGGCCGAGGGGACGTTGCCTTCGACAACATCTTTACAGGTTTAGAAGACCTTCCCAGTGCGTACCCTGAGGACATGGTCGGGTTGTCACTCACACAACTTGTTAAAGAGAAAAACGCCGAAAGAATGATCGCCTGGCGGAGAGTAGAGGCCATTTTATTGGAAATTCCACCCACTGCCGATGTCGAGCCCTCTCGGCCTGTTATCGAGGAGGAGATGGCTCAAACCCAAATGGCCGAGTCGAAGCGGGTAGAACGGGCGAATCAGGACGAGCAAAGGGAGAAGAAATGCCCTACCGAGGAAGAAGCCGAGTCCGCTGAAGAGCAGGTCGATAAACGGCCGCGCATTGAGGAATCGAATTTGGTTGTTCTGTCCACTGTTCAACTAAAGATAAGCAACATGCCGATTTCCTCTGACGCGTCGGCTTTAAAAGACCCGGCTGTGGCCTGAAGCATGGCCTCTTCGATCTCCTTGCCAGCTGACAGAGCTGTATTTTAGGGCGTGACAGATTTGCTATTGATCACGTTAGCGACTCAGTCAGCTTTATTAGTACGTGCTTTATATGCAGTCTTCCGCCTAAATAAATATATTTTTAATATTATTTAACTCTATTTCCTTATTTTGTAAACAGTGGGCAGGATAGCCGATATAGGTCGCCGTCAACATGACGCTATAAAACAGACCGCCTTGCTAAAAACCAAAGTCGAAAATAAAAAGGGCAACGCTGTGGAAGCCTCTCAGAGAGCTGATTCCGAAGCGGCGAAAGCGGTGGAGGAACGTGCGATGGCGGATTCTGAGGCCAAGAGTGCGAGGAACTCCGACCAGTTAAGGCTGGCTACCAAGGACAGGGCAAAAGCGAGTGAGGACGCGCTCCAGCTAGCCAAGGAGGTGATTGCCAAATTGGAAGCTGACTTGGAAGAATCAAAGAAGGCGAAGGAAAAAGCCGACTCCGAGGTTTCCAAAGCGTTCCAAGCTGTACAAAAAGCTGCCTTGAAGAGCTATGCGGATGAAGTACCCAAATTCAAGAATACGGGGCTTCAAACACGGCTAGCTCAAAGCCCTTACTGCCGTGAATGTGACATTGGCCCAGCCGATTCCATTCGAGCAAGTGGACATTGAGCCGCTGGCGTCTAACCCTAAGGATTGACTAGGGTGACATTTTAATTTTTGCTAGGCATCTTCCATGCAAGGTTGTAGGCTTTTTGTTTAATAGATTTCTGTTAGTTTAAGGTTGTTTTCTTGTGTAAAATGGCTACTATCTGTACTCAATTTACTAATGAAAATTCCCTGTGCTTGAAAACTTCCTTTGCTCTTTGCCATTATTTGTGCTTAATTTTTGCTATTTTAGATAAAATAACTGTTGTCTACTGTGCTTGCTAGCTATCGATCCAATAGGATGTAGGATTACGAGGTGAGTGAATTAAACATCCGTAAACACCTTTTGATTGGAAAACTATCTTGGTAATTTAGTAATTTATCCGTCTTTCAATTTGTCCGAATAAATGAAACGGCTCAGGGCCTCGTCGTATGGCTGATTAGCTTCATGAATCTACTCTTGCCCCAGCCAATGTATGAACTAGAAAGGCCGAATACTATTAGTTCATGGAGTGGCTGTGGCACGCGTAGATCGGCACCGGGCTTAGATATTTGGCCAATCAGATTAATAAATCTGCCCCTGCCTAGCCATTGTATGAACTATAAACACCGAATACTATTAGTTCATGGAGTAGCTGTGGCACGCGTAGATTGGCACCGGGCTTAGATATTTGGCCGATCAGATTAATAAATCTACCCTTGCCCCAGCCGTTGTATGAACTAGAAAGGCCGAATACTATTAGTTCATGGAGTGGCTGTGGCACGCATAGGTCAGCACCGGGCTTAGATATTTGGCGAATCAGATTAATAAATCTACCCTTGCCCCAGCCGATGTATGAACTGGAAAGGCCGAATACTATTAGTTCATGGAGTGGCTGTGGCACGCATAGATCGGCACCAGGCATTTGAAGTTTAGCATTAATGAAATCGCCTCGGGGGCACTGCACCCGTTAGGAATAGATGGGGTGAGTTCTTCACGCCCGTAATTTCCATTATTGTGTTCAAACTCAATTTAAACCAGTCTGTTGAGGAAGGTTAGATAAATGCGAATGTCAAGTAGACTATTCTTCAACAACAGAGGAGAAGGAAGGACATTGGTTGAGCTGGATACAGAGATGAATCGCAGTGGTGAGCCTATGCGCATGAGAGGTAGGACGTCGAGGGAACGGGAAAAACTTCAGTCCCGACGTTGAAGTAGATCACCCAGAAAGGAAAGACAACAATGGGGTAGCTCCCATTGACCGCGACCGAGAAGTGAATCTGATGCGACACCGCGACCGTTGAGTTTTGCGGTTTTTGTGGGGAATAAACCGATGACGGAAGCGGATTCAATTGTTCACGACCCAAGTGTGGCAGTTGAGTTCGCTCGACAGATTTTTCCACCAGAAGTCTAGCAGTCGATGGTCGGTCGACATGATTTTGAAGTGTTTCGAGAGGGTATCCATGGAGCAGTGAATGGGCTGTATACCGCCTACGAAATTGGCATGCATCTACGCGTCGCACGGCAAGAGATAGAGTAGAAAGATGAAAAAATTTGAAACTTAGATGCTCGCGCGGAGAAGGCCAAGCATAAGCTAAGGAAGGCCAAAACTGCCGAGCTGCGTGCGGCTGGCCAATCTAACCCAGTCGTGGAGGAAAGGCTGACCCAACGGCTAATAAGTCATGTGATTGCCAATCGAGATACGGTAAGCATGTTTGCAGTAGCGATTGCAAGGTCCAAGGGTTATGGGAAAAGTTTCCACGACAGCCGGAAAGTCGAGATAGACAAGACCAAGGAGAAACTCGCCGAAGAAGTATGCCGATGCGAGAATCGGGGTTTCAGGCACAGGTGGATTAAGGCTATCCAAGCCATAGAGGCTCTTCAACAAGCAGGCGTTGAATCGGCGCCGCCGTTATACCAACGTCATCACTTTTCCTTTGGCGCTTTCGAAATCGAGAAGAGTGATAACGAGGGTGATGCCGAATAAAATTAAACATATTGTAAACGCTCCAACACAGACTGGGCGCAAATTATGTATTTATTGGTTAATTTAATAAAACACCCAATTTTGAATGTTTGCATGTTTCAATTTATGTTTATACATTCTGAGTCAATCGGTTAATATAACGAAACACTTCATTTTGAATGCTTGCATGTTTCAACTTTTGTCAACAACGCATGCTTTTTAATTGTAATATGCATAAGAAGCACGCCGAATCCGGATTATTATTCAGCCCAGGCGCATAATGTGCGTATGGGCACTCTGAATTTGGAGTTTTATTCGGCCCAAACGTGATATCCACAAAGGACGCTCCGAATCGGGAGTCTTATTCGACCCAAACGTGACCTGCACGGATGGGGCTTTAGATTCGGAGACTTTTTTATCTTGGCCAATCATGATATTCACTAGGGGTGTACACGGTTCAGATTGGTTCGGCTCTGAGAAAATCCAAGAACCGAACCAATCCTAACAGTTCTATGATTTTGAGAACCAGACCAGACCATTACATTTGTAAAACCGGACCAGAACCAAACCGAAAAAACGGTTCGGTTTCGATTTGGTTTACGGTTTCAAAAATTTCTATTTACAATAATAAATTATTAATATTAGCAAAATAATTACTCAAACTAATTACATTTAACTCATGATAAAAACTAATAATATTAAGGCATTACTTAATATTACATATCTATACCATCCTAATATTATTAAAATTATAAAAAACCAATTAATAAAAATAAAACTTGATATTATATATATATATATATCTTTTAAAATTCGGTTCGGTTCGGTTCGAACCGTGATTTTTTCATAAAATCCATTAACCAAACCGTTTTTACGGTTCTCATATTTCTTAATCCGAAACCGAACCAATTCTTAATAGAACTGAACCAAACCGTACAATTCGGTCTGATTCGGTCTGGATTACCGGTTTGAACGGATTTTTGAACAGCCCTAATATCCACGAAGGGCGCTCCGAATCTGAAGTCATATTCGGCCCAAATGTGAGCTACACGGATGGGGCTTCGAATTCAGAGACTTTTTATCTTGGCCAATCGTGATATCCACGAAAGGCGCTCTGAATTCGTTATTCGGCCCAAACTTGTCCTGCACGGATGGGGCTCTAAATTCAGAGGCTTTTTTATCTTGGCCAATCGTGATCTCCACGAAGGGCACTCTAAATCCGAAGTCTTATTTGGCCCAAACGTGTCCTGCACAGATGGGGCTCCGAATTCGGAGGCTTTTTTTATCTTGGCCAATCGTGAAATCCACGAAGGCGCTCTGAATCCAGAGTTTTATTCGGCCCGAACGTGATCTGCATGGATGGGGCTCCGAATTTGGAGGTTTTTTATCTTGGCCAATCGTGATATCCACGAAGGGCGCTCCGAATCCAGAGTCTTATTCGGCCCAAATGTGTCCTGCACAGATCGGGCTCCGAATTCAGAGACTTTTTTTATCTTGGCCAATCGTGAAATCCACGAAGGGCGCTCCGAATTTGAAGTGTTATTCGGCCCAAACGTGACCTGCACGGATGGGGCTCCGAATTCAGAGGTTTTTTTTATCTTGGCCAATCGTGATAGCCACAAAGGGCGCTCCGAATCCGGAGTCTTATTCGGCCCAAACATGTCCTGCACGATTGGGGCTCCGAATTCGGAGGCTTTTTTATCTTGGCCAATCGTGAAATCCATGAAGGGCGCTCCAAATCCGAAGTCTTATTCGGCCCAAACGTGTCCTGCACGGATGGGGCTCCGAATTCGAAGGTTTTTTTATCTTGGCCAATCGTGATAGCCACGAAGGGCGCTCCAAATCCGAAGTCTTATTCGGCCCAAACGTGTCTTGTATGAATGAGGCTCCAAATTCAGAGGCTTTTTTATCTTGGCCAGTCGAGAAATCCATGAAGGCGCTCCGAATCTGAAGTCTTATTCAACCCAAACGTGTCCTGCACGGATGGGGCTCCAAATCCGGAGGCTTTTTTATCTTGGCCAATCATGATATCTACGAAGGACGCTCCGAATCTGGAGTCTTATTTGGCCCAAACGTGTCCTGCATGGATGGGGCTCCGAATTCGGAGGCTTTTTTATCTTGGCCAATCATGATATCTACGAAGGACGCTCCGAATCTGGAGTCTTATTCGGCCCAAACGTGTCCTGCATGGATGGGGCTCCGAATTCGGAGGCTTTTTTATCTTGGCCAATCGTGATATCCACGAAGGCTGCTCTGAATCCGGAGGCTTAAACCAGAAGACTTTTGAGCTGAATTTTGCAATGAGAAAATAGGAAACTTTGCATTGCAAAAGTGAAATCTGTACGTGGTGAACCATTCAAAGCAAGTTTCATGCCCCACAGGTCGGTTTAATGATAGAATTTACGCAAGTGTATTGAATTCCAAGGTCGTGGCAGACTCCTCCCAGATATGTCTTTGAGCCGATATGTCCCTACTCCCGCGATTGAGTCGATCTGATAGGGGCCGTCCCAGTTAGGACCCAATTTTCCATCAGCCGGATTCCTGGCGGCTGGAAGCACTTTCTTCAGGACCAATTTGCTTGGTATATAGTGGCGTAGCTGAACACGTTGATTATATGACTTAACAAGCTGCTGTTGGTACCGTGCCATGGATGCAAGGGCACGGTTTCTTCATTTTTCAATCAGAGTCAAATCCAAGGCCATCATCATGTCGTTTCGGCCCATATCAAAAACTTTTGTTTTCAAGGTTGGGAAGCCGATCTCCAAGGGGATGATTGCCTGCATTCCGAAGCACAAAGTGAACGGCGTTTCCCCAGTGGACCGCCTCGGAGTAGTGCGATGAGCCCATAACACACTCGGCAATTCTTTGACCTATCTGCCTTTAGCTTTCTCCAGCCTCTTCTTGATGCCGTCCAAAATGGATTTGTCGGAGGCTTCAGCTTGGCCATTACTCTGTGGGTAAGCCAGGGTGGAAAAATAGGGCCAAATACCATACTTGCTGCATAGTTCTCGGTAGACACCGCAATCAAACTTGGTGCCTTTTTCTGAAATAAGTGCTCTTGGAATGCCAAATCGCGTTATGATATTTCTCCATACAAAACGCTTCACATCAGTATCTCGGATGCCCATTAGTGCCTCCACTTTTACCCATTTTGTGAAATAATCTGTCGCGATAATCAAAAATCGCTTGTTGCCCAGGGCACGAGGCATTGGTCCGACGATGTCAAGTCCCCGTTGGGCGAACGGCCAAGGACTGGTTATAGAGCTCAACTCTTCAGCAGGCAGATGGGTTAAAGGAGAAAACTTCTGACATTGTTCACATTTCTTCACGTAACATTCGGCACCGGCCTTCATTGTCGCCCAATAATACCCCTGTGTCACAGCTCGATGAGCCAAAAAGCACCCGCCAGAATGGGCACCACAGCTACCATCATGTATTTCAGTCAGGAGTTCCTCGACTTGATTCGGATGAACGTATTCTAGGTATGGACCAGAAAATGATTTTTTGTAAAGCTTTCCTTGCGGATCCAAGTAGTATCACAGGGCTTTGTTTCGCAACTTGTGCGCTTCTTTCTCATCCGACGGGAGCTGTTCAGAAGATAGGAATGCAGCAATGGAGTCCATCCAACTCGGTCCTGACCCTATGACGTTGACCTGGACTTCCTCTGAAGGGCCAATACTCAGCTTAGGGATGAAACCCACTTGAATTGTCCATTTAATCTCTAAGTTAATGGCGGAGGCTAGGCAGGCCAGGGCGTCTGCATGTGTGTTCTGATCACGAGTTATTTGGTTCAATTCATGATGGTCAAATTGTGCTAGCAAGGAGTTTGCCATTTTCATGTAGGCTGCCATACGGTCATTTTTGGCTGCGTACTCCCCCTTTAGCTGATTGATCACCAGTTTTGAATTGCAAAATATAAGCAAACACCGAGCACCTAGAAGATATGCGTTGTGTAAGCCGGTTGGCAGGGCTTTGTATTCGGCCTCATTGTTCGATGCTTCGAAGCCGAGTTTGACGGCCTGCTCAATTATTGCTCCGTCTGGAGCCATGATCACTACTCCGGCCCCACTGCCCCGTTGGTTGGATGATCCGTCACAATACGACTGCCAAATGTCCTCAACATAAATTCTCCAGTTCGGCTTAGGTTGAGTTTGATCGGACTTATAGTCGGTGAGGCCTCCAGTGAATTCGGCCACAAAGTCGGCAAGGACTTGTCCCTTGATTGAGGTTCTAAGAAGAAACTGAATATCGTACTGGCCGAGTTCAAGAGCCCACTTTGAAGCAGCGGCCGATGCTTACGCTTCTGATCTTGTCGGGAGGGTAGTCCATTAGTACCCCGATGGTATGCCCCCAAAAGTAATGCATCAACTTTCTTGCTGCTATGACGAGGGCTAGGATGAGTTTTTCCAACGGGAGGTAACGTGTTTTGGCGTCAACCATTGCCTTGCTCACATAATACACTGGGTGCTGCTCCCCAAGCTTTTCCTTTAATAGCACGGCACTGACGGCCTGGTCGGAAACTGCCAGATATAAAATGAGCAGATCGCCGGCCGAAGGTGTTATCAAGAGTGGGACTGATTGGAGGTAGGTCTTCAGACCATTGAAAGCGGCTTCGCACTCAAAGGTCCATTCAAAAGCTTTACCCTACCGTAGGGTATGAAAGAATTGTCAGCAGCGATCAGTGGAACGACTGATGAACCTGTTGAGTGTGGCGGCCATCCCCATCAACTTTTGGACCTCCTTGACAGATCAAGGAGAGCCGAGTTCCAGGATTGCTATGATTTTCCTTAGGTTGGGTTCGATTCTGTGGTGATTGACAATGTAGCCCAAGAATTTGCCGTAACCGATCCCAAATGCACACTTGGAAGCATTCAGCTTCATTTTGTATTTGCGTAAAATGCTGAATGTCTCTTTCAGATTGGCTAGATGAGTCTGCTCTTCTTTAGACTTAACCACCATATCGTCAATGTACACTTCCATTGTTCGGCCGAGTTGCTCCTTAAACATGGCAGTGACTAGTCTTTGGTAAGTTACCCTCGCATTCTTCAACCCAAAAGGCATAACCTTATAGCAGTAGGTTCCTCTTGGGGTAAGGAATGCAGTTTTGTCTTGGTCTTCCGGGTGCATTGCAATTTGATGATAGCCTCTGTAGGCATCGAGGAAGCTCATACGTTGATAATGCACCGTGGCATCCACGAGTTGGTCTATTCTGGGGAAGGGAAAACAATCCTTGGGAAAAGCTTTATTTAAGTTCGTGAAATCCACACAAACACGCCAAGTCCCATTTTTATTCTTTACAACCACTGTATTCGACAACCATGTTGGGTAGGTGACTTCTCAGATTGCCGTGGCATTGAGCAACCGGTCAACTTCTTCAACAACGGTAGCAGTGTGTTCTGCGGCTGAACACCGGCTTTTTTGAATAATCGACTTACGTTTGGGGTCAACATTTAAACGGTGCTGAGAAACAGATGGATCCACCCCCGGCATCTCATACGACGACCATGCAAATACATCAAGGTTATTGAGTAAGAAGGTAATTAGCTGCTGTCTGTCAACTTTATTCAAGGAGGCACCGACCATGAAGAGCCTGTCAGGATTCCCATCAATTTTAACTCGATCTAGGGCTTCTGTGGCCTTTTCACTTGGGAGCCGCACAACATCGTCGAGGCTCTCTCGATTCGGCACCTCAATAGAATCACTTCCAATTCTCTTGGAGTCTTCGCGGCAAAGAGATAACAAGCTTGTGCCGATTTATGGGAACAACGGATTTGTTCAATGCCACATTCAGTCGGGAAGCGGAGTAGTTGATGATAGGTGCTTGGCACGGCCTGCATTGTATGTAGCCAAGTTCGTCCCATGATGAGATTATACGGCGAAGGAAGTTTCACAACCAAAAACTCCACATCCACTGATCGTGAACCCGCTCAAACAGGTAATATGATTTTGCCCAACGGGTATTCTGGATTGGCGTTGAAGCCGAATAATGGATAATGGACCGGAGATAGGTCCAACTCAGTGAAGCCGAGTTTAATGAAGGTCTTGTAGTACATAACCTCCAAAGTACTCCCCTGGTCAATGAAAACCCATTCAACGGTGAATTTGTTTACGCGTAGTTCGATTACCAAGGGATCAATATAGGGGAGTGTTACGCCGACCAAATCGAAGTCATCGAAAGAAACACTCGCAACTTCATGGGGGCATTTCGCCGGTGTGATTTGCTTTTGGAGGTTTGGATGTGATTGAATTGTATGCACCGCGAAAGCCGTTGGCAAGCTGTATATCATATGAATTACGCCGAGCGGTGGTGACTTCAGCCACAAAGCAACTGTTTTGGTTGAGTTGTCCTTTCGAGCGTATTGCTTAAGCCAGCCATCTTGTACCAACTCCTCGAGTTGATCCTTCAATGCGTAACAACTGTCGGTAACATGATTGTGGTCCTTGTGATATTCGCACCGCTTATCCCACCTCCTCGTGTCGGGAGGTCCCACCATTTTAGACGGCCACTTAAAAAACGGCAAGTGTTGAACCTTAGCCATAACCATACTGATCGGCTCCGATAACTCCGTGTATTTCATGTTGGCACGCTTGCTATCCACTTGAAGCTACTCATTAGCTCGGTGTGGACATTAGTCATTTGATCGGCACGAATCCGGTCTTCGATCTCGTTTAGCCTGGTTCTGTGATTCAGGGCTCCGTGGTGGTACAGCGTTCATCGGCTGCACGATTTCAGGCGGGGCTGACTTAGTGGCGTTGTGCCCAGCTTTGACTCGTAGGGCATCGTCTTCGACTTTGCAGTATTCATCAACGACCAGACCGTTTTTGGGGGCCGTCTGGTCAAAGAGCTGCGAAGGACACTACTGGATGTAACCCCATTTTGAAGGCGGTGATGGCCATGGAGTCATTGTAGGCATCATCTACTAGGTTAAAACATTCCAAATACCGCGCTGAATATGCACGAAGAGTTTCCCCTGGTTGAATTTGCATTGCCCACAGAGAATCGGCTTGCTTCGGCTGGACCTCATTAGTGGTAAACCTTGCCCTGAAGGATTTTTGGAGTTGGTGGAAGCTCTTAATCGATGCCGGCTCCAGTTTATAATACCACCTGACAGCCAGTGGTCCCAAACTACTCAGAAATATTCGACACATAAGGGCCTCATCATCTGCATGAAGCGTCATGGCTTGCTTGTAATGGCGAATGTGATCGGCGGGGTCTGATTTACCATCATACAAGGTGAATGACGGTGCTTTGAACTTTTTGGGTAGCACTGCTCTTACAATCCGTCGTACAAAGGGGTGATGTTGATCCTCTTCATCTGAATCATTTCTTCTTCGCTTTTTCCATGCACGCGGACTTCCCTCAGAAGAACTGGAGATGTCGACTCGTCCCTTTTTTGTAGATTCTGGGGATGATGAGTCAAAGCCACTACTACTATCATGTCTCTGAATTCGAGATCATCAACCATCCTTTCTCAAAGGTCGTCCCGGGTCTTGGCGCGCGGCTTGTTGAGATTTTGCCACGTCCAAGGCCAAATCTTGTCGAAAACACTCTTTTTCAGCCATCATGTTTTCGAACCTCTGTTCGTTTTGCTTCGCTTGCTCCATAATTGCTTGCATTGTCTCATGTGCTGATGTCGATGGTGAATCGAAGTTTAAGGCTCTTCTTGCAGTAATATTCTCTGGCCCAAGCATGTTGCTTGGAGTGGTTTCATCTAGTGGCGTAGGGTTGCCAACGACTGCCGGAGGATCTTCCGTTACGCCCACCATGGATGTGCTTGAGTATTCCCACAGACAGCGCCAATTGAGGAGAAGTGGTTCGGAAATACTCTTGGGATCCTGGAGGGCACTTGTGATCCTCAATTAGCCACCTGAAAAAGAATGAACACTCCGGTCGGGGGTGCCAGAATTAGAACTCCGACGGATAAGTCAATATCTACTCTCTTGGTTGCTTATGTCTTAAGTTAAGCTTACTTGTTCTTACATACCTCTCTTTGGTTAATGTTCTTCTATTTATATCTCTTCTTGGGCCTCAGGGTTGGGCCCACCTTTAATCCACCGTGTAACTATTTTCTTGGCTCCTTTTATTGCGAACTGCTCTTTATTCGGCTCCTCGCTCAACTGGTTATGCGGCCGATTAGGATACTTCTGGATTTATATAAGACGGGGCCAAATACAATGTATGTATCTCGACTCTCCAAGTTCACTTATTCGGCTTCTTTGCATCTCCTGATACTCGGCCCCTACAATAATGTTAGCAACAACATAGATGAGTTTGATTGGGCCTTAAATAGTTTGGTTAATAGCCTTGTTTCCAAAGCTTCTATGAGTTCTTCTAGACTCAAGTTTGCAAGTAGTTAAAAAAACTATACAAAATATGAGAATATATATGCTTTCATGACGTGTACCCTAGACCTATCATCAGGTGATTGTAGAGATTGTTTAAAAGGAGCAATGGGTGATTATCAAAGTTGTTGTAATAGGAAGCTAAAAGTAGATATTCTGAGACCAAGTTGTTTTTTTCAGTATAAGTTGTATCCTTTAACTACAGGAAATTGGGGATTTAACGGCATTTTATTGAACGTCACCTTTGCTAGTAGTTAACAGCGTTCAGAAAATGTCGCATTTGTTATTAAGTAAAATGGTACCGTTTTGCGCACAGAAAACGCCTCTAAATCCTGTCTCTCTTCACACCCTCTTCTATCTCTCCAAACCTTTATTTTGAAAACCTTATTTTGAGCACGGCCGTCTCTTTCTCACTCACTTAACTCTCTCACTAACTCTCTTGCTCTCCCTTTCTCTTACTCAAGTCTCTCTCGATCCTTCTTCAGTTCCATGATTCTTCGTCGATTCTTCTTCAGTTCGGTGATTCATCTCGGGATTGCGATTTCGAAGTTTAATTTTGAGCACAACTCCGTGATTTATCTCCATGGATTTGGAACTCTTCATTTTCTTCGATCAGAGGTTAGTTGCTCTCTCTTTCTCTCACTCAAATCTCTTTCGATTCTTCTTTAGTTCAGTGATTCTTCTTCGATTCTTCTTCAGTTCGGTGATTCATCTCGGGATTGCGATTTCGAAGTTTGATTTTGAGCACAACTCCGTGATTTATCTCCGTGGATTTGGAACTCTTCATCTTCTTCGATCAGAGGTTAGTTGTTCTATTTGTGATTTATCTCTGTTTCTTCTATGTTCTAGATCAGTGTTTTGAAAAATGTTGAATCAGTGTTTTGAAAAATTGGTCTCAGTGATTTCATCTCTATTTCAGTAATTTTTTTCACTGATGTGTTGCTCTGCACTATGAGATCTAGATTGTGCTTTCAGTAATTGGTCTCAGTGATTTCATCTATGTTTATATTGTGTTCGATCTGTCATCGATGTGGTTATGGAATTTGAATTTTATGAATTCATGTCTGATTGGTTGATTCTGCTTGGAATTGTGGAATTCACTGATCTATAGTTCATATAGACTAATTTCTAAAGAATAATTAAGAGTATTTCCAGTGATGGATGTCAAAATGACAATGTCGAAATATTATAATTTTGACCATCGTGAACAATTTAGTAGTGTGAACGCCATTCTATTCATAGAGGAATTTTTTCTCACATGCTTGATTGACTAGTATTTGCTTAGATGATATGGATAATTATTTCTTTAAGTTCTCAATGACAATGACACTCCCTTGTCAAATAAAATGGTGAATCTTATTTCCTCAAGAGTGAAATCAAAGAGTTTTGTTTCTTCTTCCTGCATATGGCTTAATAGATTTGTACTGGAGTCATATGTAGACAGCATATTTGTATAAGCTTATAGGAGGCCACTAGTAAACTTATAGACAGTGTGATATCCCTGTTCCGTAATATGTTAATTGGTCCTTAACATGAATGTGATTATGTGTTTAATATGATTTTGTGTGCCATTATGTGAAAATATGTGGTTTTGAATTTCTATCTGTTCACCGTAGGAATATCTGTTTGATTGTCTACTTTGGAAATTAAATTGAAGGCCTTATCGGCCACAGAAACCGAAATTGACTACGCCATTGCGATTGGCATAATTTTTAGAGCCTACGGTGAAATTTAATTGGAAATTGATTCAGATCAGAATTAATTGATTTAATTGATGAATTAGTGCCCAATTATTTATGATTATTAAATTGGAATTAGTGGGATTTGTTGTAATAAGGCACTATACCCTCAATTCCCTCTTTAGCTTCATTTTGGCTGATTCTAACCTTAAGAGAGAAGAGAGGGCCGGCTGGAGAGGGAGAGGGTTGAGGCTGATCATTGAAGCTTGAATATTTAAAGGCCAACTTTAGATTTGACCATAGATTGGAAGAATTGAGCCTCTAGGTAAGTGAATTCATGAGTTTAATGTTGTAAATTGTGAATTCAAGTTTGATTAATGGTCAAGAACATGAATTAGTTTGATTATAAGGAAATTGAGTTGTATTTGTTGAATTTAAAGTCAATAGATGGATGCATATACGAAATTACTGAATTTCCATATTTGAGCACAATGTGTATGATCCATGTTGAATTTTTGGTTTAAGTCCACATATTTGATCACCTATTCACCAATTAAGTTGAGGATATTGTGTATATTCCACATGCAAGTGCAAATCATGGAAGTATGAACCTTGAATGTTTGAATTTAGTGTGTTAGTGATGAGTTTGAGTCAATTTGAGACATGCATGTGTTTGATTCATGAAATTGAGCTTCATTGGGTTGTAATTTGGGGTTTATACCATGTTAGTACAAGTGTATTTGAAGTTTGAGCTATTGCATGCAAGAAATGTTGGATGGAATGTCAAGTTGAAACTCAAGAACATAGCTGGAAACCCAGAAATTTTGGTGTCCGCTTGAGCGGGGAAACCGCCGCTCGGGCGTGAAATACGGGCTCCCAGCATTTTTTTGCAAACATGACTCTCGCTCGAGCAGGGAAGTTCACGCTCGAGCGGGGAGCCATATAGAGAGTCCTTCCGCTCGAGCTCCAGAATGCACGCTCGAGCATAAATTTGACATAGCCAGTACTTTTACAGGCCTCTTGGGTCCGCTCGAGCGGGGAAGTCCACGCTCAAGCGGGGACCCTGTTTTTTGAAATTTTGTCTATGCGTTCTGTGTTTCGTTTTCTGTCCTCTTTCACTTATAAGCACTCTTAGGCATGCATTGAGCATTGTAAATGAGTTAAAGAGATAAGAATGAAGCTTAAAGAGGAATATGTGAATTAAGGAATGGATTGAATCGTTTGTGACCCGTATGTGCTATGTGATGTGTAGGGTCAAGCTCCAGGGCAAACCAACCAACCGATCACTGTGAGTACTATCGATATTTGAAACTTGTCATTCGTTATTTCCTTATAAGCCTTATAAGTTTGCTAGTTTGAATTATGGACAAATGTTTGATATGAATAAACGAATGGGCCAGAGGCCAGTCTGACATGAATGAATGTGCCAGAGGCCAGTCTGACATGAATGAATGTGCCAGAGGCCAGTCTGACATAAATGAATGGGCCAGAGGCCAGTTTGACATGAATGAATGAGCCAAAGGCCAGTTTGACATGAAAGTTTGAATGGGCCAAAGACCGATTTGACAAATCAAAGATGAATGGGCCAAAGGCCAGTATGTTTGAAACCATAGTTATTTGACTTAAATTGTGTATATATATGTTAAATAGAAATATGAATCGGGCCTAAGGCCGTTTGAAGTATGTTGTTCTACATATCGTTGTATAACTTCCTTATTTGATATTATTCACTAGGCTATCGCTCACGCTCATTCATGTGTTTGTAGGTGTGCCAATAGAAGTCCAGACCCAGCCCCAGTGATGTCTGTGTGGAACAACAAAGGTTTTGAAGAGTCAGCCCTTGCGTCTTACGTACGAGACTCGTCTTCGCCTTTTTGTCATTTGTTTTATGTTGTCATGTTGGCGAAGTCTTTGAATATGTCTGTGTATAGTTTTCATGGGTTGACTTAGATTTGGATGATCCTGTTTGTATAAAACTTTATGCTACTGTGTTTCTATTGTGAGTTATTAATGTACATAGTTATGGTGTGTTATGACGTGCCATGTAAGCACAACTCTATGGACAAAGTTTTTTTGAAATTGCTTCTGTTTGGCCCCTTTACTCTGATGAGTTATGTCTGATTTGGTTTGAGGCCGTAGGTAATCTCCTGATTACTAGCCGGTTATGGCCTTAACCCATAAGGGCAGGTTCGGGTCATGACAGACAGCATGCTATACTCTAAAAAAGTACTAGCTAATTTATACAAGTTAATTCCATTTATGGTGTGTTCTTTAGGGAATATGGCATCAATGAACATGAGGCTTCAACACTTGTACCTCCTAATCAACACTCTTTATCAGAGAATCAGCTAACACATATTAACATTAAATAATGTTGTGTCTTTGATTTTCTAAATTTTTGTATGTTTGCACACAAGACTAAATTTATGTTGCTGTCAATTTCATTTGATTGAGTATGTTGCATGCGAGATGGTGTTGATTTATTTTATTGCGTCAATTTCTATGCAGATTCTTGAAAGGGAGGAAGTTTGATATTAAGAAAACAAAGCACATATGGGCTGAGATGCTTCAATGGAGGAAAGACTTTGGTGCTGGCATTATCATGGAGGTAATTTCATTTGATGATTTTCCTCCTGCATTAGTGTCAAATTCCTGCCATAGCTTTGTAGTTCCAGTTTTTGATAGATTGACTTGTTCTTTCTCTTTTTTGGTAAGGTTTTTAACGCAATTAAATAAATGGGTTAGTGCCTTTCTCAGCCCATCCACAAGCAACTAGGTTTCAGAGACACTTATGGTTGAGGTTGAACCATTCATTTACAAGAAAACTTTCCATGTAATGAGCATATATATTTTGTCTTACTCAATTATCTAGAATAACAATAAATATCATTCAGTGTAGAAATTATTCACTCATGGCACTACAAACTAACTATTGTCAATTTCTTGTAGCGTCTTTAGTTACAATTTGTATTTACATAAATGAAATAAAATGGAAATAAATGGTAGGGTCAGATTGATTTGATTTCAAGGGAATTTGAAGGGTTAGGTTAGGGATGAGCTTAGCTGCCCTTTATATACAAGTTGGAGCCAGGTTAAGTTTTTTTTTTTTTTTTGGATCAACAAAAGAAGAAGCTTTTTAATGAAAAAATGATTACAACAATAAAGAAAAGAAAGAAAGAGAATGATGCATGCTGACTTTTTTTTATTTCTTATAGATCTTGATGTTTTGCTAGGATTTTGAGTTCAAAGAGTTGAATAAAGTTGTACAGCACTACCCACAAGGTTATCATGGTGTTGATAAGGAGAGAAGGCCCATATACATTGAAAAACTTGGAAAAGATGATCCATACAAGCTTATGGAAGTGACACATTTGGATCAGTTTGTGAGACACCATGTGCAAGAGTTTGAGAAAACTCTTACTATCAAGCTTCCTGCCTGCTCTATTGTAACGCCCCAAATTTCTAGTCTAAATGATAATACAACAATCATGGCTCTTTCAAGGAAAACCGAATATAAAGCTCCAAACTTACATTACATGATACAATAGTTCTTCATGCAACAATACATTAATCCAACAACAAGTAAATAAACAAATAAATACCTCCAAGGGTTTACAAGTTTCCAAGGCTTGAGCCTAGTTACACAAAACAGTTATTCAAACTCACACACATACATCCCTTGGCTTACACACAGAGTCACAACAAAATGAGAGTCTCGTACTCTCAATACACATTTCCTCACCTTTAGTTAGACGACATCACCACATCTTTTTCTGTACAAAAATCTCATAGGGTGAGCATAAAGCCCAGTAGGAAATCCTTAACAAAGTATATACATTTTATACAAGTCTCAAGAGATGAAATGCACATGCCATGCTATGCCCTTTTGAAAGAAAATCACATTTTCATCTTTGAAAACCATCATGCTCAATGATATCATGCAATTTCAATTCTTCAAAACTTAACAATTCATTTCAAGAGCGGTAAATACGACTTTGGTAATCCCTAGGCCGGTGCTTGCAAGTAGACTATACAAATACTACCAATTTATCATTTTTACCAACATTAACTGGAAGGCTCGACACCTATAATCTTTCATTTTTACCAGTATTAACTGGAAGACTCGACACTTATTCAATTTCATCTACACTACCTGTCAAGACTTACCACCGTATTTACCCCAAAACCAATTCATGGAAACTTGTTTCTCAACATTCTTTTCTCAATGCAAGTTTTCAAATCAACTTTCAAAGTTTAATGTAATCAAATGAAATGATATGCCAATAACACAAGATGAATATAAATACTTTTATTCTAATTCATCATCCAAGGAATAACACAATTCCCTCTTCTCAAGTATCCTCAACAATTAGTCATTTCAAGACTATTTCATCAAGATGAATATAAATACTTTTATTCTAATTCATCATCCAAGGAATAACACAATTCCCTCTTCTCAAGTATCCCCAACAATTAGTCATTTCAAGACTATTTCAACGTTTTGAACAATAATTTTCAAAATGAACAACAATTCTCATATTCCCTAAAATTCATCATTTATATAAATATAAATAAGAAATTTTCCAAACATCCATTTATTTTGACACACAAAATAAATATAACAATATCATTCATGGATTTTCAGTCTCTTTAAAAAAAAAAATCTCCAATTTCTAGGTTTTCTCACCAAAACTATACAACTCAAATCTTTTGAAAAAAAACTTTCCAAAATCATCTTTTCTTCAATCAACGAAGATCAAAACCGATAAGATCATTTTAAAAGAACAAGAGACAAACTTACTTTCAAAATCGTTTAACTTCTTGAATCAACAATCAATTTTCAAAGCTATCGAAGGATGATTTCGAAAATCATCTAAATCTTGCAAAAAATATATATATATATATAACTCTAAAAAAATCCCTACCTCAAGTTTTGAAGAAGAAATGAGATGAAACCCCCAAAATCAGCGGTGTTGAAACTCGATCTTCACCGCACACAATGAAACCCTCGAGAAGTTAGCCAACTTTGATGAAGAACCTATGGCAGAACTCTAATGGATCTTGAGAAATCAAGGTTTTGATCCAATTTGGCGAAGGGAAATGTAGAGAGAAGGGAGAGGAAAGGGTTTTTAGAAAGAGAGACCTAACAAGAGTGAGATACACTCAGCCTAAAGAGATGAAAAGACCAAAATTTTAGACTCACCTACCACCGCACGTGTGGCGCTTCTCCCGCACTTGCACTCCCGCACCTGCATTTATTACAGTAGCCAAACAAGCCCTTCCCTGTTTTCCGCATGTGCGGCTCAAGCAATTTCGAATGCACTTTGTATTTTTTGCTTGAGCGTTGCCCTCGACCCACAAGGCGTTGCCCCTAGACCCATGAGGTGACCGACATTTCGATCCCATTTTCGGTCGAAGTGGCAAAACATGAAAGAAGGATCGAAACCGGGATCGCTACATCTATTGCTGCAAAAACACACATTGATTCAAGTACAACAATTTTAGACGTTCATGGCGTGGTATACTTTTATTTATTTTACTTACTCATCTAGATATCATTATAAAGCATATACTGCAAAGCTTGGCTTCATAGGAATATATCACATTCTATTCTTGCTCTTTCATACTCTTTGTTGTTCAGGGTTTTAAGCACCCGACTAAACCTGCATAAGAAGTCATTATGCTGCTGCAAATGATTGATAATGACAACTATCCTAAGGTATGATTCAGAAATTTATTGTGCTTAGAATCATCTCACCAAGATACACACCTGCCATCTTTACACTGTTGTTCATTTGAATTTTGAATTGTATATATCCCCCTGAAAGATGGATCACTTTTGGAATTACAATTCTGCAGACACTTGGTTGTATGTTTATTATAAATGTTGGTTTTGGCTTTAGGCTACTGTGGAACACAGTGAAGGGTTTCCTTGATCCCAAAATAGCTTTGAAGATTCATGTATGTTAAAAGAGTTGACTTTTATCTATTGAAAGTGTATACATCATAACAAAATCATATGTTGGATCAATTATTTTTCATTTTTTTCTCAGGTTCTTAGCAGCAAATTCCAAAGTAAATTGCTTGAGATTATTGATGATAGGTAAATAATTAGAATTTTCAGGATTTAAATATGCTGTTTTTTTTCCTTATGCAGAAGTCTAACCATTTGTAACTCTTGGATATAATTGTGATTGTTCAGTGAGTTGCCAGAATTTCTTGGTGGTAGCGGTACATGTGCAGATGAGGCGAGGTCTAAGAAAGGGCCATGGAAAGACCCGGATATATTTTTTTGTCGGTCTCAGTAAATCTCTTTTTTTTTTTTTTTTTTTACCTCCGATGGTAGCGCAGAATCATGATTGGTGTTGGAGGACCACAATAAGATGATTGCAACTAGGCATGCTTGATTAGCAAATTGCATGCTGTAGATTCTAAAAATAAATTTCATCCATTATTTAATTTACTGTTGACAGGAATTTCCAAAAGTTGACCATCCATGAGCATCTCCAACCCACTAGGTATATTATGCTTGTTAGTCAAAATGCCTAGTATAACTCATTTTTTTCAACTCCAATGCACTAGGCATATGATTAAGCATTTTAGCTCAACTCACATTCACTAGCTACATGTAGCTAGTCTTCAAGGTTAGGCAAAAAATATTTAATCATTAGGATCATTTCCCTCCATCTTTGTTGCTGATGTGGTATTTTATTAAATTAATAGTATTTAGATAAATAGCTAAAATAAAGAGTATGGTTGGAGTAAAAACATGAAATAATTGATAGGCAAAATAAAATATATACTTTATAGTAATATTTAGATAGGTAAAATGCCTATTACCGTTAGAGATGCTAAAGTAAGGATGCTTTTTCTGACAAATTTACTTTAGAAGAGACCAAAGGTAACATGGCAAGTGGACAATATTTATTTTTCTTCGGTCTTTTGACTAAGAGAAAACAATTTCAAAACAAGAAAAAGAAAAAGAAAAAAAAAAACTATAACAGCGTTTTTACAAACGCCACTACAGTGCCAACGGTCATAATTTTAAAATAGGGAAAAATCTATCACGGCGTTTTTATAACGTCGCTAAATACTGGATGATGTCATTTTACCTTTATTCATCCCTCCAAAATGGCTTAGGTAAGAACTGCATCAAAATTGTTTAAGGTTTCTAGACAAGGTGGCGTGCATCATGCTGGTAAATATTCGAAATTGGAAGAGTAGAAAGTCTTTGCTTTTGGTTACATTAGAGAATGATACTATACAATTTGTTTCAAATTTAATATGCAAATTCTTGGCATGGTAATAATAATAAATAAATAAAATATGGGTACATGGATCACTAAAACTTGTGGTTGATTGTCAAAACTAAAGTTAGGCACACAGCGGAAGTTCTTGATGCTAGCAGGTCTATCCTGGCCTCAATTGTACAATATTGTATATGTGCTAGGCTTGGACTTCTAAATCACATTGTACAATGAATGCCTACAATTCACATTTATACGAGACTTGACACTTGTTTTGTGAGACTTTGTACTCTGGTCCACATAAGCAGACCACATCTGAACAATCACCCTATTTCGCACCTATGGGGTGAACTATTGAGTCCGCTACTCAGTCTTCTGTAAATTCTCCACCAATGAGCAATGTTGATCTTCACTTCTCAGGAATCCACCATACCCAACCCACTATGGTCTATATTCTCTTTCATTGAGGTGCCTGCATCTCCAAGCACGAGATACCTTGCAAATTAGCTCACTGTACTCAAACCTAATATGTCCCGCATTTGTACGTAACCATATAGATCACCTTCACAGGCAACTTTTGTCCACATGGGTGAACGGTCCCAACAAAAGCAAATGATTCAGATGTGCAACCGTAGAAGTAGGATTAAACGCTTATCAAATGCAAAAATCTTTAGCCTAAATATATTTTCTCATTTAAAGTCTCTGTTTAACTTGTTTACTTATGTCAAGATGAGGATTCATCTCAAAGTGTGGATTCTTTGCAACTTGACTTTGCCACAATAAGAGCAGCAACAAATAACTTTTCAAGTGCTAATAAGCTTGGAGAAGGTGGATTTGGTTTGGTGTACAAGGTAACGTAACATTATTGATACTTGTGTTAGTTACCCCAAAAAAAAAAAGAAGTGAACCATTCTATATGCTACATATAGCAATATATTTTAGCACAACTTCGCTAACATAGAGTGATTCACATTCAACAGGGTAAGCTCTCGATTGGGCAAGAAATTGTTGTTAAACGGCTTAGAGGTGGTTCTCAACACGGTGAAGTTGAATTCAAGAATGAAATTGTGTCAATGGCCAAACTCCAACACAAAAATCTTGTTAGGCTCCTCGGTTTTTGCTTCGAAGGAAAAGAAAGGCTTCTTATCTACGAGTTTGTTCCCAATGCAAGCCTGGATCGTTTCATATTTGGTATGGCTATATCTCCACTAAATGTATCTATGACTTTAAGATAATTCTACTATTTTATCTCATGAGAAGTCCATAATGAATCTCAATTACTATGATTGTTTCAACATTTTTTACCTTCCTACTACTTGTGCATTAGCTTCATATCTGTCATAGTAATACTTATGCATAGTAATTACTTATTATTTGGATGACTATGTAGATCCAACCAAGCAGATGCTATTAAATTGGGAAACATGTTACAAAATCATAGTAGGCATTGCACGCGGACTTCTGCATCTTTACGAAGATTCTCAGCTTAAGATAATTCACCGTGATCTCAAAGCTAGTAATGTCATGTTAGATGATGTGATGTGATGAAACCCAAAATTGCAGATTTTGGCACAGCAAGGTTGTTTGTTAATGATCAAAGTTGAGGCAAAACAGAAAGAATTATGGGAACCTAGTAAGTAAAAATTTCATTTTTCTGCTTATTCACAAATTATATGTTTTCTTACACGTTTTATGAGATTGATTGGTATCTTGTAAGTCAATCTATTAATGAATTAGGAAAGCAAACCAGAACAAAAAAAAAACCAAATTTTAAATTGGTATTGAAAAATCATTTTAGCATCAAAATCTTAATCAATTCAACTGGTCATGTCATGCAGTGGGTATATGCCTCCTAAGTATACAAATTACGGACAATTCTTAGTTAAAACTAATGTCTTCAGTTTTGGTATTTTAATCATTGAGATTGTGAGTGGTAAAAAGAATGGTCATTCTAGTTGCAGAAAGCATATAGATCATCTTCCAAGCTATGTGAGTGCAAAACTTTTGAATGCATTCTTTATAATTTCACATGTACAGGATGTTATGTGATCCAAACATGTCAAAACATGTATTTGGGTACACAATCAAATGAATTAATTGTTAGTCTATTTAATCTCATCTACTCCGTATAGGCATGGAAAAAATGGAGGGAAGGGAAATCATTGAGTTTGATCGACCAAACACTTTGGGGCAGTTCAAAGAGTGAAATGATGAGGTGCATTCACATTGGCTTGTTATGTGTACAAGACGAAGTTGCTAAGAGACCAACAATGGCTTCAATTGTTTAATGCTAACTAGCTTGAGTATCAATCTCCCACTGCCCTCAAAATCTGGATTCTTTATCCAAAATAGCATAGAGCCACACATGTCCTTATCGAACCAATTTCCTTCAAAGTGCAAATCTATCCCTAGAGCATCCTGTGAACTTGTCAATTAACGAGGCTTCAATTACAGAGCCATGGCCTCGTTGATATTAGTTGTTGTTGTTGTTGTTGTGTGTGTGTGTGTGTGTTTTGTTCTTTTTTTTTTTTTCGGTATAGATGGAAATTTTAAAATTACAAGGTTAATTTTGGCTTTTGTAATGCGCAAGTTTGATTTCACGAATGCAAAACATCCTTTCTTTTACAAATGCAATTCATCATGTTCCTGATTTAGCAAATTGAATTTGGGGCATCATTCAGTTCATGATTTAGCAATCCAGTTCATCCAGGTTTGATTTAGCAAGTTGAAATTGGGGCATCATGTAGTTCATGATTTAGCAATCCATTTAATAATTTGCTTCGTGGGATTTATCTCTTTCATTCATTTACCCAAAATATGGAACATTGTTGTACATTGAGTTGTAAAATATACCATGACCTCAAGTGGCAACAAAGTTTGTAGTATAAAAATTAGAGGAATAACAAAGTTTTTAGTATAAAAATTAGAGGAATTTAGGCGGAGGTCCGATTTATGAGATTTGTGTGTGGCGAGGTCCTAAACAAAAGTTTTTAAACAATCAAGTCCAATTTATTATTATTTTTTTAAATTTTTTGTTTACGCTTATCCAATCACACACAATCCTTCCTCACCGGCATGGTTTGTATAAAATCAAGATTCCAACCTTTACTCGATATCTTAGTACAGTACTCTAAGGACACGTTTAATTAGTAGGATTATAACATAAAATTGACATTGTTAATTTGTAAGCTCACAATTTTATATTTAATTGTAAATTTTATTAACCGAATTACATATATGGCGGACATTTAATCCAAAAGAATTCGTAAATTTTTAATATTGAGATGGGCTGAGGATCATAATTTTAAGTATGAAAGAAAGAAAAAACAAAAAACAAAAACAAAAACAAAAACAAAATGAAATGGTATCCCTCTATTTTAATTGGATAATTAATCCTACACTAATTCGTGGAATTATTAATCATTTCACTATAAATCCTGTTAATTAAACAAGTCGTAACTGAAATTGATTGTCTCGGAAGAAAGGCCAAGAATAATAATAAATGAAATTTATTGTCATCATATGTCATTATACTCCATTCGTCTTATTTTTTTGGTTCACTTTTCTATTTTAGTTTATTCTAAAATATTTGTTCACTTTCTATTTTGGGATAATAAATTTTATTAGATTTCCAAAATTGTTCCTTATAAATCATTACAAACACATTTTAAAATTCAAATAGAAGAGCAATGGTTAAAAAAAATTCAAAATTTACATTAAAATATAATAATTGTATGACTCCTTAATAAATTAGATTTTTTATAAGGGATAAATAAATTGGAATAGAAGGAATATTTTTTTAATCTTATTGAATTTATCTTTTGATGTGTCACTATTGCTTTAATAATATAGATACATAATGTGGCTCAATAAATTAATAAATAAAATATAGAAAGAAATATGATGTGTAACATTACTTTTGAAAAATGATGTTTTTGGGTCAGATCTAGAAAATGGGTTTACTTACTAGGGAATGGGACCTATGTTTTATTTTAAAATTTCTCAGTTTTATAGCAGCCAATTAAAAATTAAAAATTAAAAATTAAAAATTAAAAAAGAAATTAAAATCTCTCTCACCAATATAAACACATACAAACTCGGACCTTTTACAATTTGGAGAAGTTCCAAAATTTTGAGCTGAGAAATTACTTTACAAAAATAAGAAATCTTACAAATTTCTCAATTTTTCATTATTCATGTAATAATCAATTGAAAACAAAAAGAATTTAATCTCTCTCTCTCTCTCTCTCTCTCTCTTCCAAACACACATATACAAATTAACATAATTTTGCAAACACTGATAGGTCTATTATATTAAAATGAAAAATTTTCACAATTGTTGGAAAATTTGAATTAAAATTTACTCTAATAGATGTGTCTCTTGAGATGAAAGAGTGTATCCTTTTAAAGGGTCACAACCTTTCTGAAGAGTCATGGAGGAATCTATAAATTCCATCTCCCTCACTTCAATTTGCATAGAGAATTAGTCATTTTCTTCTTCATTTTTGTATTTATTCTTTATATTTTCTTAAATTTAATTTTTCTATAAAAGAGTACATGCACAGAAAAGTTCGCTAGGCTTGCAATAGTAGTGCTACTAGTGCAAGATATCGATCGTTATATCCTGGAAGATAAACGTCCATTGAATCCTGAGCACCGGTGGGAGGACGAATCTGTCTTAAGGAACAAGTGTCACACACTCGACTCGATCAGGTTTTATCTATTTATGCACTGTTATTTTTGTTACGTTATTTGTCTATTTATTTCAGTTATGGTGTTGCCCGAAAACGTTTACATATTTTTTAAATTATATTTTCCATATAGTTTAGTACTATTTTTCTAACAATCTTAAGACAGATTCGACAATGTTTATGATTTTTGGGAAAATATAGTTTTGTGTATCAGAAACTGTTATTAAACAGATTTATCATTGTCAAAACAGTTTTGATTATAACTTATAAGTAGTTTAAATTTATCAGAAACCAATTTATATTGGGAGTCAATTAGTTTGTTCTGGAACTTCACTCATTAATTCAAAAATTGGTATTTTTGTTTAAGTAATCATGTTAGTTCAGAATGTATATCGGTTTATTATTATTTATGTGTGTTATAGAGAATATTATGATAAGACATATCTAAGTTCTCTGAATACTGATAAGTTTTGTTTTTAGACTTAAATTTTTTATTAACAGCCACTCCGTCCCACATCTCTAGTGTGTGAGAGAGAGAGAGAGAGAGAGAGAGAGAAAGAGGGTTTGAATTGTTTTTCATGTGACGTAAATTTAAAAATTCTGATGGAATTGAAGCAAATTCGAACACAAATACGTATTATACGGACTTAAACTGGCAATTGAATCTTGAAGTGGTAAGCCGATCGAATTACTTGTGCGTGTGTATTTTATCATCTGTATACATAATGAGATTCTGCGTTGTTAAATTTGGCTTGGAGTCGTTGAATTTTGTTTGTTTGTTTGTTTGTTTTTTTTTTTTTTTTTTTTTTTTTTTTTTTTTTTTTTTTGGAGATGTTTGGTTTGATTCATGGTGGAATTGTGAAATTCTATTTTGAATTACTCTGTTTGGTAGAACCTTGGAACGTTAGTTCCAGACTTTGATTTGCACACCATGTTTGTTTACGGTTTTCAAAAATTAATTCTACACTTACTTTTGAAAACTTGTCCAAGGCGAAAAAATTTGGGCTAGCCGGTCGTCCCACCGGATGTCCCCCTAGTCGTCTGGCCAGTTGACCAGAACAGTGTATTATTAATTTTATTTTTTTTTTTGGCAATTGACACATGTTAATTTTTATATATTCAATAAAAAAATACTTTTCGAATTTTTGAATTTTTTAAGAGTTTTGAATAGAATTTTGAGTTGTATGTTTGGTTATGAGTTGTAAGTTTTTATATCAAATATCATATTCCATATCAAAAATTCCCCACTCAATTCAAAACTCTCTTCAAAACTAATTCACCAAACAAATTTTTCACACTCAAATTATAATTCCAAAGCTCACAAACTCAAAATACAACTCTATTATCAAATCATATTTAGAAAACTTTACCAAACAGAACCTTATTTTCTCGTCAATTTTCACGTGATCAGTTGGAGATCTGATCAGATTTGATTGATTTGTCTCTCTTCTGTTGATCGCACTTGGATCGTATTTATTCCAATTTTATGGAGTTTCCAGAGTTGTTGATTTCGATTTTTGGTTTTTGGTGGAAATTATTTTTGTGCATTGTATATGTGGAGATGGAACGGTTACATTCGTGAGGGAAATATAAACGTTGCTCGCAAACTGTTTAACGAAAACCGCTTTTCAAGTGACGTCATCTCTTGGAATTTGATGTTTTCCGGATACATAAAACACAACCAAATCTAACACGCACAACACATGTTCGATCAAATTCTCCTAAGAGACGTTGTTTCTCATGTTATTTGGTTTGCACAAAGATCAAAAACCCTCAAGGAATCTACCATTGTTTCCTACATATGGGAAGAGATGATTGAGACCAAATGATTTCACCTTTTTCATCAGCACGCTTTCAAACACAGGATTTAACCTTTTGATCCCTCAACTCCATGGCCTTGCACTCCATTCAGCACTAAATTCGTGTGTGTTTGTTGGGTCCTCATTGATGAGAGGTTACACTGATTTGGGAGATCGCAAAGGTTTATATCTAGTGTTTGATGAAATTTTGGGGGGAAAAAAAAAAGATTTATGTTAGTTAATTTTTTGTCTGCGACTTATCATGTCAATACTAGACATTGGTTACGAACAAAGAATACTTTGTTAAGGAAAGTATTTCTATTGGCTTTCATCTTGTTCAATGTGAGCTTCTACAGAAGAAACTGATTCTGGTAAATAAGACCACTACGTTAAAATATATATCAATATATATATTTATTTGTTCCTGTGGCAATTTTGAGTAAGTTGCAAATCCATGTTAGAATGGTAATTTATTATCTTGTAGCAATTATGAATAGATGCAACTTTTTCCTGATGAGTCGTGTACATTCAAGTATTGAAATACGGTTTTGACCATTTGGTTTTTGATTTTTAAATTTAAAACCAAGTGTATGGTTTATTGATGTCATTTACCTGAGTGTATTAATTTTAGTATTTTTAATTAATTTGGAATGAATTTTATGACATCATGTTGTCATATATATATATTTGAAATATTGTGTGATATGTGTTATTTTTTGACTGATTTAGTTTCATTGCTATGTATGGGATTTAATTAGAGTTTATTTAAAAGTTTGGGAACTTTTAATTAAATTGTGGTGGTGCTACTACCAATGAATCTCTTTTGGAGTATTATATATGTAATTTGATTATGGTAGTAATACTCTTGCAATATCAAAACAATCATTAACACTAGAGAAATTTAAACATGATAATTTAAATAGTGGTGTTGTTCCATTTAATTGGAAATAGATTGAGGAATCTTTTGTATTGATTATTATTTTAAAATAACTTTGACATAAGTTGTCATTATTTATTATGAAACTTGTGAAGTAGAGTTGTTTTATATGTTTTAGTGAGTATTCAATTATGGCTGGGTTACATAGATACTTGTTGTACTGAGCATTAACCATAAAAGAAAGAGTAAATATGTTACTCATGTGGGAGTTTATCTCTTGAATTTGAAGAGAAAATTTAATTTTTCTTTTGTTACAAATATTTTTGAATAAATAATGTATGAATTTATCAAAAATGAGTTATTATTGTGACAATGAAACTTGTCTGGAAATGAATCATATTATGTGATAATTTGTGTACTACTACAAATGTGGGGGAGAGAAGCATAATTGTTTCTAATCATAATTCATGGCACGTTACTCAGAGAAACTTGAACAAAAATACTCAAATTTAACAGTTTGAATTTTAATTTGTTTGGTTCTTGGGAAATTTTTTTTATGAGGATATGGATTTATCTAAGCATTAATTCTGACTTGTGTAGTCATAATTATTCTGGGTTTTCTATTTCAAAAATTTGATTTACAATTTTGTTACCCAAGCACGCCATAGTCAACAAATGGTGGATGTTATATTTTGATTTATATTAGAATTGTAGGGGTGTATTGATTTTTTCGTGTGGTAATATCCAACTAGGAAATTAAATTTTTCTTAGAGTACTTAACATATGGGGGTGCTTGGAGGATTTCACCAAAGTAATGGTTCCGATAATAGGTCTACAAAGAATCTCAATTCTTTCTATAGGTAATAGGTTTCATTAATTCCTAAGGGACAACTCTATGTTTATTATTTAAATTTGAAAATGGGAGTGACATGGAATAACGATAAGTCTCGATATTATCAAAGACTTGACACCGTAGGACATTTGCTTTCAGTTGTGAATATTGTCTAAGGATAATATAATGGATCAACTAACTACTCAATGATATATAACTGAGAAGGTCAAACGAAAATAGCGGGCGCTAAACAAAAAGTTTGACCAGAGAGCAAATGATGGAAAGTTCATCGAAGGGAATGTGTTTAAAGCCTATTACATCAGAGTAATCATAATGGTAACCCTATTTAGATGATTGGAGATCTCAAAAACTAAGTTCAAAGGGACAACTAAGTTATGTGCGGCTTACCAGAAATCACTAAAGAAGTATCTGTCCTATCCATTCCTATGATTGAGAGTGATATCTGCAACATGTGTTGTATGTAGGGGACGTAGAGTAAGCTATGCTTTTAATGATCACTTATATCTTGAAAACCTTGGAATGGTATCTTTCAAGAGGAGTATTTAAGAGATTTGAAATCAGAATCACCTATATAAGTGTGAAGGGGCTGCTTCTATGAGAATTGATAAGGCAAAATTCTCTAAAGCACTCATGAAATACCAAGAGATGCCCAAGGCCAAAACCAGCACAACTGTGAGAACTAAACTGTGTCTGGAGATATTCTGTGTGAATTTTATTGTCTTGGCTTACACAAACAGCTGAACAGTTCAAGGCATCACGTCCACTGATTAGCTAGTAAGTCTGATAGGCTTTCACTAGGGAAGGTTCAAAGCCAAAATCTACCTATCCCGATGCAGTGTACTTCCTTAATGTACTCTCTTTTTGTCTGCATGTTGTTGCATGTCATTTTTGTAAATTTCATTCAAGTGGGGGATTGTTGAAAAATTTGAATTAAAATTTACTCCAATAGTTGTGTCTCTTGAGATCGAAGGGTGTGTCCTTTTGAAGGGTCACAACCTTTCCGATGAGTCATGGAGGAATCTATAAATTCCATCTCCCTCACTTCAATTTGCATAGAGAATTAGTCATTTTCTTCATCTTTGCATTTATTTTTCATATTTTCCTGAGTCTAATTTTTCTATAAAGAGAGTACATGCACAGTGAAGTTCGCTAGGCTTGCAATAGTAGTGCTGCTAGTGCAAGATATTGATCGTTATATTCTGGGAGATAGACATCCATTGAATCCTAGGCACCGGTAGGAGGACGAATCTGTCTTAAGGAAAGAGTGTTACACACTCGACTCGATCAAGTTTTATCTATTTATGTACTATAAGTTTTGTTACGTTATTTGTCCATTTATTTCAGTTTTGGTGCTGCCCAAAAACCATTTACATATTTTTTAAATTATATTTTTCATATAATTTGGTACTATTTATCTAACAACAATTTCACAAAATTGACAAATTTATCAATTTCACCGTATGGATAATTTCTCAATCAAATGAAATTGAGAAATTGAGAAATTTCACAAATTTCTAAGTTTAATTTTTATATCAATTCATATTTAACATGAATAGTGCTTCATAAAAATTTAAGATTTCGTGAAATAGAATTAACATAATTGATCCTATATAGTAATGGGATGGAAAAATGACGTTCTTTCTCTAGTTTTTGAAACTCTCTCTCTCTCTCTCTCTCTCTCTCTCTCTCTCTCTCAAAAAACCTCCATCCCAGGCCTCATTTTGGGCCAGCCGGCCGCCGCCCTTGGCTATGGAGGTCGGCTGGCCCAATTCTTTTCTTGTGTTTGTTTGTTAGTTTTCCCTTTAATAAACTTGATTCCCCCATTATTTTCCACGGTCTTTGTCAAGGTCATCTTTGTAATTTTGCTTGGTTTTTTGGGATGTTTTGGTGAATGTTATGGATGTTCACTGGGTCGGCAAAGAGGACGATCCAGATCTGGTTAGGATGTTCATTTGGGCAATTCTTTGCAAGTGGAAGTTTGAGGCGTGTTCTCCGTTTAGATCTATGGAGGTGTTTCGGTGCTTTGTTCGGGGGGAAGCATTAGTGTCGAAGATGATCCAGATCTGTGTAGGATTTCATTCGAGCGCTCCTATGCGTATGGGAGTTTGAGGGGTGAACTCCGTCCAAACGTGTGGTGGTGTCTCAGCGGTTGTTTTGATTAAGAGGAGGTCGGCGTTGGGTCGACAATATAGTGATGGTGGAGTAGTATCAGCAGTGGGTGTGTTTTCGGTGTTTGGGTTGTTTTGACCATAGGAGTGGAGGTGACAGTTGGTTTTGTTCAGCTGTGGCAGTGGGTCTTGCTTCCATCGGTGTGTCTGGCTTTGGTCAAGATAGCTTCGGCCATGGTTGTTTTCGGACTGAGCTATTACAGGCACAACTACCAGCAGGTTGGTGTTGGACCGGCCTACACAGAGGTTGATCAGATTTCTTACCATGGAGCGTGGAGAGTGTGGGGGGAGAAGAAAGATAGACCGTAGCAGTGATATGTGACAGGTTTGGGAAATTGTAACGATGGTGTGGTTGAGCATGCTGCTAAAGTGGCAGAGGTGGGATTGGGAATGGAGCTGTCTGTGGAGGCAAAGGTGTGAATGGAGCTGCCTTAATTTTCAAGTGAAAGCTTTCTTTTCATGGAGCTGTCAGGCATGGGTCTTGGAATTGGTGGTGTGGGCTGTTGAAAAGACTTAGTTTGGGTGGTGTGGGCATTGGGAGTGCAGCAGCAACATAGGTGAATAAAATTTTTGAGTTGATTTAGTAGTGTGATTTGTTAAATAGAGGAGTGCAACTACTTGGGTGTTGAAGCAGAAAATTTTAGTTTGTTAAAAAGAGGAATGCAGGAGCTGTTTGGGTGTTTTAATTTTGGTTTTTGGTTTTGGGTGTTTTAATTTTGGTTTTTGGTTTTGGGTTGTGTGGGTTGATTTTGTGGGGATTCATGTATTTTTATTTTCTAGTTAAGTCCTTCTTAACTCTTTTTGTTTAAAAAAATCGTGAGGTCAAGGGGTTGGTTGTATGAATGTGAGTAGCAGTAGTAGGAGTAATTTGTACTTTCCGAATCTCTCTCGATGCATGTCGTCTTCCTGTACTTTAATTTCATGTTTTTAATGAAATTTTTCTTTGCTGATCAAAAAAATAAAAATAAAAATATAAGATTTCATCTCAAATTTCTAAATTTTAGGAAACCTTGAAATTTCATCCAAAACATAAGAATTTTAGCATAAAATTGAGAAGTTCAATTCCTTTGAAACACATTACAAAACCAAGTGGATGCTATTAAAGCAGAAATGAATGTGAGAGACTTAAAATGTGAAATTTGTTACAAATTAATAGTTATATATATAAAAAAATATTATGTAAAATTAATTCATATTATATATATGAAAAATATTATGCAAATTGGTATCATATATTATACAAATACTTAATAATTAATTAAAAATATTCTTCAATCAATTAACAAATTAAAACCATCTCAAACTATTTAAACTACAATTTAATTATTTAATAACCCATTATTTACAATTTCATTTATAATTTTACTCTTAAATTACCTGTACTATAATGCCACATCCCTAATCACAAATGACTTAATTTAAATATCTTATCAAATATAAACGTTATTGACCAAGTCACCCTCAGGATTTAGAAAAGTCAAGGATGCCGGCAAAAGCCAAAAGGTGAACTTATCTTCTTCATTTCATCGTGTAAATTTATCATCCCGTTACGTAGCTCGAAAACGGAGAGTCCGAATGGCTCGAATTCTTTTTTTGTTCTTTTTCTTCTCCTTCACTCTTTCTCTTCTTCCTTCTCTTTGGGTTTGTTGACTTCTCTCTCCTTCATTCTTTCTTTCTCTCTTTCCTTCTTTCTCTTCTTCCTTCCCATCTTGAATCCAAAAATGTAAACCTGTACATCTTGAATCCACACAGCCCTCTCTCTCTCTCTCTCTCCTCAAACCCAAAAATGTAAACCTGTACATCTTCAATCCATACAACCCTCTCTCTCTCTCTCTCTCCTCAAACCCAAAAATGTAAACTTGTACATCTTGAATCCATACAGCCCTCTCTCTCTCTCTCTCTCTCTCTCTCTCTCCTCAAACCTAATGAAGAAGAAGAAGAGATCAAAATAACCCAAAAAAAAAAAAAAAAAAAAAATCAAAACAACCACAGTCGAAGACCCATAGCCGAAGATCAAGCTTCGCCCTCTCCGTCCATGGTGGATCAAGCTTCGGCCAATCAAGCTTTGGCCTCTCCTCTCTTCCTCTCTTCCTCCTCTCTTTCTCTCACCTCTCTGTTTCTCTCTCACCTATCTCTTTCTCTCAAACCAGTTCACACAAAGAAGGAAAAAGAAGAAAAAGAAAAAAAAAAATTAGTGTCAAAACGACGTCATTTTAATACTCGGGGCATTGAGGTACTCGACTTTCGAGCTACCACGCATTTCTCGTAAATTCAAGTTTAATTTTCATGTAAATTTGGTAGATATTTGTACTCCGGACAAACAAAAATATTTATATATTGGATTAGTCGATAGGCCGAATACCAAATTATATATATATACTAATTTCAAAAGCTGGTGCAAGGTATAGACTATTATTATAATATATTTAAATTTAATATTTTGATAATTATTTTAAATTAAAATGTTATTTTATAAAATTGAATAAAATCAATCATTATATATGTATATATGATAGAATTATGTGATATGATAGGTATCATTTTTTATTTTGTTATACATTCAATGATGCAGACTCTAATTCTATTACCATATCAATTTTAGGTGAATTTATGAGTCGTTAACATTTCTTTCGAATTCTTTAAAAAAAAATTATGGTGTATAACTTTTCAACAGATAAATATAAAATAAATACTAAGATAATTCTCTCGTCCAAAAAAAACTACTAAGATAATTCAGTAAACTAATAAAGAAGCATAAGAATATATATATATATACAAATGACTAATTTTATTGAAGAGCATTTACACACAAGTCCTAATTTATGAACTTATATTTCTTTAAGTCATAACTAAGATTTTTTGGATTTTCAAGTCTCACTAAATTTTTAATAGTCGAAATTGCCTTTCAAATAATGATTGTTCATCACTTATGATTATATATAACGAAACTTTAAAACATCAATTTTGAAATTGAAAAAAATCAAAAAAAAAAAAAAAAAAAAAAAGGTTACGTGCAAATTGAAAATTTTGTATTTATAAAGGAATATGATGATAGAACATTGATGTGAAAACTTTATATAAAAAAAAAAAAAAAATTTAAAAATGAAAAAAAAAAAAAGAAAAATTGATAATGTTCTCAGTTTTAAAACTGGAAAAAAACTGATAATCTTTTCGTTTTCATTGAATATTTGAATCAAACCAATCTGTAGAATGGCAAAAACGTTTAATCTCATGTTTTGTTTATTTTCATAAGTTAGTGAAACAATTATCTAGAACATTACTATGCAAAATTGATAATATTTTTAGTTTTAATAATTGGAAAAATTTGATAATATTTTCAATTACTAAACATGATTTATTGGTTCAAAAAAAATCTTAAACAGGACATGAGCTACCATAACGTTTGTAAATAAGACTTTTAGATAATAAACTATTTTGTTAATACATAAATGATGCTCACATAACAAATCACCAATTTTAATAATAAGTAAACCATTAAGTAAATTAATAATTTTTAATTGTATGAAAAATATTTTTTAATTAACGATTTTGTTAATAAATAAATCATTCAGTTAATTAACAGTTTTTAATGATATGACAAATATTTTTCAATAAAAATTTGATAATTTATTATTGCATAGGAGAATAAAAAATTTTTTTCCCTTAAGTATTGTGTTAAATTACGATTTATAACGAATGATAATTGTAATTTCTAATATTATAAGGCCGATTCGTATTTCAAACAAACCTTATGGTGTATTTGTAATTTGTTAAAAAAATAAAAGATTTATGTTTCACAATTAACCAAGAATGTTTGCGTAATTATGAAAAAACCTTCACTCAACATAGAAGTAACCATTGGTAAATTATTCAAAATGAAAAGGTAAAATCAGAAAGAAAAGAATAACCTCAAGCAGTTAAGCGATTCTTATATATATACTAGTTTAAGAAGTCTTGTGCAAGGCACGACCTTTTATTACAGTATATTTAAGTTTTGTATTTTGATATTTTTTAAAAATTAAAATATTGTTCTATAAAATTGAATATAATAAATCATTAGATATATAATAAAATTATGTCATCTAATATGTATCATTTTTTGATTTGTTATATATCCAATGATGTAGATTTCAATTCTATTACCATATCATTTTGGATGAATTTATGAATCTTTAACATTTTTTTTTTGAATTTATTATAAAAAAAAAATTATAGTGTGTAGCTTTTCTCAACAAATAAATATAAAACAAATATTAAGATAATTCTTCCATTTAAAAAAAACTACTAAGATAACTCACTGAACTAATAAAAGAAGCCAAAAAAAAAAAGAAAAAAGAATGCATATATATACAAATAACTACTTTTATTAATACATAAATTATACTCACATAGCAAATGATCAATTTTATTAATAAATAAATCATTAAGTAAATTAGCAATTTTTAATGATATGAAAAATATTTTTCAGTTAACCATTTTGTTAATAAATAAATCATTAATTCAATTAATAGTTTTTAACGATATGAGAAATATTTTTTAATAAACAATTTTGATAATTTATTATTGTATAGGAGATTTGGGTTTTTTTTTTTTTTTTTTTACTAAGTATTGTGTTAAATGAAAATTTATAACAAATAGCAGTTATAATTTCTAATATTATAAGACCGATTCATATTTTAAACAAGGGGCACTTTTTTTATAGATCCTTTTTCAACTATTTATGTTCCATTTAGTCCACATTATTTTTTTATATTCCACTAAGTCTTATGGGTGACATAGTTACCAAAATACCCCTGATAATATTCACATTTACATTATGAATGTTCCGTGATGTAAATATTCACACTATCAGTGTGAATGTTCACACTGTTAATGTGAACATTCACACTGTTAATGTGAACATTCACACGTCATTGAGAATATTCATATTGTAAAATATGAATGTTCACATCACCAAATTGCTAACCGTTCAAAAAATATTTGTAAGGGTAAAAATATCCATAAAATACTTTAAATATGAGAATTATGATTTTCTAATAAATCTCCCTTTAAACAAACCTTATGGGAGTATTTATAATTTGTTAAAAAATAAAATATTTATGCTTCATAATTGACTAAGAATGTTTGTGTAATTACGAAAAAAATTTGTTTCATGATTGATGTTCGCATAATTACAAAAAAACTTATTGCGTAATTGACTAGGAATGTTTGCATAATTACGAAAAATCTTCAATCAATATATAGGCCACCATTAGTAAATTATTCCAAATGAAAGGGTAAAATTAAACAGAAAAGACGAACCTCAAGCAGTTAAGCTGTTCTTATATAGATATATATCTATATATATATAATATTTATACAAACAAAAATGAGTATATATTATTTTGCTTATTAAATTATTACTCAAAATTTAATTCAACTTAAGTTCTTTTAATTATATCAATTTTAGATCTAAATTGTTTGCTTCAAAATTAATTTTATCTATGTCATTAGCTTCCATTTATAATGAAATAAAAATTGATGATGTGGTACTGAAATTTCATTTTACCCTCTAAACTGTCTCTAAAATATTAATTAGACTCCCAAGACTCCCAAACTTCATTTTATTCGGGGATCTAATTGATATTTTATAAAAATTTGTGGTAAAATTAAATTTCATATGAAATTTGGATACCACATTAGTAACTCCTATTTGATTATAGACGGTAATTGACGGTCAGGATAAAATTGTTGCAAAATTGAATAGTTAAGTATAAAATTAATATTATTAAAAAAATAAAGATTAAATTGATTTTTGAATGATAATTTAAGAAACAAAATTATATTTTCTGAACAAATATTGTTCATCCTCTCATGCATTGTAACTCATATTTTAAGAACTGTTATACTCTCATCCACTATGAATCACGTTCTAATTTGAACTTATGAAAAAAATAAAAAAATAAATAAAAAAATAAACACAGAAATCTTTCAAGATGGAGTTCTCAACTGTACATGAAACTACAAATTTTAGGGGTTTATAATAATAATAATAATAAATCAGTGAACTGAAAATCCTAAAATCTTTTGCACTGTATTTGGATCATGAATTTAAAATTAAAAAGAAAAAAAAAATACAAGTGAAATATGAATGAAATAAAATTATATTTCACCCACATTTTTATTTTACTTTTAAATTTCTACTAAAATTTATAATTTAAACACAAATTATTTATGTCCTTATAGTTGCTTTGCTGTCCTACTTTGATAGGAAAATCATAATAAAAATGATGCCCATTTTTGGCAGAGTTTGACTAAACCAAACAATTTTATTTAGAGTCCAAGGTTGTTGAAATCAAAATTTTAAGTAGGATGATTGGATAAGATTTGCCAATCGAATTGTAAAATTGGATCGAAAATCATAAGATTTTATTTTTTATATAAAATAAAATAAGAAATTATCAATAATGATAATTTATGTTAAATAATTTTAAAATCGTTAAAAAAAATCTTAATGTAATCCGAATCATTTAATTAAAGCCGTAAGATTGTAACTAATAACCATGTTAGCCTCAAAATGGTTCAACAATCATGATTTCTGCAATATTAGACTTTGTTAAGTATATTGAATTCGCGGTTTCCTAATTAGTTTGTCAAAGAAATCTTGGACACCAAAAGACAACAAGTGATTTTGTTGTTACTTGTGATTATTCAATTGTCAATCCTCATTTAATTTGCACTAATTTATCATCATTCAAATGACATTAAGGCCAAGTTTGGCATCTCAATATAAGTGCACTTATTTCATCTTTTTATCTTTTTTGGGTCACATCAATCAACATCTCCTCTCTACTTTTTCTACATATAATACAAAAAAAATCAAAAAATACACTTATTCTAAACTTCCCAAACTTGACCTAAAAATTTTACCATGACACATAGTACAGTCTATCATTGTCATTGACGTAGTCATAGGACAACATTTTCTTGATCAGCGTGGTGTGAACAAAGCATTAATAATGTTTAGAATTTCAAAACTGTCTTTACCTAGTCAAGGTGATTGAGGTTTATTTATTCGTTAATTAATCTATTTCAATTATTTACTACTTTATAGATAGTACTTTATTCATTGAATAATCTATTTTTAATTGATGGCGTGCCTTTCTTAACGAGAAAAGTTAAGAATCATGAAATTTTTTTCATGAAAATAATTATGAAAGATTTATAATTTTTGGATTATCTTGATTAGTGTATGGTGCTTTATTTTAAGTGTAATCCAAAGATCATAAATCTTTCATGATCATTTTCATAAAAAAATTTTCATAATACCTAGCATTGCTCTTCCTTAACTAGCCACATGATTTATAATTAGGAATATGCAGTCCAGTATTGTAAGACCATCTCCAACGCTGTACCAAATCTGATATCAAATTTAAATTTTGATGAAAATGATACCGTTCATGGCTCCAACCGTTCATCAAAACTGGCACCAAAATGAGATTTCACCAAATTTTTCATCAGATCGACGAGGAAGAAATAAATTCACCAAAACACTGTTACGGACCGTTGGAGGGGGACCCGGGTCGACCAACCGGTTGCCCGGCCGGTTGACCAGCCGGTCAACCAGTAAAAGGTTCAAAGAGTTCAAGGAAAATCAATTCAAACCGTAAAAAAAAAAAAAAAAAAAAAATTTGCCTAACCGGTCGACCACCCGGTCGACCCGGAAAAAGTTCAAAAAGTTCAAAAAAAAAGTTCAGAAAATTCAAAAATAAAAAAAAAAAAAATTTTTTTTTAACCTAGCAACCGTGGCCGACCACCAGTTGTCCCGAATGAAAATTTGATGAAAATTAAGGGTTGGAGCGCTCAGTATCAGATTTGGTGAAAAGGTAATTTTTCAACTCAAATTTGGTGAAAAAAGAAGTGAAGCGTTAGAGATGCTCTAATATCTTAGAAACTTGACCATGTTGTTTACTCTTTCTTTCTTTCTTTCTTTTTTTTAATCCCCAAAAAAGTTTTATTGATGAAACCAATAATAAAGTACAGAATTGGAAACACAAGGATGAAAGGTACGCTTTTCCTGTAGACAAGTTAATTAATCAAAGACAACAAACGTCTATTATTAACAATAAATCATATTGAACTTAAATGCTAGTATCGAATTTGGGAGAATATGAGGAGTTTGTAAGACTCATTATGTATTCAATTTTGATTATGCAAACCGTTTATATATTGAATGTATATCATTCATGAAAATAATTAAATATATTTGATAATCATAATCTTTTCATTTTAATAGCATTTGTTTCTAGAAAAAAAAAAAATAGACGACATATGTTTTTTCAAAATAGAACATTCAATTTTGCAGATACAAATATGATAAAATAAAAATGTTACAATAATCGAATCAATTTAATTTTTTCCATGAATAATATATACGAAGTGTTCTACAAAATAAACAGTTCAAATTATTGAAACCGGATCTATGGTGAAGTCCACGTGCCAGGTATTGTTTGGCAAGTTGGTTTGTGGCTAAAATAGCCACAAAAGACAAAATAGGCTATTTTAGCCACAACAAACAAAACATCACATCCAACCCATAATTATTATACTCTTTTCTCACAAACAAAAAAAAAAACAAAAAAAGTCAAAAAGTCAAAAAGTCCTTCACAAATCAAATTTTTTAGCGCAAACTAAAATAGTTAAAAAAATCAAAAAATCAAAAAATCAACCCATTTCTCAAACAGAGTTCATATTTGACCTTGAACAAAATTCAACCCTAACTATATATTTGGATGACATGTAACTTAGAAAGAAAAATGGTAATGCCATTTTAGATTTTCATAATTACTACAATATATATATATCATTTCTTGGTTTTCTATCTACCTATAACTTACTCTTTAATAGTTTTATAATATCCAATATCATAACATTTGATTTAAAATTCACATCTATTTAAATGGAGCCCAAATGTAATTCCAGATCATCATATTCCAATCTTTGAAACAAAATATAATATTCTTGATAACCTACTTTACCAAAAATTTCACTTTCAAACTAACCATGATTTGGAGGCAACTCCGCTCCAATCTACTAGATTGGACAGTATTGTTTACGTCAAAGGAGTGCACAATAGGCATATCTTAATTATCTGAATTGTTTATTTTTTAGACCATAATGTATAGATCATCTATAAAAAAAAGTTAAATCGACCTGATAATCATAGACACATTAGTTTATAATAATTAGTTGAAAAAAAAATGACAAATATTATTTAAAAGCTAAACCATTTATATTTTAGAAGACAAATATAGTGGGTGTTTGGAAAATGAGTTTTTATGTAGGTTTTTTTAGTTGTAGGATATTATTGGATAAAAAAATTTTAGTGTTTGAAAAGATAGTTAAGTTTTTTTGTGGTTGGATGCGATATTTGTGAGAGAAAAAGTGAAATGATTATGGAATTAGATGTGATATTTTATTTGAATGTGTTTTTTTTGATTTTGCAAAACTTTTGTTTTTTAGTTAAAAAAATGAGAAAAAAATTTGGAAACCAAGTTCCCAAACACCATCATAATAAACTAACGTATCTACGATTATTAGATAGATTTAATATTTTTTTTTATAAATAATTTACACATCGTAATTTAAAAAATTCATCGAGATAAGACTCATTCAGCAAGTTTCTCATTTCCATAGCTTGAAGTAGGGAGATAAGAAATCCATCTCAACGACCCAAACAGCACGCGTAAGTCAGCTCCTCTTCCTTTCTCTCTTTCTCACAAATCTTGTTGGTCTCACCATTGCCCAGCCTGACTTGTTATTCAACTCTTGCACCGAAACCAGTAATTACACCAGTAATAGCACATACCAGACCAACCTCAACACCCTCTTCTCTTCTCTATCATCTAACACCGATAAATACGGGTTTTACAGTTCCTCAGTTGGCGAAAACTCTGACAGAGTTAACGCGATTGTGCTTTGCAGAGGAGACGTTCAGCTCGAGACCTGTCGTAGTTGTATCAATAACGCAACTAGTTAGCTCATTGGATGGTACGAGCTTTGTATGCTGCGATACTCAAACAACTCCATAAATGGCACTGTGACGGACAATCCCCCTTTTTTCCAGCCGAATCAAAATTATGTAAAAAATACAAGCTTGGACCAATTCAATAATGATCTGAGAACCTTGTTGGATAGCCTTCGAAGCCAGGCTTCGTCAGGAGACCATCGTCGCAAGTTTGCGGCTGGAAATACAACTGCTCCGGAGTTCAAAACTATTTATGGACTTGAGCAGTGCACCCCTGATTTATCTGAGCAGCAATGTAGTGATTGTCTAACTAAGGCTATTGAAGCTATTCCAAGCTTTTGTGCTGGGAAACAAGGAGGGAGATTTGCTGCACCAAGTTGTAATTTTCGGTTTGAGACCTACAGTTTCTTTAATGAGATTCCAGCTGATTCACGACCACCATTATCACCACCAGCAGAGCCGGCTCAACCACATGTGAGGCCTCAAGGGAAAAATCAAAGTGAGACTTTTTTATATATTTTTTTGGTCGTGAACGTATTGAAATAGTAAAAAATCGTTTTTTTTTTTTTTTTTGTATGCAGAGTTTCAAACAATATAGATGATGCACAATTTATTTGAACACAAGAAAACTGTTAATATAAATATATAAATATGTAATGTATATACAGCTGCTACCCATATGCCAGATAGATAGAATATACAGCTGCTAACCCATATGCCCAGATAGATAGAATTTCTTTCTCTTTTGCTTTCGGTTTCTTTTACTTATGCTTTCGGTTGCTTTCCTTATTGTATTACAATGTATCATCATAATGTTTGTAATAACACCTCCTATATAATGGAGCCTTCATTTGATTTCTAATACATATTGAAACACAGAGCTTTTGCTCTTTCAATCACTCTCTATATTTCTTTCATGATATCAGAGCACAGGTTTTCTGCCTAGCCTCTTCTCCCGACATTTTTTTTTTTTTTTGCAGATTACATCTCTGCATCCAATTTTTGTTTGCAGATTGCATCTCATCTGCTTGGCCGATTGTTGCATCTTTCGTCCGTCTCTAAAATACGATTTTTTTTCACACCAGCGCCTTCGTCTCCTCCGGACGAATCCAACCCCACCAGTTTCATCCTCTTCCGCCGTCACACGCGCCCTCACGCGCCGTTTTTGTGACCGACGCGTCGCCTGCTTCCGCCTTCCACATCACACGCTCCTACCTCGCCGTCTGTATATCGTGGCGCCACAAGCATCCTCTGCTAACATAAGTCGCGTGTTCTGACGTCAGCCGACGTTAGCCCTACCTGCTACCGTGCACTTCTTGGTCCCTCCTGCTAACATACGCCGCGCACCACCTTGCTAACGTGTGCCGCGCCCTGTGACATTAGCCCTGCCGACCTCACATCATCTTGTTTGACCAAATTTGTTCAAATTTGTTGACCAAACAAGTCAACTCACTTTGACTAATCAATTTAGTGCCTCTGTGGTCATATTTTTGGTCCATTCACTCATTTTCCCCTTAATTTCGGCCTTCTGAATTCACCGGTAACCTCAGTTTTTTTAGATTCTACCTTGATTGTGCTATTTTTCCCTCATGGATCGCCCCGACTCCTCTCATCACCCTATTTCCGTTATTCTTGACGGAACTAATTATGTCCTATGGGCACAAGCCATGTCTGGCTTTCTCAAAGGAAAGAAACTTTCGTATCATCATTGGGGATGTGTGCAAACCAGTCCCAGCAACCATGGATTCCGCTGCCACGGACTCTGTTGCCAAATATGTCGACCGACTGGAAGATTAGGATAGTAAAAACTATCAGATCATCACTTGGCTTCGCAATACTTCTATTACATCCATCAGCCTTCAGTTTGGTAGGTTCCAACTTGACTCTGCTTCCTCTCCAGCCAAGGCCATCTGGGATTTTTTACAAGAACGCTATCGACTCATGGCCTTGCTCACCAATAATATCACTCGAGTCATCTTCACCGTATGCGCCAAGAACCAACTCAGACCATTAATGATTTCCTCTCCCAAATGTATTATGTTTGGGATCAGATCGCTCTTTCTGAACCTCCATTGCCTCATACTGAGGATGCTGCCTTGTTTACTACCTACCGTGACCAACAGCGCTTGGTTCAGTTTCTCATGGCTCTCACTCCCCGTTTTGAGCTAGTGCGCGCATCTCTCCTACATTGCACTCCTTTACCCACTCTTGAGCAAGCCGTTTCTGAACTACTGTCCAAGGAAACCAGATTTGGTACTCTCCATCTGCATCCTGTAGACTCTGTTCTTGCTACTTCCCAGATTCGGAGTTCTCCCCATCCGCCTCCTGTAGACTCTGTTCTTGCTACTCCCCCGATTCGGAGTTCTCCTTCACCACTTTCATCACAGCGGTCCACTATCTGCAACTACTGTCACAACCGCAATCTTCCATCGACTCATCTTCTGGTTCATTGTCCCGTTCGTCTTTGTCGATTTTGCAACAAAACTGGCCCGGGTCATCTCCAGCAAGATTGCTTCCGCAATCCTACCCGTGCCTCTCGCCATGGTCCTTCCACCGAGAATTTTTCCCGCAGCAACTCTCACCGTTCTGGGACTCCGTTTAAAACACTGCCTGCTCAACGCACTGCTGCTGCTACCTCAGAGGATTTACCTTCCTCTGTCCCTATAGACCCTTCCACTCCGGTCTTCTCTCACACAGATGTCGAAGCCATGTTTCAACATTTTTGGCAGCATTCCTGATTCTCCATCTATCGCTTTATGCCGCCACCGCAGGTAACACTTCCTGGTACTTTGATTCCGCTTGTTGTAATCACATGACCTTTGACCCTACTATTTTTACTCCTCTCTCTTCGCCTCCTCATGTTCCTTCTATCCATACTGCTGATGGGTCTCTTCTGTCTGTAAGTCATGTTGGTTCTGTTTCCACCTCTCACTTATCTTTATCCCATGTATATCTTATGCCTGCTCTTACTTTAAATCTTATCTCTATTAGTCAATTATGTGAGAATGGTCTAACTGTTACTTTTTTCCATACTGGTTGTTTGGTGCAGGACCCTCGGACAGGGCAAACTCTTGGGATAGGCCGTAAGCATGGACGTCTCTACGAACTCATCCATCTTCATGTTCCGGATTGCTCTCAAATCACTGCTCCTACCACTGCTACCACTGCTCCTCATTTATCTCATTTTCAGCTTTGGCACTATCGTTTGGGCCATCCTTCTGTTGGTCGTTTGAAATCTTTAATTTCTAGTGGTCATTTGGGTACTGTAAGTTCTGATGCTTTCAATTGTGTGTCATGTCAACTTGCCAAACAACCTGCTTTGTCGTTTAATAAAAGTGACTCTGTTTCTCTTGCACCCTTTGATCTCATCCATTATGATATTTGGGGACCGTCTCCTACTCCTACTATGGAAGGCGCACGTTATTTTGTTGTTTTTATAGATGATTTTTCTCGTTTTACATGGTTGTTTCTTATGAAAAATCGCTCTGAGCTCAAACAACTTTATTACAATTTTGCTGCAATGGTTAAAATCCAATTTTCTAAAACTATTAAGATTTTTCGCTCCGACAATGCCATGGAATATAAAGATTTTGACTTTCTTTCCTTCCTTCAGAGTCATGGTACTCAACCTCATCGTTCCTGTCCAGGTACGTCCCAACAAAATGGACGTGCTGAACGGAAACATCGGCATATACTCGACACTACTCGAGTCCTCCTTCTCTCTTCCTCTTGTCCGGAAAATTTTTGGGGCGAAGCAGCTCTCACTGCTGCTTACACCATCAATTGTATCCCTACACCGGTCATTCATAATCACACTCCCTATGAGCGTTTACATGGCACTCGTCCCCCTTACACCAACCTTAGGGTTTTTGGCTCTGCCTGTTTTGTTCTTCTCCAACCTCATGAACGTACCAAACTTGAACCTCGTTCCCGCCTTTGTTGCTTCTTGGGGTATGGTATTGAACATAAAGGGTATCGCTGTTGGAATCCTCTCTCCCAGCGTCTCCGTATCTCTCGTCATATGGTCTTTTGGGAACACACAATGTTTTCTTCTCTCTCTCTATTCCGTTTATCCGTTCCCTCACCCTCTCTGTGTTTTACTGACCCTTCTGCAGATCTGTTTTCTGATGAGCTTACTCCACCGCCCATGCCCGACTCTCTCGAGACTGCCTTGCCTACTGGTCTTTCTCAAGCACCTGCCCGCTCTGATGGTCCTGATCTTGCTCCCTCGGCCTCCTCACCTCCTGTTGAGTCTCTTCCTCTGGCTCCTCCTCCTCCTACTCGACCACACCGGGTAATCCAACCTTCTACTCGTCTTCGTGACTTTATTGTTGGTTCTACTACTTTTTCTACATATGAACCTACCTCCTATCGGGAGGCTCGCTCTAATCCTCTTTGGCAGCAAGCTATGACTGATGAATTGTAGGCTTTAGACAAAACTCATACTTGGGACATTGTTAATCTTCCTCCTGACAAGACTGCCATTGGCTGCAAATGGGTATACAAAATCAAAACTTGTTCTGATGGATCTATTGAGCGCTATAAAGCTCGTCTTGTTGCAAAAGGCTTCAACCAAGAATATGGTATTGACTATGAGGAGACCTTTGCTCCTGTTGCTCGTCTCACCTATTCATGACGCTCATTGCAAGTACCACCCGACAATCGATCTTTATCAAATGGATGTGAAAAATGCTTTTCTTAATGGTGTTCTTCTTGAGGAGGTCTACATGCAACCTCCCCCTGGGTCTACTCATCCACCTCATAAAGTCTGCAAACTTCAGCGTGCTTTATATGGTCTCAAACAAGCTCCACGCGCTTGGTTTGCCAAGTTCAGCTCTACTATTCATGACTGTGGTTTCACCTCCAGCTCTTATGACACTACACTTTTTATCCGCAAAACTGCACAAGGGACCACCTTGCTTCTTCTTTATGTGGATGATATGATTATCACAGGTGATGATATCAATGGTATTCTTCATCTTAAACAGTTTCTTAGCCATCATTTCGAAATGAAAGACCTTGGTCCTCTCAGCTATTTCTTGGGTCTTGAAATCTTCTATGATTCCACGGGTTCTTTTCTCTCTCAGGCTAAGTACACCTCTGATCTTCTCACCCGTGCTGGTCTTACGGATTGCAAGACTACCTCCACTCCTCTGGAGCCTCAGAGTCGTCTTACACCTCTTGATGGCACTCTTCTCTCTTATGCTACCCTATATCGTCAGCTGGTTGGCAGTCTTGTCTATCTCACTGTTACTCCTCCTGATATTGCCTATGCCGTCCATATTGTCAGCCAGTTTATGTCGGCTCCTCGTACACATTATCTTTGCATTAGTTCGTATCATTCGCTATCTCAAAGGCACCATGTTTCATGGTCTTCATTTTTCTGCCCGCTCCTCTCTCCAGCTTCGTGCTTTCTTTGATCTTGTCGATTGTGGAGATCCCATCGACCGCCGCTCTACCACTGGGTTCGCTTTTTTGGGTGATTCTCTTATTTCTTGGCAGAAGAAACAATCTTCATCGCTCGTTCTAGTACCGAGGCGAATACCGCTCTTGCCGATACTACTCAGAGCTTCTCCGCTTCATTGGCTTTTCTTCGACATGGGTATTACTCTCCGTGCTCTTGCCTCTTTTGTGACAATCATAGTGCTCTTCAAATTGCTCACAATGATGTTTTTCATGATCGCACCAAGCACATTGAGATTGACTGCCATTTTATTCGGCAACACGTTACTTATGGTACTGTCCATCTCCATCCGATCTCTTCTATTGATCAACCTGCTGATATCTTCACCAAAGCTCATTCTCCTAGCCGCTTCGTTGAACTTGTCTCCAAACTCAAGTTGGTTGATGTTTGTTCTCCTTGAGTTTGAGGGGGGCTGTTAATATAAATATATAAATATGTAATGTATATACAGCTGCTACCCATATGCCAGATAGATAGAATATACAGCTGCTAACCCATATGCCCAGATAGATAGAATTTCTTTCTCTTTTGCTTTCGGTTTCTTTTACTTATGCTTTCGGTTGCTTTCCTTATTGTATTACAATGTATCATCATAATGTTTGTAATAACACCTCCTATATAATGGAGCCTTCATTTGATTTCTAATACATATTGAAACACAGAGCTTTTGCTCTTTCAATCACTCTCTATATTTCTTTCAAAAACGATCACCCTGTTTGTCCTTTGTGCACCAAAAAAAATAGCAGTGTCCTGGTTATAATATAATTCTGTAAATGAGTTCTCACCAAATCTTCCTTGTTTCCTTAACAATTTAAGCTTTTTTGTGCAATTAGTGATGTAATATGGGATTAGAGCTCAAATCGTCAGAGATCATACATTCAAGTTTCCTCGACCAAGTTTCTTACCAAATTTGCATTGTGCTTCTTTACATGCTTGAATGTATGCATCACCACACGTGAGATAAAAATAGCACAAAGGAGAGAGAATGAATTGGGAAATTATTCAATATTTCCGGAATACACGTGTTTGTACTCTCTAACTAATCATCGTTTAATATGCCCCCATCATGTTTCCAAATCATCCAACATAATACCACAGCTACCCACCTTCTCTATCAATCATAATACTATAGAATACCAAATGTCCATATTCCGAAATTATTGATTAATTACCTAAATTAGAGACTATGATGAATTGAACCATTTTACTTAAAATTTATGAAGTCCTGTAGTATGGCTTGGTAGTGCTTTACTCCCTGTCTTTTAAAAATAGCCAATACCACCTATGTGATTTTAGACTAAAATGCAACCGTTAATACCGTTAACTAAATATGTGAAATAACTATAATACCGTCAAATCCTATTTTTTTGGTTATTTTCTTTCTTTCTCAGCTCTCATATATATAATTTATAATGTCTAGTATTAATTCAATTAAATCATAATTAATTATAAATTCTTAATTATTTATTGTAATTCTTAAATTTTTATTCTAATTTTAATTTAATTATATTTTAGATCACAATTAATCCTAAATATTTAACTATTTATTGTAATTGCTAACTTCTTAATCTAATTTTAATTTAAAATTTAAGAAGTCCTTTGGTGTGGCCCGAGAGTTTATGTACATAATATAATGAAAAACGTTTTGTAACCACCATTGATTCCATGGAAGGACGCACATTGCACCACCTTTCATCAACTCCTTGCCTTCATAAATCAAGCAACCAATTGCATCCATGGAAGGGTGCAAATTGCAGCCACCACCAGAGATCAATTCCGTACCTTTAGAACTCAAGTAACCCTGCCAACAATGAAGCAGAATGTAAGTATTACCAAGGATAGGGTAACACAAACCACATAGCAACGCTAGGATTAGACACCCACTATATGGGCTCTCATCACTCAATCCACAATATGGGAACTCATAATATTCTGTTACAGCTTCCTTAGCCTGCATAGAAAGGGATATTATATATTTAAATATTAGTACACCACTCTTATAGGGGATAAATTCACTTAACCCGCAGTACTTAAGCTCATGACTCTCAGTATACATCATATAAATGTGTGGCTCAAATCACTTGTTAAATATAATATATATATTCTCTTCATATTTATGTCCATATTGTACTTATTTTCATATTTAGGATTATCATATCTAACTCTATTTTCCTATATAAAGGAGTCTTGTATTTATTGCTTATTCACTAATGATTAATATAGAGTTTCTCTTTCCTCTCACTCTCTTCCCCTCTCTCTAATATTATAGAATAATGTTATTTACACAAATTGAAATACCAATTAGTATACTAATAGATGATATGGCATAATGTTAGAGGGTTTTGGTATTTGTAATTTGCATAATGGGTGTGTCATAGTTTTGAAATAGTAATGTCACAACATATGTTGGTACACTAATTGGTATACCAATTGGTACATACAGCACCACCGAACATTATAACATGGTATCAGAGCTTAGGTTTTTCTCCTAGACTCCTCATCTATTCTTCAGCAGCATTATCTCATTGCTTCGATCATCATCAAACCATCAGATCATACTGTTTCTGCATATCACTATTGTTTTAACCATTTGGCTACACTAGACTATTCGTCTCCTCAAGATGAAGTCATGCAAACTGAAACATCTTTATTGAACCTCAGACGTGCCCTCACGAATGCCTTCTTGTCGCTACGCTCTCTATGCGCATTCACAAGTGCTCTCTTAGCACTCCGTGTTGTTGACATAAGCCCCAGCCACGTTCCAGCCGTTTCGCTGCACTGTCTTAGCCTAGTCGCGACTCTATGCCTTCATTGTTGACGTCATTCTACATCATCCCTATCTAACGTCATCGCTGACGTCTATCTTAGCGCTCCTATGCCTCTAGTACTATTGTGGGCCGCATACCTCCTCTACTATTGTGCAGCATGCCTCAGCCTCAGCGTCCTTGTGACTATCATGCGCCATGCCTTCCTCTACTATTGTGTGTTGTGTGCTTCTCTGCTATTGTACGCCACACCTTATCATTGGCCTATTTTTGCACCTGGACATCTATTTTTGGGCCGATTCAGTGGGTACCAACTATTTTGGACCCTCTAGATTCACTGGTACATTCTATTTTTCCCAGTTCTACTCTGATACCATTGGTCCCTTTTTGTGACTCCTATTTTGCTCATTCCATGGATCATTTAGATAGCTTTTCTCAACACGATGGCTCTTCTAGACCACTTACACCTCATAGTCAGTATCACTCTTCATCTCACTTTGCCTCCACTACTACCAATCGCCAGCCACATGCTCAACATTCTCTAGGTGACTTTTCTGCTAGTCCTGAACCTTCACCAACCTACACTTGTCATGATATTGAAGCCACAGTGAAAAAGGTTCTTTCTATCTCCACTTTTGGTACACCCTCTACTACTCTTTCAGTCACTCCAAGTACTTCTTCTTGGTATTTTGATTCAGCTTGCTGCAATCATATGACCTCTAACCCTACACTTTTCTCATCCACTACATCTTCTTCTACCTTATTTGTTATTTAGACTATTGATGGTTCCCAAATGCATGTTAGTCATATAGGTCATATTTCCACTTCTAATGTCTCTCTTCCTCACACTTATCTAATCCCAAACCTTACACTTACTCTTATTTCTATTGGTCAACTATGTGATCTTGGTCTCACTGTTCTCTTTTCTCCAATTGGTTGTGTTGTGCAAGATCCGAAGATGGGACAAACTCTTGGGATAGGTCTTAGACATGGACGTCTGTATGAGCTCATTCATCTTTGCATTCTGTTATCCAGTCCTTCTTCTGTCCAGATTGCTACTCATACTACTATTAGCTCTCCTCTAGGTTTATGGCATTCTCGGTTAGGTCATGTATCCTTTGGTCGCTTACAATCTCTAGTTTTGAATAGTCAATTAGGTCTTGTTTTAAATGATAAAGTAGATTGTCTATCTTGTCAACTTGCAAAACAACTCACTTTACCATTTAATATCAGTACTTCTATGAATCATGCACCTTTTGATCTCATACATCTGATGTTTGGGGGCTTTCACCTAAAGCCACCATGGGGGGATCTAAATACTTTGTCATATTTATTGATGATTTCACTCGTTTTACCAGGTTATTTCTTATGAAATCTCACTCTGAGTTACAACAAATATACTATAATTTTTCACAAATAGTCAAAACTCAGTTTTATTCCACCATCAAAACCTTTCACGCTGATAATGCCAAGGAATACAAAGAAACTCATTTTTTGATATTTCTTCTCAAAATGGCACTCTTTTTCACTATTCTTGTCCTAGTACCTCCCAACAAAATGGTTGTGCTGAGTGCAAATATCGCCATGTCTTAGACACTGTTCGTGCCCTTTTAATATCTTTTTCTTGTCTTGAACGTTTTTAGGGAGAACTTGCTCTCACAACCATCTATACTATCAACCGTGCCACTTCCTCTACCATCAAAAATAAAACCCCATATGAGCGTTTATATGGCACACCTCCTATTTATACTAGTCTTCGTGTGTTTGAATATGCTTGTTTTGTTCTTCTTCAACCACATAAGCATATCAAATTAGAACCTCGTGCCTGTTTGTATTGCTTCTTGGGATATGAGATTGAACATAAAGGTTATTATTATTGGGATCCTTTTTCTTGTCGTCCCCGTGTTTCTCTTTATATGGTATTTTGGGAACACAAGATGTTATCCTTTATATCTAAGTTTCATTTGTTTACTCCTCCCACTACATCATTCTTTATAGATATTTCTTTTCTGTTTGATGAGCTTGATACAGACACCACTTTTGACATGATGACTCCAGCCCATTCTGAGGATTCTACTCCATCTCCTAGTCTTACTGCACCACTGCATGATTTTGAGCCTACTCTTGCCCCTACCCTACCCATGTTCCTGTTCCTACCCTTACTCTTGTTCCTGTTCCAGTTCCTACCCCTACTATTGTTTCTACTCTTGATCCATCTCCTACTTCTGTCCTCATTCCTTCTCCCAGTGAGCCTCATGTATCCCTTGATTTCACTACATCATCTTTTGCACTAGAGATACCTCTTCGTCATTCTACTCAAGTAACACAACCTTCTGTACTTTTTCATGATTTCATTGTTGGTTCTATTGCCTTTTCTTCTCATGAACCTACTTCCTATTAGAAGGTTTGTTCTAATCCTTTTTGGCAGTAAGCTATGACTAATGAATTGTAGGCTTTTGATAAAACTCATACCTGAGATGCATGGATAGAACTAGGAGAAGACTATGGAGGGCCATGACCTCCCTGTTTCTGTAAAAAATACTATTTGTCATAGCACTTTAAATATATATATATATATCATTTTATACATAAAATGATCCTCCAATATAATATATATATATATATATCTTATTATTCTCCCATCTTGTCTTCTTTTTCTATTTTGCACCTTTTTTTTTTTTTTTATTTATCCTATTAGATATTGCTTCTATGGTATTATTATTATTATTATTATTATTATTATTATTATTATTATTATTATTATTATTATTATTTTGTATATATAATTTATATATCATATTGTAGATACATGTGTGTTTGTGTATATGGTATTATTTTTTTTTTTTTGGTTCGGCCCCTCCGGTAATGAAATCCTGGTTTCGTTAGTTGATCTTCCTCCTAGCAAAAGTGTTGTTAGTTGTAAATAGGTTTACATGATTATGACCCATTCTGACGGTTCTATTGAGTATTACAAAGCTTGTCTTGTTACTTCGGGGTTCACTCATGAATATATGATTGACTATGAGGAGACTTTTCCCCTCTTGCTTGTCTTACTTCCGTTTGTAGCTTACTTGTAGTTGCTGCTGCTCGCCACTAGAGTCTTTGTCAGATGTTGCTCGCCACTGGAATCTTTGTCAGATGGATATTAAGAATGCTTTTCTTAATTGTGATCTCATTGAGGAAGTTTACATGTGCAACCTCCTCCTCGTTCTTCTGTTCCGTCATCTAAAGTCTGCAAACTTCGTCGTGCTTTGTATGGTTTGAAACAAGCTCCTCGGCCTGGTTTCCCAAGTTTAGTTCTACGATTCATGACTTTGGGTTCTTCTCCAGTGCTTATGATTCTGCCCTATTTATTCATAAGACAAAACATAGTACTATTTTTCTTCTTTTTCTTTGTGTGGATGATATGATCATCACTGGAAATGACATAGTGGGTATCTCTAGTCTCAAATAGTTCCCTAGTCTTCAGTTTGAGATGAAGGATTTAGGCTTGCTTAGCTACTTCCTCAGATTGAAAATCTCTTATGATTCCTTTAGTTGTTTTATCTCCAGGCCAAGTATACCTTTCATCTATTGGCTCGTGTTGGTCTCACGGATTGCAAGATTGTCTTTACTCTAGTGTATCCTCACGCTCATTTTGATACTACTTTATATCGTCAGCTCGTTGGTAGTCTTATTTATCTCACGGTTACTCATCCAGACATTGCTTATGCTGTTTACATTGTCAGTCAATTTATGGCTGCTCCTCGTTCCTCGCACTTTGATGTTTTGGTTTGCATTTTGTACTTTCTCAAAGGCACTATGTTTCATAGTCTTCACTGCTCCGCTCACTCTTTTCTACGATTACATGCATTTTCTGATGCAGATTGGGTAGGGGATCCTACTAACTACAGCTCTACTATAAAGTTCTGCTTCTTCTTGGGTGACTCTTTCATTGCCTGGCGTAGCAAGAAGCAAACTCTTACTGCTCGTTTAGTACATAGGTTGAGTATTGTACTCTTACTGACATTACTCAGGAGCTTGTATAGTTTTGTTGGCTTCTTTTTGATATGAGAGTTTCTCATCCTGCTGCCACCAATCTTTATTGTAACAATCAGAGTGCTATTCAAATTGCACATAATGATGTCTTCCATGATCGCACCAAGCATATTTATAGATTGTCACTTCATACAGCAACATGTTACTCATGGCACTGTTCGTTTTCTCTTTGTTACCTCTGCCGATCAGACATCCGACATCTTTACCAAGGCTCATCCTCCAAGACGCTACTTTGACTTACTTGCCAAGTTTAAGTTGGTATCTTCCTTACCACCTTGAGCTTGAGGGGGGTGGAGGGGTGGGGGTGTTAAATATAGTATATATATTCTCTTCATATTTATGTTCATATTGTATTCATTACTATACTTAGGATTACCATACCTAACTCTCTCTCCTCTTATATAGAGGAGTCTTGTATTCATTGTCTATTCACTAATGATTAATACAGAGTTTCTCTTTTCTCTCACTCTCTTTCTCTCTCTCTCTCTAATATTATAACATCACTCAACCTTCAAAAGACAACATTTAGCTTCATGTAAAGCACAGCTACACAAACAACAAATAATTAGGGAAAAGCACACTTAGTTTATGTTCTCCTTCACTTAACTCTCATTTAGTGAAATTCACATCACTCCGCACAAAGGAGATAAACTAGCTCAAAGGAGATAGAATTAGAGACTATGATGAATTGAACCATTTTACTTAAAATTTAAGTCTTGTGGTATGGCTTGATAGTGCTTTTTTCCACTGTCTTTTAAAAATAGCCAAATGCTCCTATATGATTTTAAACTAAAATGCAACCGTTAACACCATTAACTATAGATGTGAAATGACTATGATACTGTCAAACCCTATTTTTTTGGTTATTTTCTTTCTCTCACCTCTCATATACATAATTTATTATGTCTAGTATTAATTCAATTAAATCACAGTTTATTATAAATTCTTAATTATTTATTGTAATTCTTAAATTTTTATTCTAATTTTAATTTAATTATATTTTAGATCACAATTAATTCTAAATATTTAATTATTTATTGTAATTGCTAACTTTTTAATCTAATTTTAATAAAAAAATTAAGAAGTCTTGTGGTATGGTTTGATAGTACTCTAGTCTAAAATCACATGGAGACTTTCTGGCTATAATTGAATGATATGGGGAAATGCTCCAGCCCTCAGCTAGAAAGGAAAAAAAATGAATTTAACCCAAATTTAAGTTATTAGGAGAATTAGTAATCAAAATTGGATAATTCTTGAAAGTTGTTCCAAAAGATAATAACTACATGTCGTGGTCATGTGTGTTTTTCTTTTTGGTTACAATTCATGGATCTTGACAACTATATAGTCACTTTTAGCGACCAAAATATTGGTTGCCAATTGTCTGTTTTTTGGTCGCCAATGACATTCTGCGACTAAAACTTTTGGTCGCTACGTTTGTCGCCAAAAACCTGTTGGGAAAGGTCTTGGAGGGTTTTGCTGACCAAAAAACCTTTGGTCGGAAAAAAGCAAGTCTTCAGCTACCAAAATTTTGGTCGCCAATAGTCAATTATATTTCTTTAAAATTATACATTTACCGACCAATGTTTTAGTTGCCAACAGTCAACCAATCACCGACTAACACCTTTGGTCGCCAAAAGCTTCAAACATGAAAAAAAAAAAAAAAAAAAAAAAATTCGTTGTAGAACAATTTGATCCGCTTTTGCGAGACTAGCACCGCCAACCTCCCGCACCATACACCTCTATAGCACTACATGATTATATATGTGACATATATTATTTATATAGTACATACATCCATATTAATATAAAAGTATTTTTTAGAGGCTAAAAAACTTAAAAGTCGGATTTGGTCGCTGAAGATGCACTTTTAGCTACCAAAATTTTGGTCGCCAAAAAATTTAATTCCCGCCTTAGGATTTTAGTTCTCCCGCGCTAAAAATGATCACTTTTGGCGACTAAACTTATTTTTTTGTCGCCAATTGTAGATTTTTGGCTACTAAAATTTTTTTAGCCACCAAAAAGCTTTACTTTTGGTTACTAAAATTTTTTTAGTCGGTAAAATCCATATAATCAGCGACCAAACTTATTTTTAGTCGCCAATGGTAGACTTTTGGCTCCTAAATTTTTTTAATCGCCAAAAAGCTTTACTTTGGGCTACTAAAAATTTTTTAGTCACTAAAACCCATATAATCAGCGAACAAACTTAGTTTTAGTTGCCAATTGTAGACTTTTGGCTACTAAAATTTTTTGGTCACCAAAAGGCTTTACTTTTGGCTACTAATGCTATTTTGGTCGTTGAAAGCTATACTTTCAATGACTAAATTTTTTTTAGTCAGGCAATTTGGTCACTGTAGACTCAACTTTCTTCGCGCGCCTCTCCTTTCGGAGAGGGCACGAATTGGTCCTCTACAGGTCAGACTCCTGTCACAGTTTTGAATCTAATCTCACAAAGTGCAATGTGAGACTGATAAACACCAAAGAGTCCAATCCGACAAATCATTTTGGAAAATCATATTTTGAATCAAATAATGCCAAAACTGGACTTCTTTACCAGATTACAGAGTCGCCACCTAAATATTTTATTTTGAAAAATTTAAGAAACCCTAACTCGTGCCAAAGGCCACGTGTCCGTCATCACCAAAGTTGCCTCGGCTCGGGAACTTGGGTACGAGAGGGAAAGGTCTTGAAATGAGCACCTCCGCTCGCCCGATCAAAGATCGGCCTCTACTAATCATGATATGTTATTTTATAAACCTCATGTGTTCTTATCCAGTTATTAGCTAACTTTACTATGTGACGCACACAAGCAAGTATAGACTAAGTTGCAAGACTTGGAACAAATCAACTCATGTCTGTTTTCGAAAACGGTTTGAAAGTGCTACTTGCAAGTAGGCTAAAGCACGGATTTGCCACCCTCAAAGTGGGCTTAAAACATGATTTTACCACTTCGCAAAGTGGGCTTAAAACTCACATTTGATGAATTGTTTCAATTCAAGCAACCAAGCTTTCATCTACAGGCATTCATGCAGTTAAGCAAGTAAGCAAATAGCCTCATGGCAAGCATGCTCTCATGGTAACACTCACACTCATGTAAGTATGCTAAAGCGTAAACACTTACAGTGTACTCCGAGCCAAAACAGAAAACTAGTTAAAAACAATGCATGATTCCTAACTATGTTAAGATGCCTAATGCAACACATGCAAAATGCAACTAAATAGGCTCGGCTATCTAAAATAGAATATGAATGCAACACTTGATAACATGCTGTGAAGCACATATTCAAGTAGGTATTGAAATACAATGCAGTTTGAATGATGCGCCGAGCCCGGTGCATGTAAGACAAATGAATGATGCATGCATGCAAACATAAGGTATGCTAATCGAAAAATGCCCTAAAACTAACCATCGAAAGCGGTTAAATAAAATGGAGAAAGACGTGGGGTTGGAAGACATGCACACACACACGCATCCTTATTACAACAATATGCCCTCGCGAAGGATGGTCCGAATGAGAGCTAAGCTAATCTAAGCTAAGCTAACAACTAATCTAATTAAGCTAATTAGACTAAATATTACAAACCAAACGAATAACTAGCAAACTACATACTAATTATTACAACACTTTAATTAATTAGCAAACTAATTAAATTACAAATTCAAATGCTAACTAACAAGTAAAGCTCTAAACTTGTACTGCCTCAGTTCTCTTTGAAGAAGTTGAACATGCATGCCTCGGTTTCCATCCCGAAAAGCTCTCTGGATTGCTCTTTAGAGGCTCTGTTTGTAGGGTGTCTTCAAGAACTTTCGTCAAACTTACCTGCATAATGTCAGAGGTACCAAAGGCCTACCGCCATGAATGGTGGTCGCCGCCATCCGCTGCCAAAAGTGTGCCTCTACCGGCCAACAATGAAAGGGTGCCGGCCAACAATGAAGAACTGTCGGCCACTGGTGTGCTATGACACCAAACTGCAATAGAGCACAAAACAGAGAAAAATAGAGGTTCTTCCAGGGACATGTTTGTACCATGCCACTCCTTATCATCTCAAAACATCAAAGAAGTGGCACTATTGGATCTAAAGCCACCAATCAAACATTTTCAATGCATGATGGCCAAAGACCCAACTTGTACACATTCAATAAATGCACAACAAACAAGACTCAAGAACCACTACCTTATCATGGATGATCAAAGGCAATGGAGACAAAGGGGATTGGCTCATTTTCATCACTTTGAGTATGAAATCGACCAATCCTCCTCGTGTTCAATATAATGTCCGATTGAACACAATGCAATGCAACACAACAATGTTTATCTTAGCATGTTTTACTTGAGTCCATTCTTGTTTACACATTTTACAATACCAAGCCATTCATTAACCAGTTAAGTCCAAGTGATTGTCCTCTAATGGGAGAGGGATTAATCAAAGGATGGTTTAAGACATGAGGGAATCCATGCTTTTGGCTAGTAGAAACCCTCAAAAGAGAGTTAAAGCCATTGAGCATGAACTCTACCTCAAGCTTAAACATATGCATAAGGTTAACCAACCCTCAAAGAAAATTAAAAGTGAAGAACAAAGAGAGGTTGCAGAATTTTAGTGCTGAAATGGCATGACAAATAATGCTACAACATGCAAGCAACACACGCATAACAAGTTAGGGACCAAAGCATTAAAACTAGTGAAGGACACAACACTAGCGGCATGCAATAAATTGCTCAATAGGCCAAACCAGCTATGAACAGATCTCAAACATGCCAAAATAGAAGCCAAAATGAGCTGAGATGATAGCATGAAAAGCAAGAAAATCATGTTCATGTATTGGCTCACCAAACAAGGCATAAAACACAACTCTCAAAAGCAATGAAAGAGTGGAATATGTGAGAGTGTGACAATGATATATGCTCTAAAATCACATGCTAAATGATGCAATATCATGCAAATAACTCAAACAAAGCATGCTAAAGACCTTGAAACTCAAAGCTAGTCAAGGCACATTTACACTATAGCTATACAAAGCAAGCCACATATGATCAAAACCATTCAAAACAGAGTTAAAGCATGCTAAAGAAAGGCAAAAAAAACATGCTAGAGTGGAGCCAACACATGCTAGAATGATGGACTAACTCATTAGGCATGTTAAGCTAGTGAGCAAAATTACACTACAAGTGCAAGATGCAAGCAACCAGTGACTAAACCAGCCAAAAATAGAGCTTAAACATGTTAAAATATAGCCTAAAACATGCTAAGATCAAGCCATGAAATGGTAGAAACGCATGCTCAAATGTTAGGCCATTTATGCATACAAACAAGATACAAGGAGAGGGGATCACCCTCTCCTATTTTGGACCACAAAACCAACTTTCCACCACTGAAATTTCTCTAAGTTTCAGTGGTAGAAAGGCCAAACAAAGGATGCTCCAAAGGCTAAGAAAAGTGGCTCAAAAGGCTTTGCAAGCCAAAGAGCAGAGAGAGGGAACCACCCCCTAACAAGCTAAGACTCAAACCAATATTTTAAAGCCTCAAAAGCAGGGTTTTTTATGGTTGAAAAACCAGGTCAAAATAGCTTAAGGAGATGGCCAAGAACTTAATTAAAAACAAGCTTGAAAGAGGTAAATCCTTACCCTTGAAGCATAGCAACAAAACAGGTGAAATTCTAAGCCAAAACCAGCTTTGAGAGCTCAAATAGGACCTCCAAAAACCTCAGCAACAAGGTAGAGGTGTTTGGTCTAGGGTCTCTTTGCAAGAGTGTAGGAAATTCTCATTTCTAAGCACAATATAGGAAGAGAGAGAGGCTGAAATTTTGCTCACAAAATTATAGAGAGAGAGAGAGAGAGAGAGCCTACCCAAACTTGCCAACCTTCAAAAATGATAGATATGGCCTTCATATATGGCAAAAACAATAGCTTGGTCAAAAATATCTGATCAAGGGACAGTTGGAGCAGTGTGGAGACAGTTGGAGGTAAAATATCTGCGAAAAACTACTTTTCCTCATCAATGGCCGGCACTGCTTCATTGATGGCAGGCGCTTGATCATTGTTGGCCGGAAAGAAACACTCTTGGAGGGCAGGGGGCCGGCATTGGCCATTCATGGCTGGCACATGGCCAAAAAATCTCATTCATGGCCAGAAACTTCCACCTTTGGTTGGCCAGAAAAATCTACTTTTTGGCCCCAAATTCAAATGGGAATATCTCCTTTGTCTGGACACATTTGCAGGTCATTCTTGAGCCTAAAATGAAGCCTTGGAAGTCTTCTTTCCAATGGTGAAAACTTCACATCAAAATTCCAACTGTGCAAAACGTTATGCTCCTTTGAGTGAAGACTGCTTAGTTTCGATCCTACCCGGATTCATGTCGAACTTCTCCTAAACTAGTTTTCTTCTCTCCTCTCCCATTTTATTCAACTCCAAACCCCTAAATAAGGTGTTTTGAAAGAATTTTCAAATATTTCACCTGTCTTCCATTTATTTCCACTTTATCCTTGCTTGATTTATCGAAAAGCGCAACATTTAACAAAATGCGAACGTCGGAACATCGTAGAATCTTGTTTTCAAAAATGTTTTAAAAGAGAGGGTTTTAAGATCTAAAATCTTTTTTGGTCCAAGAATGGGGTGTAAGGTTGGGATTTGACTCCTTTTGCCGAAGAAATCGAACCTTTGGCACTACACAACTTTCATCACCAAGTAAACAATCAGTAGTGCCCAAGTTTTAAGGGCGGTAAAAAATGGGGTGTCTACAGTTGCCCCTCTCTGACAGAGCTTAAAGTCATGAAATGATGTGAGTGAATGTCAAAGCCCAGAGACGACCTATTTTTGACAAGGCCGAAGATTTGGACAAACAAACGAAATGTAAATGCAGTTGGTTGAACCCGAAGGTTGCCTACGTATCCCTTTGCAAGGAATCAAACCAGCGTAGTTCTGGGGCAGGATGCAAGATGATACATAATATAACAAAATAGTGTAAATGATATACAATGCAATGAAATAATCAAACCACAAGCAGTACAAAACCACACAAATATCATAAAGGGATGGAGATGCAAAATCAAACTACGTTTAACACAAAAAAGGTGCCGGAACCCTCAAACCACAATTCTCTTAGTGGAATAGGCGTGTGCACATGTAGAACTGTGTGTTTCGCAGAAAGAACACAAGTGATTAGGTGGGATGATATAAGTGAGGAATGATCTACTGAGGAAAGATCGTGATCCTATATGCAACAAAACAAAATACGATGCAATGGATGCAGTGAAGAAGGCGTAATCCATAACACATCTTACCTAGAAAAGGCATGGGTACAAAACAGACCACGTCTAACATAGAAAAGGTACCGAAACCCTCAAACCACAATTCTCTTAGTGGAATAGGCGCATACACATTATCACAGAACCATGCTTCAACGAAGGAAATGTATGAGCACATGCCAAACTAAGCTTAACATGGAAAGGATGCAGGCGATAAAACAGATATGATGCCATAGATGTAACAGATAGTGCAATAGATGCAAAAGGGATGACATACTCCAACCATGCTGAACTCGTGTGAAGAGGTCTGAAAACAACCAAACAGGAATGTGTTCCACTCATCCTGAGATAAATTCCAAACACGCTGAAATCGTGTGAGGAAAAGAACACTCTAACCACGCTGAACTCGTGAGAAAAGGTCTGAAAACAACCAAACAGGAATGCATTCCACGCATCCTGAGATAAATCTGAAAACAACCAATCAGGAGTGCGCTCGACGTAACTTGAGATAAATTCCAAACACGCTGAAACCGTGTAAAGAAATGAGCACTCTAACCACGCTGAAACCGTGAGAAGAGATTCGAAACAACTACTCAGGTGTGCACTCGACACAGCTTGAGATAAATTCCAAACACGCTAAAACCTTGAGAAGAGATCCGAAAACAACCACTCAGGTGCGCACTCGACGCAACTTGAGATAAATTCCAAACACGCTGAAATCGTGTAAGGAAAGGAACACTCTAACCACGCTGAAATTGTGAGAAGAGATCCGAAAACAACCGCTCAGGTGCGCACTCGACGCAACCTAAGATAAATTCCAAACACGCTGAAATCATGTAAGGAAAGGAACACTCTAACTACGCTAAAACTGTGGGACGAGATTAGAAAACAACCGCTTAGGTGCGCACTCGACGCAACCTGAGATAAATTCTAAACACGCTGAAATCATGTAAGGAATGGAGCACTCTAACCATGCCAAAATCGTGAGAAGAGATCCGAAAACAACCGCTCAAGTGCGCACTCGACGCAACCTGAGATATATTACAAACACGTTGAAATCGTGTAAGGAAATGAGCACTCTAACCACGCTGAAACCGTGAGAAGAGATCCGAAAACAACCACTCAGGTGCGCACTCAACGCAACCTAAGATAAATTCCAAACACGCTGAAATCATGTGAGGAAATGAACACTCTAACCACGTTGAAACCGTGAAAAGAGATATGCAAACAACCACTCAGGTGCGCACTCGATGCAACCTGATATAAATTCCAAACATGCTGAAATCGTATAAGGAATGGAACACTCTAACCACGCTGAAACCGTGAGAAGAGATCTGAAGAAAAACAATCAGGAGCACGTTCCACGCATCTTGAGATAAGCCCCGGGGGACAACAATCCCAAACACTGCACAACATGAAAGGATAAATGATACAAGATAACACAAGATGCAAATAAATGTAATAAGTGTGATAATATGATACATGTTACAAGCAATGTAATGCATGATGTTGACGGAATGCAATGAACAAACAAAGTGGCACTTTAGAAAGCACCTCATGGGGTGAGTGGCGATGAACCACTCTACTCTGACGGGGATCTCCCCTTGTGTTCTTCGAACTCTTACCTTCAACTCACAGTTCAAAGGTCTTGAAATGCTGACAATGGGTAACCTCTGCATGTAGAAGCCACGAATACCACTTTTTCTTTCCGATTATATTCACAACTTTCCCTATTCTCCAACGGGGTGACAGACTAGGTTAGTTCAATATCCAGAATTGAGGCGCACACATGCTATCTCTACCTATAGGGCTACCATACAGATGTCAAGCCGAGAATACACCCCTGGGTATTTAAACCAGACTTTAGTCTCAGAAATTCCAAACCTTTGTGTTCTAGACATCGCCATTCGAACTCTAGTTTCCACCATCGCAGTTGGTCTCCTAGGAACTCATTGCAAACACAGCCAAGATGCCTCTAGTAAGGAATGATATTCAGGGATAGCACTTTGATTGCCATTCTGGCTTTGAAGCAGGCTTGAGCTTGAGCTTGAGCTTGAGCTTGAGGTAGAGGCACACTCATACTTCGGAGCAATGGCATGGCCTGAGAAAGTACACCTAGAATGTAGTCCCGGAATTCTTTGAAGGTGAAACAAACTCAGATGCTTCGATTTTCCCTCTTTTCTTTTGCTTTGCAGTCTGGAACCTATATAGCTTCAGATAGGTCCTTGTTTTACTGTTCTCACATGACTTGGGTTGAACCTTGTAGTTTACGCAAGAAGGAATTCTGTTTTGCACATATGTGGAGAACGACACAGCACTCTGAGCACAAAACGATTTGAAATTGAAATTGAAAAAAAAAAATAGTTCTTGACTAGGTATTGAGCCTACAACTGACCACCGCACACCACGACTCAACAAAGAGAAAACGAAGGTAAAACAACCTAAACAAATCTATTGACACTCGAAACGACTCAAAACAAGAATCGAAAACAACACACAACACTCGAATGTGTTCCAAAGGCGAGAGACCTCTCGGTTCTTGGGGAGCCCACAGCTTCTCCAAGTAATGTTTCCCACCCTTTCTCATTTGTGATTCTCACATCACTCTGGCACTCAATCTTTATTTTTCTGAAAAAGCCCTTTTTCTCACTTTTTCTCTCAGCGCACATCTCTCTATTCTTCAATCTCTCTTATTTTTTATCCCTCCCCTGGGTGGTTGATGGATAAACAGGAAGTTGTTGGCTCTTGCCCCTAGTATTCTACTAGATTCTCTTTCTTTCGCTCACAGCTAGTGAGCTCTTACACGTAGGGGGTTGTGATGTGACTGCATGTATAGCAGATCTACAACTGACATCGGTTGACGATGCCCCTGGCTATCTTGATCGAGGTGAGTTACAGCATGTCCCACCGGCGAAGTATACAATTGATTGGTCTCACACATTGCATTTTCTATGTCTCCATTCAGGGTCATATGCCAATTTGGGCGAGATCAAACCCATCTAGATGAGGGGGTCGAGCATCCAGCCTCATTTCTAGTTCGTGCTTCGCACTTGGCTTGATACCTCGCTGCTTGGAGGATGAGAGAGCTTTCGGTCCTTTGCTTCTTAGCTTCAGCTGTGATCTTTCTGGCGAATACGGTGCCCTTTCCGGCAAATATGTTGCCCTTTTCTGGCAAGTACGGTGTCAACGGGAAAAAGACAGAAAACCTGACTCAACTGTGCCCCTAGTTCATTATTTTGTTTTGACTTTCTACTAAAACAATTTTGATCAACATGAGAATTAGATTAACAGGCTTGTTTAATTTTTTGATTTGAAATCATGCAAGTCAGACTATGAGCACTGAAAATTTTCCTTTTTTGGGTCCAAGAAATGGTCCAGTTTTGGAGAAATGGAATAATTTTCAAGAGAATTAGTCAACCTCATTAAAAATTCTCAAAATTGTTTTTGCAAATGGCCACTGCTCGATCAACATAGAATTTACTCTTGAGATGCACAACCTCAGATTTGAACTTGAATTGTCTTGCAGCTGAATCTTCTAATGGAGTAGGACAACCGATTTTAAATGAAGAGAAGCCAATTTACACATGGATAGAATAGCCGAGTTGAACAAGGATAAACCAATCAACATGGATGAGCCAAGCAGGCGGAAAATGATGGGGGCCGAACTTCAGGATGAAGTTGCCTACGTATCCCAAACATGGGAATCAGGCCTGACGTAGTTCCAGGTTAAGGTTCACTCGAGTGTTGACACTCTTCTTTTATGCTCTAACTTTTGCCAAAACCTCCCTTCCAAGTTTTCAACCTGACGAGCTTTGTTTTCCTTTTCTTTTCATTTTTTTCTTTTTCTTTTCATTTCTTTTCATTTTTCTTCATTTTCTCTTTTTCTTCTTTTCTTTATTTTCTTTATTTTTTTCATTTCATCTTTTTTCATTTTTGTTCTTTTCTTTTCTTTTTCTTGCTCTAACTTTTGCCTGGGTCACCATTCCGGGTTTTTGGCCCAGCCAGCCACTCAAGGGTAGAAAAAGTTTAACTTTGTCCATGTTTATCAGTTTGAGATCTCGAAGCCATCTGAATCCCGTAGAATGGCTATTGTTCGCTGATGATGTCGGAGTCCATCCAATCGGGTCTGAATTTGCCCCTATTGTTGTGGATAGGAACTCGATTGTCCTTCAGCAATAAATTTTCTTCTTCTAGCTATTGGAATTTGGCTTTCTTGCCAGTATTCATTGGTTTGCGAAATGACCCATCTTTTGAATCTTCGAGCACATCTGACATTTTTGCCCCTAGTTCAAGAGATACTTCTGATCTAGCTTCGCAAGCTTCCTTTGATAACATCTGATCTTCTTGATCTGACCTTTCTTGCCCCTAGTTCAAGGGCTGCTTCAAATCTGGCCTGGCGGGCCTCCTTTGATGTCATACAACCTTATTGCCCCTAGTTCATGGGCTGCTTCAAATCTAGCCATGCAAGCCTCACATCATGGTTGATCGTTGAACATTCTAAATCAAAGTTCAAGGTTTGAAAGCAAAAAGGGGTCGAGTCTCGAGGTTGAGAGCAATCCTACGCTGCACAATCTCAAGATCAATTCCACACATGTCTTCGCAGGACCACGCAAAACATTTTTTGAAATCTTTTAAGAAAGCGACTAGTCGTTCGCCCTGAAGACAATGTAGAACCAATCTGGATCAAGCTAGGATCCTTCTCAGCACTCACATTAACAAACATGATCTCATTCATTAAGGGCTTAGCATGCCTCTCTTCCTCTTAATTGATCAAATTTTGCAAATCCCGAGAATTCTTCTCTCTTTGTTTTCATCACAGTATTCAAAAAGTTTTGAAAAACTTAGGTCAATACAATGATTTCAAGGCACAGAAAAGTAGGTGAAAATCTCTGCCGTTTCATTCAAATCTTCTGGCACAACTAGCTTCAGTAACAGAAACAGACTCAAAAGAAATGGTGTAAAAGACACACAAAACAAGATAGTGATGTCCGAGGTAACACCCCCGATATCACCTAACTCTAACACAACAAGACTGACTCAATACAACAAAACAGATTCAATACAACACAATAGAAGTGACTCAATACCCAAGTCAGAAAGTACAATAACCAACATTTGCACATTGCTCAAAACAGTGCATGCCATCCCCATATCTGGAGTAAACTGAGCACCATCAGCAGGTGGTTCATCCCCCGATCACATAATCACATTATCCCCCAAGTTCACTGATCTAGTGTCGATAGACTTTGCAGAGCCTAGTGCAATGATGACCTTGTTATCAATCAAATCTTGTATTTCATGGTGAAGACAAAAACAAAGGTCAGTGTCATAACCAGTTTGTTGATGGAAGGCACAATACTTGGCCTGGTTATGTGAGGGAGGGAGGTTATTTGGTAATGTGCGTGGTTTCAAGGGCTTCAGATGCCCCTTTCTGATCAGGACTTTCCAGGCCGCTGATAGAGACATATAGAGCGGGGTAAAAGTCCTCTGACCCCGGGGTGGATATTTTGCTGGTTATGGTGTCACGATCCAAACCCGCCCCTATGGGTATAGCACCATAACCAGCCAGTAATCCAAGATTATCGAAGGCCATCTTAACAGTAAAACAGTAATACAGAGTACAGGGGTTGACGGAAGCCAAAACAGTAATTAAAAGATGTTCAATGAGCTGTGACAGTCTATATGCAAAAGACTTTTCATAACATATATATAATTAGTACCAAACAGTATACACAATATTTATAATCATTCAGGATAGGGACTTAATCCCTATTAGAACAGTACAGTACAACCTCATTCAGTCTATACAGAACATATACAAAATGGGAGAAAAACTAGGACACCCCAAATAGCCGCAGCTTTAACAGTTCTGGAACCTCAAAGTGAGGCATGAAGGTTGGCTTAACAAAACAGGAGTTTGACCCAACGCTCCTAGCTTCGTTCTAGTGCCTGTACACCTACATATATATATATATATATATGTGCAGTGAGCTAAAGCCCAGTGAATAACATATGCATAAAGAGGTTAAGAATGAATGTCCTTTTAGTATTTAAAACAGTTATTTAAACAGTATAACAATTATTCGATCATAGCAGTCATAAGTGGTACATCCAATAACAAACAGTATAGTAGGTCTTAACAGACCGAACAGTCAATTGATGGCCATCATATCAGTAAACAGTAATGGTTCCAAACATGGGAACCGACAGAGATCTCTATGTCGATGGCGATGCAGTCTTGATAAAGAGGTTGCTATGGATGCCACGAATACAGTTCACAAATAGGACATCATTCATTCAATAATAGTATCATTTCAGAAAACAGTACAGTTCAATTGTTCAGAAGATAATTATTTTTGAACATATCTTTACAACATTGTTACTCACAGAGTTCTGGGCTACAGATAAGCTAGAGCGTCCCTGGATGCCAACCCTACACAGTTACAGAGTGAACACACACTAAGCTACATAGTTGGGAAAAATAATAACCTAATCTCTAATTTGCCTCGGTGTGGTTCTACATCAATATCCTCATTAAGATGCCCTAAACTAGGCCTAAGAATGCCTAGAATGGAATGAGGATGCAAAGATGCACTTTGAAACACTTTTCAAAATTTTTAGAAAACAGGGGTCTCGCTCGAGCGTGGATTTCTACGCTCGAGCGGACATGCTGACAAAGGGGCTTCGCTCGAGCGTGACTTCCGTCGCTCAAGCGAACTGCAAGCTACAGTGAAAATACTGGATGCTCAAAATTCACGCTCGACGGGCGCTCGATCCCCGTTCGAGCGTGAGACACAAGTCCTCGCTCGAGCGTGAACTCTCTCGCTCGAGCAGACTGTAAACTCATGCAAAGTACAGGATACATGAATTTCACGCTCGAGCGTCACTTTTATCGCTCGAGCGGACTTCTTGATCCAGAGTGTACGCTCGAGCGTGGAGTTCCTCGCTCGAGCGTGAGTCCAAATTCTGGAAGTTCCAGATTTGAACCTCAAGCTCAAAATCAACTTTAAATGTACCAAAATCAATCTTTTTGGATAATTTTCTGGAAAACACTTGTAAACTCATAATATGACATGTTTCAAAGATTAATTTGAGAAATCCAAGCCCAAGGGTAGTTCAATAGAGCACAATTTTCATCCGAAGTTCAAAAACATAATTTAAATGTGACATGCAAGTGCTCAACCAAATTCAAAGCTTCAATGTAAACTCAAATGAGTCAAAACTTCCAAAAACATGATGAATTCATGTACTAGAACTATAGTATGAACATGCATGGAGGAATTCTTATGAAACAATCTCAAAACTCAACAATGTAAACATACATGCATGAAATAAGCTTCAATCCAACAATCTTGAACCAAATTATGACCTTAGGCTTCTATTTACCATGAAACATGCAAGAACTCACTTGAATACACAATTAAAAGAGTAAGTCTCCTACCTCAAATCTTGTATGTTAAGGTGGAGGGGCCTAACTATGCAATCCTTTCTTCAATTTTTCAAACTCTCTAAGCCAATTCACAATGAAACAAGCTATCTCCTCTCTCCCTCTCTCTCTAGTCGGTTGAACTCTCAAGGATGAACAAGAATGATGTATAGCCTAGATAAAACAAGACTAAACAATTTCCTAGCAAAGTCCACTTAGTGGCAATTAGGTAAATAGAGTCAACCCTTGCAATTTATCATTAATCAATCTAATTTAATCGTACCAAATCAAATTTCAATTAAATGTAACATAAATTCACATAAATTCCAATTAGCGTAAAACATTAGTCAATTTCTGGTTCGGCAGCCGATAAGGCCTTCAATTTACAATTTAAACACATCACATGAACAGATAGTTTAGTAGACAAACAGATAGACATGCGTTTAAACTAATACACTCAATCAATCAGTTCAGAATTTCAGTCAATCAGTCAGTTAACATGCTTAATCATAGATTAGCACTAATCAGTGATGTTATCAGTAAACAGTGGTAAGGGTTGTCACATATGAGGTGGTCGGGTTAGATGTACTGGCGAAAGGAGTAGCAGGTGCTGACTGGGTTTGCTGATCTCTTCCGAGTGTAGGATTGAAGCTGAAAGGAGCGTTTCTGGTACAACAGCCCTTTTCTCAGCTTGCCCCTTGATTCAGAATGTTCTCATTGCAAATAGAAAAAGTGTCATCCACAATCTTTGCAACAACTGCAAGCACTTGCTATTTGTTCAGCCTTTCAGCTTTCAAAGCCTCAACAGCCCACTGAAGATGTCCATGGGAACCAATGCCTGCCCCTACCTTGTTTTTACCGCTTGCCTCCACTTTGCTAAGAGATTGGCCTTCTTCCAAGGCAGCCCGTCCCAAGGTTGGGGAGCCTTTTGACATGAAATCCCTAGTATGTGATGTGGTTGATGACAGACTCAATATCCCAAAGGCCAAATCTGCCAGTATTCTCTGAAGATCTTTAATCATTTTTATCAGCTCAGAAGTAGTGGGTTTGCAGGTTTGAGATGATTGGGGTTCGAGCGCATCCATCATGCACAAGTCCGAGCTTTCTAGAATGAACACCTCAGGCTTGGGTAGATGGGCCTGGATGATGTATATGCTGGGGTTATAGGTGGATGGAAGTGTGTGTGTAGACGTCCCCGAACATCCCAGGAGGGAATCCCGTTTTGTTCATTGGGCTCACTACAGTTCAGGACTCAATGTCACGGTCTTGTATCTAATCTCGCAGAGTGCAATGCAAGACCGATGGCTCATCAAAGAGTCCAAATCTGACAAATCATTTTTGAAAACAGATTTTTTGAAAGAAGTGCCAAACAAGAATTGCTTTCCCAGATACAGAGTCGCCACCTAAATATTTATTTTGGGGGAATTTAGGAAACTCTGACTCATGCCTAAGGCCACGTGTCCGTCATCACCAAAGTTGCCTCGGCTCGGGAACTTGGGTACAATTGGGAAAGATCACTTCGTGAGCACCCCCGCTCGCCCGATCAAAGATCGGCCTCTACTAACCATGATATCTAGTTTTGAAAACATTATGCGTTCTTATTCCGGTTATTAGCCTAGATTTACTATGTGATGCGCACAGTATACAAGTATAGACTGGATCGCCTAAATTGGAACAAAAATTTCATGTTTGTTTATTCGAAAATGGTTTGATGGTGCTACTCGCAAGTAGGCTAAAATATGGATTTGCCACCCTCAGGTGGGCTTAGAAACACAAGATGATTTGCCACTATCTAGTGGGCTTAAAACTCACAGTCAATGCATATTCCAATTTAGATAATCCAACCTTCACCCATAGGCATTCAGGCAGGTATATCACATATGCAGTTAGCCTCATGGTAAACATGCTATCATGGCAGTCACTCACACACATGCAAGGATGCTAAAGCATAAGTACTTACCGAGTACTCCAAGCCAAAACAGAAACTAGTTAATAATCATATGCATGATCCTAGTTCATGTTAAGATGGCTAATGTAGCACATACAGGTATGCAACTAAGATAGGCTCGGCTATTCTAAGATGGCATATGATGATGCTACAGCTAACGCGTATTCAACTTGGAATTAAAATACAATGCAGCTAGCATGATGCGCCGAGCCCGGTGCATGCAATACAAATGAATGATGCAAACATGCTATCATAAGTATGCTAATTGAAATATGCCCTAATCTAACCATCATAAGCTGGTAAATAAAAGAGAGAAAGACATGGGGTTAGAAGACACGCACACTTATTACAATTGTGCCCTCACTCAGAGGGTCCGAATAAATAATACAATCCAAATGAATAATTAAATATTACAAAACCCTAATTAATTAACAAATTAACTAGGAAAGCAATAAATTAGCATGCAAATCCATGTACCACCTCAACTTTGTTCCGAATGATGAATGATGCATGTTCGAGTTGCCTTGCGCGAAAATCCATTGCGATGCCCCGATTCGCCTCTGTTTACACTTAATCCCAGAATGCTGTGCAAGGCTTTAGAAAGTTGTTGATTTTTGATTTGCTGCAACAGAGAGCAAGAAAGGGGCATGGCAAAGTATTTTCACATATGTATTTACACCTCGATCTTCGTGCTACCAATCACGTATCTCGATGCATGATGGCTGAGGAGTCAAATTGCACGACTCGATGTGAAATGAATGCACATATAAACACAAGGCCTAGACTCCATCATGGTTAATCCGGAGTGTCGGCGACCAGGAATTGAGACACGTTCCATCACTTGGAGTACGAAACGTCCCTCGTTTCCCGTGTTTGGGCTAACTCCTATCTCAAACACAATGCAAATGAGATGGCATACACAATGCGATTAACATGGCATACATAATGCTCTAACATGAAACCTAGCATACGCAATGCTATGGACTGAAATGGCATACACAATGCAGGATGGACTTACACCAATATGAGTGGACTTCAGCCACACTCACATCAGTGGTCATTATGATGGAAATGAGATGATCGAAACACATACAAACATGCACGATGCAAAAGACCGATCCTAAGGCATCAAGTGGCACTCTACCAAAGCATGGCAAGGGATGAAAGATGGCATACAAACACACAATTTCCAGCTTTGAAATAATATGTTCAATGGTCACGAATCATGGAAACATGTCACCCAAGGCTTGAAATAGGCCCCGAAACTCAAAACTAGGCAAATGCATTGGACCACAAGTATGCAAAGCAAGCATTATTTGATCATGAAGCATGAAAATAGAGCCAAGGCAGTCCTAAACATGCACCAAATCAGTTTCAAGCATGACCAAAAAGTGCTAACATGAAGGGCTAAAACAACATGCGACATAGGCTAGTAAGCATGGTTTACATGGCATGTATATGAAGCACAAGAGAGGTCACCAAACCAGCCACAAATAGGAACATGGCATGCTAAAATATGCCCAAATAACCACTGAAATGTACCCAATGCATGCAAAAATGATGGGCTCCTTTGGAGGGCCATGAGGTGGATTACTCAACACATACAAGAAGAACACTTAACATGGCAAAACCAACTCTGGAAATCAATTATGACAGCCCTAAAACTCACCAAAAAGGCCCTAAAATGGGTCAATGAAGCATGCAATGAAAGGTCCTCTTGAAAGGCCTTGAATGGGATTGTTCTACACATGCATCAAAGACACAAAATATGGCCAAAAAGGCTCTGGATAGAGTCAAGGTAGACCTCAAAACTCACCAAATAGGGCCTGAAATGTGACTTCACAACATGCAAGTAGGAGCTCCTTTGGAAGGCCAACAAAGCTAGTAAAGAGAACAAGGGGTGAGAGGGTCACCCCTCTCTGATTTTAGGGCTCAAAAACACATCTAAGCCACTGAAAATTTCAGTGGCTAAGAGGCCAAACCAAGGCTAATGCGAATGCTCTAATGTATAGCCCTAATGATGAGGAAATGAAGCATGCCAAGAGGAAGATGACCCCAAACAGAAAAATTCCCTTAATCAAACTTCAAGAGGGGCTCAAAATATGACTTTTTTTAGTTTATAGAAAATCTTGAAAATGCTTTCAAGTAAGGCTAAGATATCATGCAAAATAAGCCCTAAAAGAGAGATGAAGCATACAAGGATGTAGGAGACCTCAAATAGAAAAGTATCCTTAATCAAACTTCAAGAGGATCTCAAAATAAGACACTTTATAGTTCATAACAAAACCCAAAAATGCTTTCAAATAGGGCTAAGCTATGGAGCAAAATAATGCAAGAAAAGGAGAAATGGATACTTACCCTTGTCACACAGCAATGCAGCAACTTCTGGACCAAGTTGGTGAACCTTCAACCTCTGTAAATCAATCCCAAGGTGCTGGAATGGATGGTGGAGGTGGTAGGCTATGAGGTGTAGTGTAAATGACCAAGGACAAAGGTGTTTGAAGGCTTGAAGTAGAGAGATGGAGGGGAAATGGGTGTATGCCTTAGCCAAGATTGTTCAACCCTTGCAAAATGAGAGGGAAGCCTCTCTTATACAAGAGGAAAGCCATGGCTTCTTGGAGAAGCCTCAAGAGGGGGTCAAAGCTTCTAAAAGAAGCTTGACCAAAAGGGTCAAGCTTCTTGAGGAAGCTAGACCAAAGAGGCAAACTTCTCCTAGAAGCTAAGCCAAGGGGTCAAAATCACCTTAAGAAGACCAAACAAAGGGCTAAAAACACGGAGAGTGGGTCAAATGCCACACAGCTGGCACAGTTGTATGCAACTCAGGAAGGCCAAAAAGCAGAAGGTAGGCCGATCAGGTCAAATGGTTAGCCGACCAGGCCAGGTGGTCGGCCAGCCACCTTTTGTGGTAGGCCAGCCAAGTCAAAAAGTCCAACTCAAAAAAGGTGGTCGACCTACCCATATTGGTGGCCTCCCAGGTGAGTACAACACAATGGTGGTATGAAAAACCAGAAATTGTGGCTCAAAAGTGAGAAAAACCAGTTTTTTGTCAAGAAAAACCGGCTGGAGGAGAGAGAAAATGGTTTTCAAAAGAATTGCTGGTCTCCCACCATCCTACCACCTTCCTAGCAATGGGGTTCGGGGGTTCGGGGGCCAAAACGCGCGGCCTGGGGCCCCGAAAACAGGCTGTTAAGCACCGGAGGTGGCGTATGACCACGAAGGTGGTCTCCCAGGCCACAGTGTCCCTCGAAAGGGAGGAAACAAGGTATTTGCCAAAAATCGGAGCAAACGGAGGTAGTTAAGCGGTCTCGAACCGAGGCACACGGCCGACGGCTCCGAAAATCGAAAACTGGCCTCCAAACGGGAAAAATGGCCTACGACCACGAAACGTAGCCCATGGCCACTGAGAGATGGTCTATGAGACCTCTCCCTCTCTTCAAGAAAAGAAAATAGAGAAAACAGGACCTGGTTCGCAAATCGAGGCAAAGCACAAAAGAGCCCCGAAGTCCGGAGGCAAGGCTCGCAGCTGAGACTCTGAAACTCCAGAACGAGCACAATATGCACTATCACCAAGCACTCAATCGGTGATGTCTGAGTCTTAAGGTCGGTCGAAAATGGGGTGTCTACAGTATGGATGAGATTGAGATGTAAAGGTGACGAGTCAGTGCTAACCTGAGGTCCTTTTGTTGGAGCTATGGTCTCTTCGTCAATAAGATCTTGAATCTTATGACAGAGGCAGATGCAACGGTTCGTATCATGACCGTGTTATTGATGATAGGCACATTATTTAGCTGGGCCATATCTTGGTGGAAGAGGATTTGGAAGGGGTTGGGGTTCTAGGAGCTCTAGGTACCCTTCTTCTCGCAGCATTCTCAAAGCTTGAGAGAGACTCATGTAAAGATGATGGAAATTTCAGGCTTGGGGCTGAGTTGAAGTAGTTGGTTTTTGGCCATTGAGGGAAGTGGTGATAGTGTCTACTTCTGAGCATTTCCCAGTTGTGCTACCATTAGTAGTAGCATTGGAACGGCAAGCAACATTCTTCTTCAAATGCTCATCTTCTTCCATAAAAATCCCATGTCTGAGGGTATCCTCGATTTGAACCCCTATTTCATGAAGGTCTGAAAAAGTAAACAGAGGTAGAACAATCAGCTTTTGCAGCAACTTGCCATGAAGATTTCGAACAATCATCCTGATCTGATCTTTGTCGGAAGGCCTTGTAGTCACTATTGAGGCCTTTGCTCTCTATCTTGTCACGAATTGTGAGAAACCCTTATTTGGCTCTTGGCGGGTGACTTCGAGATCACGAGTTATGACCTCGATCTATGTGTTGTAGGAGTATTGAGCAACAAAGGCCTCAGCCAGCTCTTCCTATTTCTATTTCACATAGTCTTCCAATTTAGCATACCAAATTACGGCTATTCCGGATATGGTTCGGCCGAAGAGAGACAACTTCTGGGCTGGGGTCAAACCCATTGACCTCAGGACGTCAAAAAATAGGCAGAGGTGCACCATTGGGTCTCCAGAGCTGTCGAAGCGGTCAATATGCGGTATCTTGAACCGCTCCGGTAAGGTAACTGCAGATTCAGTATACCCGTCCTGTAAATCTGGGATGGAGTTCACTCCTTGTGCTCGCTTGAATAACTTCTCCAGTTTATTAACCTTAAGTGCAGTTGGGTCAACCTCAAATTCAAACGGAGCTTTGGTTTGATAAACAGGAGCTTTAGAGGCCTGTGCTGGGATTGGCTCCGCCGAATTACCCTGAGTCTCTTGGACATTAGTAGTATGGATGGTGGCTCCGGGTGTCGGGTTACCCGTGGAAGGTGCATGAGATGCAGAAGCCGCAGCCAGCTATGGCTATTGTTGTTGTAACCGGGTTATCACTTCAGCCTGACGAGCCGTGACTTCAGCCTGACGGACTGCGTCCTGTTGCAGTGCCTCGATTGTTTGTTGTAGGTGCTGTATTTGTTCTCCCACACTGGCTGGGGAATACTGAGCCATGGGAACGGGTGATTGATCTCGTGCTGAGCTGAATGCAGACAACTATTCCCAGCCAGACTAAACCCGGGTGAATTGAAGTGTGACTGCTGTAGAAACTGCACTGGTGAATTCTACCTCAACCTCATTCGTCTTGTAACCGATGGGGGTGAGGTAAACATAGGTTGCTTCTGAACCAATTTTTGACCTGACGAAGTCCATCGATACAAGTCCAGAGTACCCGAGGGATATTGGAGCCTTCTGAAGCTATGGTTGCAGGACTACCTTGCAAAAGAGAAAACAGACAGCATCTCAGCCTCAAAACTGATACCCTCAAATACTGATGTCCTCAGACTGATACCCAGACTTGCAATTGATACGTACATTCCTGTAGAGACACACCCTAACAGTACATATCAAGCAAGTGAGAGCCAAAACACCCTTATGGGGGGGTAGGGTTTCCCTGTCCTAGTTTCGTTAGGAACTATGATTTCACTACGCACGCATGCAGTTTCAAACAACCTACATTCGGGTGAGCAACCTGTACAAACTGCACTGGTGAATTCTGCTTAAACCTCGCTCATCTTGTAACCGGTGGGGGTGAGGTAAACACAGGTTGCTTCTGAACCAATTTCTAACCTAACAAAGTCTATCGATACAAGTCCATAGTACCCGGGGGATATTGGAGCCTTCTGAAGCTATGGTTCCAAGACTACCTTGCAAAAGAGAAAACAGACAGCATCTCAGCCTGGTTTCACTAGAATGGATATGAACATAGCTAAATAACTGTGCTCTCTACTTAATTCTGTCCCAAAATTTTCTGCCTCAAAACTGATACCCTCAAATACTAATGTCCTTAGATTGATACCCAGACTTGCAACTGATACGTACATTCCTGTAGAGACACACCCTAACAGCACATATCAAGCAAGTGAGAGCCAAAACACCCCTATGGGGGGGAGGGTAGGGTTTTCCTGTCCTAGTTTCGTTAGGAACTAGGGTTCCACTACGCACGCATGCGGTTTCAAACAACCTACATTCGGGTGAGCAACATGTCCTAGTTTGGAATGGTCTCTATGGCTTCTGATATGCAACTAGGTCAAATGGTCAAAAAGGGTGCCTTGGCGGTGATCCTGATCCAAGGTTTATGTTCCAATCATGGCAGAGCCCGCAACCGGTCAACCTTTTGGCAAGCTTTTCTAAGCGAGCCTCCGGCAAACCATTTAGGAATAGCAGATGGTAAACACTGTGACTTAGGCATACCTATGCAAATGCAATGCAAAGAAATACATAAACGTAGATAAAACAACATATCACGAGTTCGAGTCAAGTTCTCTAAATCTCCAGCGGAGTCGCCAGAAACTGTAGACTCAACTTTCTTCACGCGCCCCCCCTTTCGGAGAGGGCGCGAATTGGTCCTCTACGGTTCAGACTTCTGTTACGGTTCTGAATCTAATCTCACAAAGTGCAATGTGAGACTAATAAACACCAAAGAGTCCAATTCGGCAAATCATTTTGGAAAATCAGATTTTGAATCAAATAATGCCAAAACTGGATTTCTTTGCCAGATTACAGAGTCGCCACCTAAATATTTTATTTTGAGAAATTTAGGAAACCCTGACTTGTGCCAAAGGCCACGTATCCATCATCACCAAAGTTGTCTCAGCTCAGGAACTTGGGTACGAGAGCGAAAGGTCCTGAAATGAGCACCCCCGCTCGCCCGATCAAAGATCGGCCTCTACTAATCATGATATATTGTTTTATAAACCTTATGTGTTCTTATCTAGTTATTAGCTAACTTTACTATGTGACGCACACAAGCAAGTATAGACTAAGTTGCAAGACTTGGAACAAATCAACTCATGTTTGTTTTCGAAAATGGTTTGAAAGTGCTACTCGCAAGTAGGCCAAACCAGCTATGGACAAACCTCAAAGATGCCAAAATAGAGGCTAAAATGAGCTGAGATGATAGCATGAAAAGTAAGAAAATCATGTTCATGTATTGGCTCACCAAACAAGGCATAAAACACAACTCTCAAAAGTAATGAAAGAGTGGAATATGTGAGAGTGTGACAATGATATATGCTCTGAAATCACATGCTAAATGATGTCATATCATGCACATAACTCAAACAAAGCATGCTAAAGACCCTGAAACTCAAAGCTAGTTAAGGCACATTTACACTATAGCTATACAAAGCAAGTCACATATGATCAAAACCATTCAAAACAGAGTTAAAGCATGCTAAAGAAAGGCCAAAAACATGCTGGAGTGGAGCCAACACATGCTAGAATGATGGACTAACTCATTAGGCATGTTAAGCTAGTGAGCAAAATTACACTACAAGTGCAAGATGCAAGCAACCAATGACTAAACCAGCCAAAAACAAAGCTTAAACATGTTAAAATATAGCCAAAAACATGCTGAGATCAAGCCATGAAATGGTAGAAACACATGCTCAAAGGTTAGGCCATCTATGCATACAAACAAGATACAAGGAGAGGGGATCACCCTCTCCTATTTTGGACCACAAAACCAACTTTCCACCACTGAAATTCCTCTGAGTTTCAGTGATAGGAAGACCAAACAAAGGATGCTCCAAAGGCTAAGAAAAGTGGCTCAAAAGGCTTTGCAAGCCAAAGAGCAAATAGAGGGAACCACCCCCTAACCAACTAAGACTCAAACCAACATTTTAAAACCTCAAAATCAAGGTTTTTTTATGGTTGAAAAACCAGGTCAAAATAGCTTAAAGAGATGGCCAAGCACTTAATTGAAAACAAGCTTGAAAGAGATAAATCCTTACCGTTGAAGCACAACAGCAAAACAGATGAAATTCTGAGCCAAAACTAGCTTTGAGAGCTCAAATATGACCTCCAAGAACCTCAGCAACAAGGTAGAGGTGTTTGGTCTAGGGTCTCTTTGCAAGACTGTAGGAAATTCTCACTTCTAAGCACAATATAGGAAGAGAGAGAGGCTTCTAGAGAAAGGCTGAAATTTTGCTCACAAAATTAGAGAGAGAGAGAGATTTTGTGATTCTCACATCACTCTGGCACTCAATCTCTATTTTTCTGAAAAAGCCATTTTCTCACTTTTTCTCTCAGCGTACATCTCTCTATTCTTCAATCTCTCTTATTTTTTATCCCTCCCCTGGATGGTTGATGGATAAACAGGAAGTTGTTGGCTCTTGCCCCTAGTATTCTACTAGATTCTCTTTCTTTCGCTCACAGCTAGTGAGCTCTCACACACAGGGGGTTGTGATGCGACTGCATATATAGCAAATCTGCAATTGACATCGGTTGACGATACCCCTGGCTAGCTTGATCGATGTGAGTTACAGCATGTCCCACCGACCAGGTATACAATTGATTAGTCTCACACATTGCATTTTCTACGTCTCCATTCAGGGTCATATGCCAATTTGGGCAAGATCAAACTTGTCTAGATAAGGGGGTCGAGCATCCAGCCCTATTTCCAGTTCGTGCTTCGCACTTGGCTTGATACCTCGCTGCTTGGAGGATGAAAGAGCTTTCGGCCCTTTGCTTATTAGCTTCAGCTATGCCCTTTCTGGCGAATACGGTGCCCTTTCCGGCAAATATGTTGCCCTTTTCTGGCAAGTATGATGTCAACGGGGAAAAGACAGAAAACCTGACTCAACTGTGCCCCTAGTTCATTATTTTGACCATTTTTGTTTTGACTTTCTACTAAAACAATTTTGATCAACATGAAAGTTAGATTAACATGTTTGTTCGATTTTCTGATTTGAAATCATGCAAGTCAGACTATGAGCACTGAAAAATTTCCTTTTTTGGGTCCAAGAAATGGTCCAGTTTTGGAAAAATGAAATAATTTCCAAGAGAATTAGTCAACCTCATTAAAAATTCTCAAAACTGTTTTTGTAAATGGCCACCGTTTTTACAAATGATGATGGTGGTGGTGTTAGTGCTAGCAGTAGCAATAGTAATGGTAGTAAAATGATGGTGGTATTTATGAAAATAATGAAAATGGTAATTAAGTTGGTGGTAGTAGTAGTGGCATGATAGTAGCAGTAATGATGGTAATGATAGTAAAATAATGGTGATACTTATGGAAACAATGACAATGGTGATAAAGATGGTGATAATAGTAGTAGTAGCATGATAGGTGTGGTAGTAGTGGCGGCGCTGGCATGGTAGGTGGTGGTAGTGAGTTTATAATAATGTATATATATATGTTTAATATTTATAAATTCAATCAAAATTACGTAAGTTTCATATAATTTCAAATTTTCTTAAATTTTAAACTTACATTTTCCGACACTTAGGCCATAAGTCCATTTTTAAATCTTTTGGGACATTATGCTCAAGCTTTAATCTCTTTCAGCGAAAAGGACACAATTTGTCCAAAAAGACAACTATCTGTTCAAATTAACCTATATGTCTATCTCTTAAAATCACCTAATTCGTCTATCTGTTGAAATTCACCAATGTTATTTTTCTATTTGTTAAGTTCACCAAACTAACTATCTGTTGAAATTTGATACATGTTACTCATTCAACACCCGCTAAAGAATATCACACATTTCTTTACTTTACCACTACCACCTGCTACCACCGTTGCTAGCAACTTTTCCGGTGACTTTTCCGGCCAATTTTGCTAATGACTTTTCCAACGTGTCTTTATCAACAAATAATATTTTATCTTAAATCTAATGCCTTGTACCCACTTTAAAATGGACTTTTCATCAATTTTCTCTACATTTTAAGAGAGATTTAAATTTTTAAGTGATATTAATTTGGTGGTATTTATGAAAATAATGAAAATGGTAATTAAGTTGGTGGTAGTAGTAGTGGCATGATAGTAGCAGTAATGATGGTAATGATAGTAAAATAATGGTGATACTTATGGAAACAATGACAATGGTGATAAAGATGGTGATAATAGTAGTAGTAGCATGATAGGTGTGGTAGTAGTGGCGGCGCTGGCATGGTAGTTGGTGGTAGTGAGTTTATAATAATGTATATATATATGTTTAATATTTATAAATTCAATCAAAATTACGTAAGTTTCATATAATTTCAAATTTTCTTAAATTTTAAACTTACATTTTCCGGCACTAAGGCCATAAGTCCATTTTTAAATCTTTTGGGACATTATGCTCAAGCTTTAATCTCTTTCAGCGAAAAGGACACAATTTGTCCAAAAAGACAACTATCTGTTCAAATTAACCTATATGTCTATCTCTTAAAATCACCTAATTCGTCTATCTGTTGAAATTCACCAATGTTATTTTTCTATCTGTTAAGTTCACCAAACTAACTATCTGTTGAAATTTGATACATGTCACCCATTCAACACCCGCTAAAGAATATCACACATTTCTTTACTTTACCACCACCACCTGCTACCACCGTTGCTAGCAACTTTTCCGGCCAATTTTGCTAATGACTTTTCCAACGTGTCTTTATCAACAAATAATATTTTATCTTAAATCTAATGCCTTGTACCCTCTTTAAAATGGACTTTTCATCAATTTTCTCTACATTTTAAGAGAGATTTAAATTTTTAAGTGATATTAATTTTGATTATTAAACGGATTTAATTGATTATCATTTAATGCATTCAGTTTTAAGTGTTGAATTAGATCATCAAACACTTTCTTAGTGTAGTGTAGATTAGAGTAATGATATACAAACAAAATTTTCATACATAATTTCTATACATAATAATGTAACTCAATGTAGGCCATTCACTTTAATTCAAAACACCCCCAAAGACTGCATTTATTTATTAAAATAGGATCACCACAGCATTCTGGTGATACTTTTTGAATGAATTTTATGTATGGATAATTTTTTCCTTTAGATTGACCTCTTGTACTTGGTCACTTTCAATTCAAGTGTAATCTAGTAGTTTATTAATAAAATTTTCCTTTCTATTGCTTTCCTTTCAAATTTCTTTCTTCTTCTAAAGTTTCAAAGAAGTCTATAAATCTATCAAAGCATTAAAAACCACACACAAATGCCTAATAATTGTTTGTGTTGTAAAATTGGATCAAGATCTATCAATCCACATCTAACAAAAAATTAACCAAGGCCATATTATTGGGTTTGGTTAGATAGGTAATGGGCGCAACATTCAACATTACATGAGTGAGATTGATATATAAGAATCGTATTGTACCGTAGTTGTTCATAAATGAAAAGCGCATTGGTGGATAGTTTTTCCAAGTTTCATTTTATAGTAAAACTAGAGTAAGCTTTCACTATATGAAAGACTTTATTTTTATTTTACTAATGGAGTTGAATTTTTAAAAATATTTTTATATGCATGTTAGACACATACTAATAAATTTAATGATTTTTATAGCAAGTTTATTTTTTATATTAAAATTTCTCATTTTTATAGCAGTCAATTTAAAATTAGGGTAAACTACCAATAGGTCTTACTTTGGAGACTTATTACCCAATAGGTCCTACTTTGGAGACTTATTACCCATTAAGTCCTATTGATAAATTTATTAAGTGATAAAGATAAATTTATCAGTCTTTTATTTTTATGAATAAATTTATAGTGATAAATTTATCAGTCTCTTTGTTTTTATGAATAAATTTTTAGTGATAAATTTATCACTCTTTTATTTTTATAGTGTTAAATTTATTAGTTATGACCTGTAGGTAAATAAGTCTAGTTAATAGGACTAATTGGTAAGTACCCCTTAAAATTAAAACAAGTAAAATCTCTCTCTCACCCATATAAACACATACAAACTCAGAACTTTTGCAGTATGGAGAAGTTTCAAAATTTTGAATTGAGAAATTTCTTAGTTCACCAAAATGAGACATTTTAATTAATGTAATATCCAATTGAAAACAAAAAGAAAAGAAATCTCTTTCTCTGCTAAACACACGCATACAGATTAACATTATTTCACAAACACTAAAGGTCTATTATATTAAAATGGGAATTTTTCTCAATATAGATAATTTCTCAATTTCTTATTAATCAAATGAAAACTAAAAAAATGATAGGAATTCATCTAAGAGAACTTTGAAACTAGGAATTTAAGAAAATCTATTTGGGAAGCCATTCTTTTGGCAGTTTTGCGGACCATTTGGATAGCACAAAACAAAAAGAACTTCAATTCTAAGGAACCCAACTAGACTGAATTGGTGGACAAAATAAAGATCAAAGTGGCAGTTTCGGTGAAGCATTCATTTAACCTGATTGACTACTCCATCCATGATTTTGTTCACTATTTGGATGGGATTAAGAGTTATAAAGTTAAGATCAAGGGTTGATAGTTGTATTATGCTTGTATTCTTTGTTGCAACTCTTTAGTTGAGTTCTCATCAACTCCTTTCCTTTGGCTTTGACTAGCACATGATTGCATTCTTATATAGGTGCGAACCTAATTGGAATATATATTTGAACTATGATGCTTTTCAGCCAAGCCTTCATCTTATACTGTTTTCATTAGTAGTAAAATTAATTTTGTTGATAAAAAAAAAAAAAAAAAAAAACTTTGATACTAAAAATAATTGAAATATTTGTCTTAATAAAAATGTATCAGTTTTGTAAAATTAAGAAATTTCTCAATTTTTGTAAAATTGAGAATTTTCTCAAATTTGAGAAACCGAGAAATTCCACAAATTTCTAAGTTTATTATTTTATATGCATAATTTCATATTTAATATGAACATTGCTTCTAAAAAATATAAAATTTCATCCCAAATTTCTAAATTTTAGGAAAGCTCAAATTTCATCCCAAATTTCTAAATTTCTAAATTTTAGGAAAGCTCAAATTTCAAATTTCATTTTGGATATGGAGATGAACCCCAAAATTTCATATTTTGGCATGACGAGATTGTTTCTATTTGATGAAACACAAGGACATACAAGCAAAATAGTGGGAACCTAGTAAGCTTTAATTCTATCCAAATCATATGATTATAAATAAAATTTTCTTTTTGTTCATTTCCAAATGGTTTTGGTCCATATGACAATCAAGAATTGCAATAATAATAATAATAATAATAATAATAATCAGTGTGTTTGGTTTGAATTTTTTGGATTAAATTTTTTGAAAACTGACCTTTTTGATTTTCGTATTTTTTTGTTTTTAGTGAATATTTTAAAAATTTTAATTTTAATGTTTTTTTACTTTTTTAGATGCACCTTACTTAGATGTATCTAAAAAGTAAAAAAATTTATGAAAAAATATTTTAAAAAATTAATAAATACATAAAAATATTAAAAAAAATGTACTGAATTCTTGTATTTTTTTTTTTTTTTGTATTTTTGGTATTTCGTGAATTTTTAAAAGATTTTTTTTATAATTTTTTTACTTTTTAGGTGTATTTACGTTAGGCGTGTCTAAAAAGTAAAAAAATTGCTTAAAATATTAAAAAAATTCAATAAAAACAAAAAAATACAAAAAATAAGAAAGTAAAATTTTCTGAAAAGTATTTTTTAAAAAGTAGAAACAAATAAGGTGAATAATAATAATAATAATAATCATTGCTTTGAATAAGAAACAAAAAATAAAATCATGTTTTGTAATCATAAATGTGAGTTTGTTTGAGTCTCACCAACATAGTGATAATAAGGCCTCTTTTGGCAACTTGGTTATAATCTGCTTTTTGGATTATAACTCACCTCCTCTCTCACAAAAAAGCTATTTATAAGCTTCTTATAAGCAGCTTTTTACCAAAAAACTGATTATTACCAACTTCCCAAAATAGGCCTTATGTATTCAACTTTTGATATAGAAATTTTGTCATCACATCATTATTGTAGTTTTGTCATTGAAACTTATATATATTAAACAATGTGGCGGATATATGGTTCCAAAGTATATAATGCATGATCAATTCTCAATCAAGTCAAACGTGTTTAGTTTTGGTGTCTTAATTTTGAAAATTGTGAGTGGCCAGAAGAACAATTGTTTTCACAATGGAGAGAATGTGGAGGACCTTTTATGTTATGTAAGTATCAATATTCATGATAACTTACCAACACCATGAAATTTGTTAGGCCGTGAAAACTTATTCTACATATTGAATTCTTGCAAGCTTCCAAAGTTGGTAGGAAGAAATAACTTCGAATATAGTTGATCCCACATCGAGGGATTGTTCGCGTTCGCAGCGTGAAATCATCAGATGCATTCATAATGGGCTGCTTTGTGTACAGGAAAACGTGGTTGCAACACCAACCATGACTGTAGTTGTTCTCATGCTAAATAGCTTCTCTCTCACCCTTTCCCTACCTGCAAAACCAGCATTTTTTGTGCGTAGTAACATCGGTCTAGAGTTATTGTTAGGATTTTATCCTAAAGATTTTGTTATTTCGGCAACTTACAGAGACAATGGGCTTGTTTGATTTGTGTTTCAGAAACATGTTTTGGAAAAAAAAAGTACGAAAACATGTTTGGTTTGGTGTTTTGGAAAATTTGTTTTGGAAAATTGTTTTGAGAGAGAGTTTTGGAAAAAGTGATTGATTTGATGTGTGTGTGAGAGAGATTTGTTTGGAAAAGTTGTTTGGTTTGTGTGTTTTGGAAAATTTTTTTGAAAAAATTTGTTTGGTAGAAAAAATTTCTGAAATTTGTTTATAAAGAAAATTTCTGAAATTTTTTTCAGAAACATCAACCAAACAAGCCCATTGACTAGTCTACTGCAAAATAAGGGGAAAAGGGGACTGATTGACTAGTCTTGATTGGCTAAAAGCATGGGTCAATATTTGATGAAAATAAGTTAAACAGAGGCTAGACCTCGTTTGGGAACAGACTAATTTAGTAATTTTTTAGTTTTTTGGTTAAAATATGAGTTAAAAAAACTAGTATGTTTGGAATGACTTTTTAGTTTTTTACGAAAAGATGTGCAAAAAGTAGAGAAAAAAGAAAATCTTTGACTTTTTAATATGAATTGTTGATTTTTTAATTTTTTTAATAATTTTTTGACTTTTTAACTAAATGAGAAGGTTCCCAAACGAGACTTAAGAGTGAATATTTTCCAAGTAATTATTTTTGTAGGGCATGCGTTAAAGAAATGAAAGAAATCAGAGCAAAGTCTGCAAATTCGGCTGAGCAATCATGTTTATCATGCCCGCAAATTTGACTATCACGCCCGCAAACATGCCGCGATAAAAACATATTCGCAGTACTTTTTCTCTGCAGCCCGCAAAGGTGGTTTGCTCCTATGCATGACACAGTTGCACCTGCGACTGTCACAACCGTGCCTGCGATGGTACTCTCCCTTAGGTCTATTTACAGGACCTTTGTTGAATTGTTTTGGCATCTCTTCTGGATCACTCCACTTCTCTCCATAACTATTTTTTTTCATATTGCTTTACTTAGAGAGAGAGAGGTTTTTATGTGAGAGAGAGGTTTTTCAGAAAGAGTTTTGTAGTGAGGAAACTATGCCTCTGTCCTAAAATAATAATTTCTTTTGGGAAATTTAACTTTTTTTCATAATATAATTATTGCAATTTAAAAATGTTAATTTTTTAAAATTATCCTTTGATAATACATTTTTTTGGAAATATCAATTGCCATAATTATATTTTTTGTGTTAATGAATTTAAAAGAAGGGCAAAATAAGAAATTCATATTATTTTAGTCCTTAATTTTTGAAAATGGACTAACATTTTGGGACAATAAAAAATTGAATAAGGAACTAATATTTTGGAACAGAGGGAGTATTATTCTCTCCTATTGTCTTGATGATACATTAGTTCTTAGGTGTTTCAAGTTCATCATCAAGTTATAAAATTTCTTCACATCTTTCAAAAGTGATTATTGATTATGGATTTAATCCAAGGGAGTAATGGTTCACATAAACCTCATTTGTTTAACGAAACCAACTATAGTTTTTGGAAAGCTTGAATAAGAGCATACTTAAAATCTATTAATGAAAAAGTTTAGCAATCCATCATTAAAGGATAGAGTGAACCCATGATCACTGTAGGAGTGAGTATTCCAAAACCTATGGATAAGTGTGGTACTAATGATTATTCTAATGCAAACTGGAATAGCAAGACTATTAATGCTATTTTTGGTTTTGTCACCGAAGAAGAATTTCGTCGGATTTGTACTTGTGAAATAGCCAAAGAAGCATGGAATATTCTTGAAACAGTTCACGACACTAATGCCGTAAAATGTAGCAAACTTCAAAGGCTCGCACGTAGTTTTGAAATACTTTTAATGAAAGATGATGAGACCTTTGATGATTTGTATGCCAAACTCAGTGATATTGTTAATTCCTATTTTGCATTAGGAGAGAAAATTCCCGAATCTAAGGTTGTTACTAAAATTGTGAGATCATTACTCGTCCATTTTCAATCAAAAGTTAAGGCTATAGAAGAAGCTCAAGATGTTGATAGTCTTAAACTGGATCAATTGGTTGGAAACTTACAAACATATGAGGCTAACATTTTCTCATAGAAAAAACAAAAAGATGTTATATTTTTTAATAGCACTCATAAGAATGTTAAAACTGCCAAAGATGATGACAATTTTCAGTATGAAATGCTGGCTTTGTTTACAAAAAAGCTTTAACAATTTATGAGAAAGAAAAAGCCTAATTTCAAGGAATCAACTTCAAGGGAGCAAAGTAATGATGAGCAAAAATTTCTAAACCCGACAAAAAGAAGATGAAATTTCAAGAAATACAATGCTATGAATGTCAAAGGTATGGTCACATAGCACCCGAGTGTCCTTCTAAGAAAAGTAGAAAGAAAGCTCTTAAAATCACATGGGATGATGAGAGCAACTCAGAAAATGAGGAAGGAAATGAAGGTTCAAGTGAAGGTCCTTTCATGGCCTTTTGTGCAACATCTTCAATGCATGAGCAAGAAGCAACACACAATGCCTTGGTGGCAAGTCTTGATCTAGTCTCAAAAGATGAGAACACTTTTGATAGTGAAGGATTTTCAAGATAGTTATGTGAAGATGTACAATGAGTGATGCAACTTATCAAAAGCAAAAAGACGAACTCACTAATAGCTTGGAAGAAAGTGAGAAGGAGAAACATCAATTAAATGAGGAGTTCGTGGAAGCTCAAACAAAAATAAGTTCTCTCACTAATGAAAAGAGCATTTTGATTGATGAACTCTCTACTTGAAAAAATGAGAGATTTTTTTCTTGACGCACATGATGAGCTAAAGAAGAGTTTTGATCTCCTTAAAGAGGAAGCTAAAAATGGTGCTAGGACAATAAAAAAGCTTGAAGAAAAATGTGCCAAAAGGGAACTTGAATTGATTAGTGCCAATGCCACACTCAAACTATGCAACACAAGTTCAAAGAATTAGGATGCGGTTCTAAATTCACAACAAATGGCAAATGACAAGAGTAATCTTGGCTACTGCAACAATCTCAACTCCAAACCCGAAGGATCTACCTCTAAGGATGCAAGTACACAAGGTATACAAGGCTTTGTCAAAGCGAAAGGTAAAATTTCTTCAACTTCTAGTTTGTCTCATGAAAATATGTTCAAGAGGAAATTCATACATTTTTTTCATCATTGTGGTGTTAGTGGGCACATTATAAGACCTCATTGTGTTAATCTAAGTAAAGCTAACAATTCTAGCAAGATAAATAGGAATGGAGCCGTTTTACATCATTTTCTCGAGATAGAAAACATGGACAAGAAAAGCATTCGTTGGGGTAAGTTGGCCTCAAGATATCCAAGGAATGGTAAGCCAATTTTTTGTTGTGAATTTTTTGGAAAAATAGGTCACATGAGTCTTTATTGTTATATGCTTAATGGTTACATTTTGCCAAGAGAAAATCCAAATGATCTGTAACACCCCCACTACAAGAAGTTGGGTCTTGAATGACAAAATTTTTTTGTCTCCAAAGAGCTAATTTCGTCACTATAGATATTTGTGAGGAAATATTTTCGTCACCAGTTTCGTCATTGAATGTTTGTCACTAAAAACCACCGCGACGAAAAATAATTTCGTCACCAATGAAATTACTTTAGTGACGAAATTTTTTGTCACCAATAAAACAACATTTTGTTGCCAAAAATTCTCATTTTCGTCACCAAATAGTTGTTCAATACCATATTTATAACTTTAGTTGACGAATAAATTTGTCACGTATGTTGATCATTGATGAAGAAATAATTTCGTCACAATAAGATATAAAGGTGACAAAATTTTTCGTCTTCGAAAGTCATACATGGGTGACGAAATATGTTTCGTCACAAATATATATATACGTGACGAAATTTTTAGTCACTAAACAACAAAATAAATAAAAACTTTCATATATAAACTGCAATAAATTTTGTCACAAAAAAGTTTATTAGTGACGAATAATCACTTTGTCATAATAACAAGTACAAATGACGAAACAATTCGTCACTAAACTTGTTCCATATTTTATATTCAATTTAAATTATTATTTCACAAATATCCCTGCTCATATCCCAATAGCCTTTTAATTATACTAAGAAATCCACTAGCTATTATACATTACTCCACAAAAAAATTTACTAAACAACTTATATTATAAATCAAAATATATCCATCAAACAACTTTAATAATAATCCATTATCACAAAAAAACCATCAAAGCAAATCTCAAAATGAACTAACGTGGAGTCCACAAAAAAAAAAAAAAAAATCAATACTCAATCTTGATTTGCAACTACAACTAAGCATCAGTTTAGAAAAAAAAATTCAACAGTTGATCTTCATTTGCAAGTATGCTTCCTAACGTCATCAAAATCAATCTGCAAAGAAAATAAACAAGACAAACATTAATATATTATTAATTACATCTAAACTCATATATGAATAATTTTATTTTATAAACTAATTTAGTAGAAATGCATATAACAATTCAGAACTTCAAAGAGTTGAGGTGATCCTTGATGATAAAGCAACACGGATAACATAAGATGACAAAAGATCGCAAGAATACCATATATCACTATCACTAATGGCAGAATATACATAATAGCTCCAAAATATAACGTAGCATTGAGGTACATTTGATTCATGACAATGGGCCGATGACTTCTTCAATGAGGTAAATTTGATCGATGGAATTCAATACAAGAACCTTGTAAGACAACACAAGAACCTTATAAGACTTTTGGGTTGTACCATTGAAGCCCCTCAATGTCTTCTTATTTATGCCAATTTGCATCCATGTATAAAGTAAAACAAACCCCTTAGTCCTAGTCATTATAACAAAGTTGACAATGATGGATGCATTTCAACTAAAACTTATATGAAATATGAAAAACAAACCTCATGTTTATAGTGTATGCATTTTCAACAAAAAGTTGGGATTAGAGAACCCCAAAGAAAGGATTACTTGTGTTGTTGGACATGGGTATTACTTGCAGGAATGAACGCGGAGGAAGGAGATGGAGAAGTATGAAAATCCGGGAAACAACTATAGGTATCGCAGAAATTTTAATACACTTAAATGGATTGAAAAAGAAAAACATAAAAAGATACTACTATTTTTGTAAATTTTTGTTTTGCTTCTCAATCTTAATTTATCAGCTGGAAATCTTTACTAACCCAATCTAGTGTAAAATACAAACAAATTGGCAAGTTTAATTCCTAGATTTATGTTTGCTGGCCTTTGCTGAGGCATTCTTAACTACACCATTTGCGTCAACTGAAAATTTTGGACCCGGAAAAAGTAAAGCAAAGAGCTTAGTCAAGTAGAGCTGGGTTGATTGGGATTGACAGCAAACACTAGTCTACGTGTTTACAAGCTTAATCCTGTTCCAGTCCCCACCCGTTACCATCTCATTTACCTAAAAAACTAGCACTAGAAGATGGCTTTTTTGTAATGAAAACTTTCTGGTCACCAAGATGGAAGCAATAGGAAGCACCAACCCCCCCTCCCCCACCCAATTAGGGCCTACTTGCCAACCTTTTAGAATTGACTTCAGTTTTTCTACATCTGAAATGGCACTGACAATAAGATTAGCATTAATCTTAATTCTGGAAACCCCATAATTTACTTTTAAATTACTTATCGTATCAAGAGTTCCAATGATTGAGTAAACATTTTATACTACTCTGAATTATGATGCGATTAACGTAATGTTGTAACAATGAGTAAACCCAAGAAAAGCCTTGCACAAACAGCACTACCAGCAGCCAGACAGGTATAGCTGCATCTTTGTTCCTTACTCTCAAGTTGATGCTTTTCCTTTCTCAAGTTGTTTTCTCTCTCATAGTTATATTTGCTCTTCCATTTTCTTTTTTCTTCACTCTTTCCTACCTTTGCAGCTTCTTCGTTCTTCTCATAATCCTGATTTTTCTTGCTTGCACAGAACAGATTATGGTTTCTTATGTTGCTTCTTTGGACCAAGTTGCTGACATATTTACCAAGTCTTTACATGTCTCTTGGTTCCAGATGTTGGTTATTAGTTAGTTAGTTACTCTTCTCTTTCTTTGACTCTGTGTGTGTATGTGTGTGTGTCTAGCTTAGAGCTGAGAAATGAATATTCATTAGAGTCTATTCTTTTGTTCACCTTAAAGTTTAATTTCATAAATGCTGGAGAACCAGGTAACATGTATGTATGTATGATGGCTGCTTCTCTATTCAGTCAGCTTGGAACTTGTGGAGAGCCCAGCATCCCAAGGTGCAGTGGGCTAAGTTGCTTTGGTTCAAGCATCATATTCCTAGGATTAGTACCATTGTCTGGATGGCCATTTATAACAGGCTGAGTACCCTTGATGGGATGGTTGCCTTTGGTGTAAGGGATACTTCTAGGTGTGTGCTTTGTGAGGCTGATGATGAGAACTATAATCATTTATTCTTTGAGTGTTCTTACTCTTTTAGAATCAGGTCCACTATGACAGCTAAGTGTAATGTGAATTGGCCTAAATTGAATTGGAAACACCTTGTGAATTGGTTAGCTACACAGCTTACTGGCTTCTCTCTGGCTGTTACTATTTGTAAATTGGTCTCCACTTACTCTATTTACTGTATTTGGCAGGAAAGAAATTATAGAATTTTCCAAGCTACAAAGTCTAATGAGGTGGCCATCATCAGCAGAATTAAGGAACTAGTAAGATACAGGGTGATGTCCATCACTAACTTCAAGGCTGATTTAACTAATAATTGGTTCTTGAAGGAATAGTCTCTACCTGCTTCTGTGATCAAATCTGGTAACTATTTATAATCTGCAGGTTATTGGCTGGTCCTCTTTAAGGGATGTGGGTTGAGTGTTGAGAGGATTAAACTAGTTTACTGAGTGAGTGATGTGAGTCTTGTGGGTTGAGTGAGGTGAGCCTCCAGTATAACTAATTGTTTTTTGCAGGTTAGTTCATTGCAGGTTGGTTGGTTGCAAAGTTTTTAAAGGCGAATGCGTACATTGAGGCGTTTTACCCCTCATGAGGCGAGGCGTAAGCCTCAGGGCGTTGAGGCGTAAGAATTTCAAATTTCAAATTTTAAATTTTAATATTTACTGAATAAATTAAATATTTTTAAATAGTTAAAAAAATAAAAACAAAATTAAATATAAATGTGTAAATACTTTTCACTTTAATGCATTAAACATTTTACTGCATAGAAGGAAGTTTTTCTTCACTGAAAAAGAAATCGATATTCTTAACTTCAGTGATTGAGCTTTTCACTTGACCATTAACTGTGTTTTTCTTGATTGATCATTTACTTAATTTTTCCTGTAAAATATAGTTGTAAAAATGAATTCTTTTTAATTTTTTATGTTTAACAATCTAATAGACTAAGTTTAACAAATGCCCAAGGCAACTTCTGCATGTGCATGCTCCTCACATGCTTATATGCAAAAGGCATAAAAAGCGCACTTAAGGAGCATGTCTCAAACTGTGATGCGCAAGCCTTTGGGGAGTAATGCCTAAAAATCAAAGCCTTGATGCGTTTTATCTTAGCCTCAAGGCGAGGCGAGCATCGAGGTGAGCCTCAAGAAAGCCTTTTAAAACTCTGGTTGGTTGTAATGTAGGGAAGAGAGTTGAGTGATGTGAGATCCTAAATAGGCTTGAGTGAGTGTAGTAAGCTTTGAGGGTTGAGTGATGTAGCTCTACAGTCTTCTTTTCTTACTGTGTCTTTGTCTTGTGTTTGGTGGTCCTAATGTTTAGGGATGGTGGGTTGAGTGATGTAAGTTCTGTATGTTAGGTTTGTGTGAGTGTAATCCTATATACTTGAGAATTGTGATTTGGGAGCTTTCTTCCTTTGAGGGTTGAGTGACTGTGAGATACATTTTGTTCTTTGGTTTTGCATGCTCCAGTTCTAAGTTTTGAGTGTTGTATGAAGGTTGAGTGGCTGCTGTCCTATATGAGAGTCTTGTTTGCATGCATATTTTTGAATTGTATTACCTTAGCTTGTGTTGATCCTTGTGTTTTCCAGGCTCTATTAATTCTGGGCTCTGGTACTTGGCATCCACGCTTTGAAGATGATCTGGCTATGACTAGATGTCACTTGGTTTCTATAGTGCTCTGCCTTCCTCTCCACTGATTCTCACCGCCTTTTGCCGGGTAAAGGAATTTAGCAGGCTGTCTTTGGTTCTTATTTAATCTTACTATGTAATACGTTGATATGTTTTGGTTTCCTATCCAATTGGGATGTCATTGGGATGTCTTTTCTTTTTTTTCTTTTTTTTGGAGTATGTGGCTTGAATATTATGTGGTATGTTGTGTTGTAATTGGTTGCTCCTGGCTGGAACTATGTGTTTTAATAGTTGTTGGATTGAAGAGGGAGTGAAGTTTACTGAGTATGAATTGGTGTTGAAGTTTGATGTGGTTCATGCAAAGTTGCTGTCATGTTTGGGAAAGCAATCTCAAGGATCTGCCAGGTGCTTCATTTTGATGCTCATTTAGCAAGTTTTGGGCTGCCTCTTGTTCATGACCCCCATCCTTTGTATAGGGCTTATGAACAGCTTTTGCGATTCAGGCCCATTTTAATTTTAGTTTATTATTCTGCTAGTCTAGCTTGGGGTTGCTAATATGTTTGTTATGTATAGTTTCTTAGTAGGGCCTAGGGTATACCCCTTGTAAATTTGTAAATCTTGGTAGTCTAACTTCTTTTCATCTTGTTGCTGGAATTCTTTAATTCTACTGTGTCTTCTATTGATTGCAAAGTAGTCTAAGTTGAAATAGTGACTCTGATTGGCCTGTACTCAAGTGTTTGTGATTTCAAAATTCTTTTGAAATTAAAAAATTGCAGGACTGAAATCAAAACAGTAAATGGATAGAGCTAATACACGTAATATCATTACAAGATGCAAAAAAATCTTAACCGAAGGTAGTGTTGAATATTTACATCACTTATAGGTAGTGGTAGGTACACAATGTGAGAGCATTAGAAGAAAGATACATAGAACATGGGGAAACGGTAATTTTTGTTCCATGGCTTTTGCTAATCCATGATAGTAGTAAACAATAAATGAGAAGAACTACGGATAAGGGTTGCTCAGCTATGATATTTTCATTTAGTATGTGTAAGAACTCAATGGCTATAGGTAGTAGTGAACTGGGGATATTTTAGATCTCAAGCTGAAACTTGCAAAGTCTAGTCTCGGTTAGGATTTTTGCAATTTTGGGAGAAATGCTTGAAAAATTCATGAGCTGCCATGGGTGGAAAAAAGATAGAATTCAGATAAATCTGTTTAAATTGCTTTTTTATACTCTATTAAAACTCTCATCATGTGGGTTTGAAGTCATTTTTTTTCGAAATAACTTGACCCCTTGTTACTGTAGTTTAAACTGCTTTCAATAAGGTCTAGCTCATCAATTTGAATTAAAATATTCCTAGAGTTTTTTCAAATCCCTGAAACAGTACCAACATATATTAACATGACCTACAAAAATTCAACTAAAAATGTAAACAAATAGAATAAGAAGACAATGACCCCTAATAGAACAACAGAGTCCAAGCTAAAGCCAAACAGATGAGCTTTTTGTTTATTCTTTGGAATCTTCTTCTTCTTCTTCTTTTTTTTTTTTTTTTGGAACTATATTCTTTGGAATCTAATCTCTCGTTTTTTCACCCAACAATCAATTTTGATTTCGAGTGCATTATCTATACTGGTGGATTGTTTGACTAACTTTGATTCAAAATCTTACACGGAATTATTTAGTTATGAGAAAATAAATCCAAGTAATTGAGATGATACCACAATCTTAGTAAACTTGGTTTGTATTAGTATACTTTAGATTCTCACTATAATTTATCGATTTGTTAGGGGAGTTTGGTGTTGTTTAATCTTCAAAAAATTATCCCACTAAGCAAATCCCATATATGATTTCAATTCCAGCAAAATAAGTAGTTTTTGAACAAATTATAGGTTGGATTACAACAAACAACTTAGGTAGTTTATGAACAAATGAATGAAATTTTCTGGCAAATATGACTTTCTAAGCTCCTACAATAACTTAAGTAATCCTAATGAAGGATATAAGATACAGAAGACCTGCAACAAAACAAGTAGGCCTAACTAGAAAAATTACTAAAAGCATCCTACACTAAAAGCTAATGACTTGTCAATAGGTTCTTCCCCTCATTCTTCTTGTTCCTGCAACAATGTTGTTTCTAGTTTTAATTCTGTTGTCTAAACATATATAATTTATTAGACCAGTTGGAAGTGTAATTGTGATAACATGCAGTTTTCTATTGCTTTGACACTACAATATATATCATCATAAGGTCCTCATAATTTACTATATGGCTTTGCTTGCTTTGACCTATAACATATCTTGTAAAAAAAACCCTCATATTTCTGATTAAAAAAAAAAGAACTGCTAGGATAAAATCTGTCTTCTCTTTTAAAGAACAAAATGAAACCAGAGCAACATTCAACTCTCTTTCTCTCTCTATCTCGGCTCTCTTCCTCAAATCTGAACAGAGCATTAATGGCTAACAATTAACTACCAAAAAAAACCTAAAAAATACATATAAACTTCAAAAACCAAATGATAAATCAAAGCTTTTAAATCGCTCAATAAAGAAAACAATTCCAAATTTATTTACCAAATCAACAATAAAGCCAGATTATAAGCTACAAAAATTGTGAAGATTTAAAACCCATAACAATTTTGAAATAACTCAATTAAATCGATGCATTACAAGAAAAAAAATAGAGAAAAAAGAACCTGGGTTTGATGCAGAGCGTGGAGCCTTGTTTATACAAGAAGAGTCGACGGTAGTGTAGGCGTTGAAGGTGGAGTAGCGAGGGCAAAGAGCGATAGCGGAGAGGGAGAGGTATTGGGTGCGTCTGTTTTGATAGGGAGGGAGAGAGAGAGAGAGAGAGAGAGAGAGAGAGAGAGAGAGAGAGAAGGGGGGGGATGATCAACATAACATAAAAGAGGCCAAACAAAAATAAATTACCCTATTCAATTTTTTTTATTTTTTTATTCAAAATTATCCTATTGAGTTGATAAACAGAAAAGAGGAAAAACAAAAATTAATACCTTATTTTGAGAAAGAGATAATAAATAGAAAATGAGTAAAAAAAATAATACCCTTTTTTTTTTGGGTCATTGCCGCTCGATATATCAAACTTTTTCCCACCAAAATTGGTGACAACATTATTTCCTCACCAAAAACTCTCAAAAATATTAAAAATTATTAGTGACAAAAATATATTCGTCACAAATAATTTTATGATTAGTGACAAATTTTTTTCTCACTAAAAGTCCTAAAATTTTGGCGCCATCCAAAAAAATTAGCGGGAAAATTTTTAGTGACGAAATTTAATTTTTTCTCACTTAAAAAGAAGTATTTATTGACAAAAATAAATTTCGTCACCTATTATTTTTATTTTTTTTATTATATGTGACAAAATTTATAAATTCCTCACGAATTATTCTTATTTAGTGACAAAATTTATTTTCCTCACTAGTTTTCGTCACCATAAGTTACTTTTGTTGTACCGAAAATTTGGGCAGGATATATCTATTTATGCAACAAAACCCACCTGATAGACAAACACATTGTAGACACCCCATTTTTGACCGACCTTAAGACTCAGACGTCATCGATTGAGCGCTCGGTGATTGCGCATTTTGTGCTCGTTCTGAGGTTACGGAGTCTCGGCTCAGAGCCTTGCCTCTGGACTTCGGGACTCTGTTGTGCTTTGCCTCGGTTTGTAAACCAGGTTCTGTTTTCTCTTCCCGAAGGGAGGGAGTGGTCTCGTAGACCATCTCTCAGTGGCCGTAGGCTACTTTTCATGGTCGTAGAGCACTGTTCCCGTTTGGAGACCAGTTTCCGATTTTCGGAGCCGTCGACCGTGTGCCTCGGTTCGGGACCGCTTAAGTTTCTCTGTTCGCTCCGGTTTTTGGCACACACCTTGTTTCCTCTCTCTAGAGGGACATTGTGGCCCGGGAGACCACCTTCGTGGTCGCGCGCCACTTTCGATGCTTAACAGTCAGTTTTCGGAGCACCCGGCTGCGCGTTTTGGCTCCCGAACCCTCGTTTTGCATCCGTCTTGGTTCATTTTTCGCGTGGACCCTATTTTCATTGTTTGGGAGGTCGTACAAGGGTGGGAGACCACCTTTTCTCCTTGGAGACCACTTTTTTCCCTGCTTGTCGGTTTTCTGGTTTTCTTGTCGGGAAGCTGGTTTTCTTGGTTTTTGGGCCACATTTACTGGTCTCCCACCCCACTACTAGCTTGCATTCAATTGGGAGACCACCAAATGGGGCCACCGACCAGTTTTTTTTTTTTAGTTGAACCTTTTGAACCCTTGTTTTAGCTTCTTGAGGAAGCTTGAACCTTTTGAACCCTTGTTTTAGCTTCTTGAGGAAGCTTGAACCTTTTGAAACTTTTTTTAGCTTCTCCAAGAAGCTTGAACCTTTTGTTTAGTTTCTCCAAGAAGCTTGAACCTTTTTTCGCTTCTCCAAGAAGCTTGGACCCTTTTGGTTTAGCTTCCTTAAGAAGCTTGGCCTCTTTGCTCCAAGCTTCTAAGAGAAGCCTTGGACCTCTTCTTCTATAAGAGAGACCCTCCTCTCCACTTGCAAGGGTTGAGAAATTTTGGCTAAGGCATATACATACACCTCTCTCTAGCTCTCTACATCCAAGCTCCAAAGCTCCATTGTTCTTGCACCATTGCACTACACCTCCTATCCTAACACCTCCAACATCATCCTAAGCACCTTGGAGCTGGTTTTAAGAGGTTGAAGGCTTACTATTTTGGTCCAGAAGCTGGTGGCTCTTTTGACTACAAGGGTAACTCTCATTTTCCTCCTTTTTAGCATTGTTTTGCTTCATATCTTAGCCTAGTTTGCAAGCATATTTGGGCTTTGTCATAAAATGAAAAAAGTCTTGTTTTAAGCTTCTTAACATGTTTGCTTAAGACCTTTTTTCTGTTGGGGGTCATCTACCCCCTTGCATGCTTCATTTCCTCTTGTTTTAGGCCATGCATTAGGGCCTTTGTTTTGAGCTTTGTTGGCCCTTTTGACCACTGAAATCCAGCAGATTTTTAGTGGTTATTATGTATTTTTTAGCATCAAAATCAGAGAGGGGTGACCCTCTCACCCCTTGTTTTGTTTACTAGCTTTCTTGGCCTTTCAAAGGAGCCCCTATTTGCAAGTTTCAAAGCCATGTTTCAGGCCACTTTTTGTGAGTTTTGTGACCTTCATAGGCTCTACCCAGAGCCCTTTTTTGCCATGTTGAATGTTTATTATGCATGTGTAGAGTAATCCTCTTCAAGGCCTTCCAAAGGGGCCTTTACTTGCATGCTTCCTAGACTCATTTCAGACCCTTTTCAGTGAGTTTTAGGGCCCTCATAACCTCTTTCCAAAGGTAGTTTTGCCATTTTGTGTGTCCATCATACATGTGTAGATTAACTCTCTTATTGGCCTTTCAAAGGAACACTTCATTCTAACATGTGTTGACTGAGTTTTAGTGGATTTTTGGTCATATTTTGGCATGCCATGTTTCTGTTTTTGGCTGGTTTGGTGGCCCCTCATGTGCTTCATATACATGTAGTCACTACAACAAAAAGCATTTTTGGCGACGTTTTTTAGCAACCAAATTGAATTTAGTTGCCAATTGTATGTTTTTGGCGACAATATATGTGTTGGTCGCCAAAAAATACACTATTAGCAACAAATATCTCAATTGGTCGCCAAAAATGGTTGGCGCCAATTTAATTTTTTGCGCGGGAGCGCTAAAAAAGTTTTGGCGACGAAATTAATATATGGCAACGAAACTGTTTGTCGCCAATTGTGACTTTTTGGTGACGGAATTAAAATAGTTGCTAAAAGATGAGTAATATTTATGGCAACAGAATTATTTTCGTCACCAATAAATATCTTCTCCAAACGACGTGGTTTCGAATCTTTCTCTGTTTTTTTTTTTTTTTTTTTTTTTTTTTTTAATGACGTTTTGGTAAATAAACAAGATTGACCTAAAATGAGTCTTCTTCGTCTTCTCATTCCACAACCTGAAGCGGCACAATAGAAGACAAAGAGGTATGTGTTCTCTTCCTCTTCTTCGTGTCTCTTTCCCTCTGCCTCTCCTTCTCCTTCTCCCTCTCACTCTCACTCTCTCACTGTCTCATCTTCCTCTCTTTCTTCTTTATCATCAATTTCATTCTCTTGTTCAGTGTTGCAGAACACAACACAACATTGATATTGGGACTGATTTTTCCCTCACTCTCTCACACTCTCTCATCTTCCTCTTTTTTCTCTTTGTCATCAATCTAATTTTTCGGACTGATATTCTGATTTTTCGGACTGATATTGTGATTTTCGGGTCTGACATATTCTAATTTTGGGGTGATTTTGGGCCGATTTTCGGATCGGTATATTCGATTTTCAGGTATATTCTGAAGCCCTCTTCCAATGATCAGTTAAATTGGTTGGTTGCATTGGAAGAGGGCATACCACTCTGGAAATTGGTTGGTTGTAGTCCTATTAAGTGTTTATAATTAGTTCTTTTCTCGTCACATTGTCCAGGGGGTAATAACATTGAGGATCTGGCTTCTATTGATTCACTAAATTATTTTCCTAACTTGATGGTAAGGTATGTAATGTGAGCTGTTTGGCGTGTTCTTAAACTTCTGATCAATTATTGGATTTGACAGAAATCTGTTTTGCAGTGGTGTAATGTTGAATCATATGAAAATTTAATAATGAACATTGGGTCCAAATTGCTGCCTGCTATATCTACTTGAATTATTCTTTTTAATCCAAGTATTTTGAGTTGTTATGTGTTGCTACAGGACTATGTTATTTATTAATTACAAAACCATGTTTCCAATTCAGAGTAAAGTTTGTGACTAACTTTGTAATGTTTTCAAATCACCTTTTTCTTCTAGCAATCTATATGTTTTTTGATGACCCTTGGATTTGTCTGCTGTAACAAATATTTGCCATGTCAGGTCCATCTGCAGGTTGATTACCCATTTAGTGGACTTCATCTGTTATTTGATTTTTTTTCCCTCTTAAAGAAAGAAATGTATGATTTAAGAGGATAATGTTGAGTTTTACAACAATACTTGTTGTGGGGGTATGAGGTGCTCTAGAGTTAAGTTGATTGGAAACTTGAAAAATACTGATTTTTTTTTTTTTGGGGGGGGGGGGGAATACTTACATCTGGTTAACAATATTTCTTCTTCTTTTATTTATTTGTTTGATATTATATATACAAGCAACTGAGAATCCTGTTATAGGTCCAGTTAAAATTGATTAGGAAAGTGACGTAAATTTTGCGACACTGTTATCCTCCATCACACTGTGGCATGACACATTCCATATTATATGCTATTTATTTTTATTATTTTTTTGGTTGGTGGTCATTTCATTGATTTAGGTAAAGATATAGATGAAAGAACTTCTAGAAAGTAAGGGATATTCCATTATTCCTGTAATTGAGCACTAAGATATTCTGTAATGTTTACCCATTTCTGACCAAAACCTTAAAACAACCTTACCTGATCAAACATGAAGGACGTTTGTGGTTGACAATCAGCTATTGCAGCCAGGTACATAAGGTTTTGCTGAAGCCTTGCTTGGTTCTGTAGTGAAGGAAAAAGGTTGTAAAAACCCCCTTACGCAATTATGCAATGATTGTTGGGAGCATCTAGAAAGAAGAACATGAGAGGACAAAAAGGCAAGAAATTTGGTAGTAATGTCATTTCATGACAAAGTTAAGAATCTATTCCAAAACAGAGTCATAGTCATTTAAATTTAAGGTGGGATACATACTCTCCATTTTCACTCAGTTTCCTAGAATTCTAGTTCTCAAGAATCTTCAAAATCAACCATTTGTTCTCGTCCAAATACTGCACATGCAAATCCAGCATGTGACAAAAATGCAGAAGTTTGGTAGAGTTAATTAAGTAAAAGTAATATCCTATTTATGAATTTGATAAACAAAAAGATTAATACTATAATGAAAACGTCTAGCTAAATAGTTGATCAGCTAAAACCGTTAGATATTCTGTCTTGTGCACAATCATCACAAAGAATGTGAAGCTAATAATCACTAGCATACTTGCAAAAAGTTTAGGAGCACAAAAAATTTTCACAAAATCAAACATAGATATCTGAGTTTGATTTTGTGAGTAATGAATGCTACACTTGTCACTTTTTTATACCACATTAATGTGCCACTTCATGGTTCAATACTGTATTGAAAATAAACATGAGTGGTGAGCAGTGGCAAAGTCAGAATTTCAACTTAGAAGAGGCACAATTGAATTAAAATCTTGGTAAAAATCACAATCTAACTTAATTTTTATTTGATGGTAAGACTAAAAATTAATGAGATTGCAAAGATATATTTAAATATAAATTTAGGTTAACTGGTCATTATCTGTATTGTTATATTTAAATATAAGTTTAAGTTAACTGATCATTATTTGTATTATTAATAATTTGATCATATAACATTAATTTCATGTCCACTCTCCATTAATTTCATGTATAGTGCGATTTTAATTTAAACTTTGATTTACAATTCAAATGTTATAGGTTATTGGCTATTGCAAAGAGATAAAAAAAGCTGCAATCATTCGTTGGGGGCAATTACTACATCAAGTAAGCTTTGACTATATTTTAGGGCATTTTTAATTTATTTATCAAGTTAGTCATTTTAGTTTCTACACCTATGATCTTGAAACTATATAACCTTATTAAATTTAATAAGTTTGGTTGTCAAAAAAATGGGTAGAATTATTCATAGTTTAAATAAGTTGAAACAAAAATTGATTATCTCAAAGTTTAGGAAAGCTGTTTTGACTTTTGTTTTTATTTTTAGTATGCAATAAATTGCACCAAACACTATATATATTTTAACTAAACATTGTCTATTTAATTTTAATAAAAAATTCGAAGTGCACAGTGAGACCTATCAAATGTGTAAGTCTCACCCCATATGTGAGTTGTGCCTTATTCTGTGATCAAATTTTATGTATATAAAAGAGTTTAAATCCACTTTTCTGATTGGTTCTGTTTGTATAGATAGTAATTGTGTATTTCGAAAGCATACTATGTTTGTGGTGATGCTGGAAAAGGGTATCCTTTTGTTGCACCAAATGATAATAACCTCACATTAAAGGCCAGTAATTGGTGCATTAGCAAAAGTCTTAGGTTATTAAAGCACTAGAACATGCATTTGGAGTTTTTGAGTTCATTGCCCTGTTCCTATTCACTTTCCAACATTGAATAAATTAATGGTATGTGGTATTTAAAACTGAACATGCATTTGGACTTTTTGAGTTCATTGCCCTGTTCCTTGTGGTACAAATTCTTACATTTTAACCCCTTGTGGACTGTCACTGTGTATTTAAACACGGAAATGTCATCCAAGTGGTTGATTTTCATTATAAGATTCTTGTTTCTAAGGTTAGTGGTAACACAATGCTTGAAATGTACACAAAACTACACAAAGGCATATTGGAGTTCCTACTACATATGGAAGGGCTTATTATAGTTAGTTTTTGGTTTGTGTTGATCAATTCAAAATTTTTGAACTGTGTGACATGATCGAAGTTATCTAGCCCCATTACTATCAAGTTATCTGTAGTGTTAATAGAACTTTTTCTCTTTCTAAACAAGTCAATAGAAATGAGTTTGCTTCTAAAATCTTCCTGGTTAATCAACTTTTACAAAATTATAGAATCTTCACTGACCAGACAACATTTTCCAAGTGCATTGGATTCATGTTAGATTCCCCCCTCCCCCAAAATTGCAAGCTAACAAAATATTTTTCCTATTTATAAAGAAATAAATAATTATGTGATAGTACGAGCTCCTTTCTTCCTTCCCTTGTTCATCACCCTTTTTTTTTTTTTTTTTCATAACTGACATTAACAATTTTCTTTCCTTCTTTGAATGCATTTCAGATGACTTTTGTGGGTTTTGCTCACCATTGTTAGATTGTTCAACTAAAAAACATAATTTTCATGTACCTCTCATAAAACCATTCTTGGCTATAATAATAGTTCACAACTCTTGCTTTAGCTGAATTTTCAGTTTTTTTTTTGTATGTAATTTCATGCACATACACCATGCACCTACACACTCAACACTCAGACACACAATGTTATCCCTCTCTAAACACAAATTCAATTATTGATTTTTGGTGTTGTCCATGAATCATGACATGTTTAAACTTTTGAAGAAGAAGTTAGACTTATCATACATGCCCACAGTGGTTAGTTTCCTCCATTACCTAGTGATCTTACTTATACCTACCTTCCTGTAGTTGTGCTCAAGTTGGTCATCTATTGCCCTAATTCAGTTTGAATGTGTAGGTGAACTTTTTTTGAGACCATTTCTGTTGACATGATTTATATACGTACGGAACTCCTGAACTATTTTTCCTTGTGTAATGGTGTTTGTTATGGTTTCTTGTATTTTTAGGTTGTTTTTATTGCTATAAAACAAATATATGTATATACATATATGTTGGTTTTTATTATCATCCGTGAGTCGAAAATCTGTGTGTGTGTTTCTGACAAGGATGATCTTTGCAAGGGTAAAGTAAACAGCTGATTGAGGGAATGCATTATAGTTTGTCTTGTTTGTTATTTTAAATATTCTATATCTTAGCAATATTCTTAATACATTTAATTTACAGATTTCTTTGATTGGTTATAGACTACCATATCTTAGCCTGGAACCTTGCCTAAAGACTTTTTGTTCGGACTAATAGCCTTTTGATTCAGTTGCTTAATTATTTTGCTAGCTAGGTCCAAATGAACCTTGGTAATACTTGTATGATTATATCAGTTTCTCACTTTCTCTAGCTTGTTCTGTTTGCAGATTCTCAATTTAAATAATCTCCTTTTGCTTTTTGGACCAAAGTCACTTCTACTCACTTTTCTGTCTATTAAATTTTACATGTTTCCTTATGCAGAATCTATTCCAATCATGATCCACGTAGATTAGGTGAATGGCTGTATTTTCTGTACTATGCAGATGGCATTTTGTGTCCTAATACATATGCAGGCTCCCAATTATTTGCCAGTCAATCATAGAGGGCTTCACTCAAAACACTTTTTTTTTTTGTATTAAACTCTCTCTATCATATTATGAGTCTCCCTGGTTGTGATATAGATTAGGAATGTCAATTTGTCCTGCTCTGCTCTTGTCTCAACCTTATATCCCCTATCCCAATAATAGAACGGGAAGGGAATGGGATTTGTTTCTCCCACCTCACTTTCCCCACTTCTGTCCCAATTTTATTAATACCAATGACAGCTGCAGAGGTTGCCCCTGACAAAGAATGACAAATGCCACCAAAACGAAGTTGTTTTCCTTTGTGGAAGATCACCATATAATTTGACTTATAGTTCCTTATACTATACAATGTGATCATGTGTACATGCAACATCTTTAAATTAAATGTTAAATTAAAAAAATGTATTACAATAATTATAAAAACTTCAACTTTCATTAAACAAATAATTAAAATACATAAACATACTCATCATAGAGAAGTACACACAGGAACATAATCTGAATTTCATGATTCTACCCTTGTAGGCCCTATCCCAATAATAGAACGGGGAGGGAATTGGATCTCCGGTTAGAAAATTAGAAAAAAAAATTGTAAAATACAAGACTTAAAAGGCCCGTTCGGGGGGCCAAAATTGCGAAATGACCACTAAAACTACCGAAACTTGGCACGGACAGCTTGTTCAAGCCTAAATAGACTTGTAGGAACAAACAGGACCTCGATTGGATCTCCGGTTAAAAAATTAGAAGGAAAATTGTAAAACACAAGACTTAAAAGGCTCGTTCGGGGGCCGAAATTGCGAAATGACCACCGGAACCACCAAAACTTGGCATGGACGGATATTTCAAGCCTAAATAGACTTATAGGAACAAACGGGATCTCGATTGGATTTCCGGTTAAAAAATTAAAAGGAAAAATGTAAAATACAAGACTTAAAAGGCCCGTTCGGGGGCCGAAATTTCGAAATGACTACCGAAACCACCGAAACTTGGCACGGACAGCTTGTTCAAGCCTAAGTAGACTTGTAGGAACAAACGGGACCTCAATTGGATCTCCGGTTAGAAAATTAGAAGGAAAATTGCAAAACACAAGACTTAAAAGGCCCGTTCGGGGGGTTGAAATTGCGAAATGACCACCGAAACCACCGAAACTTGGCACGGACAGCTTGTTCAAGCCTAAATAGACTTGTAGAAAAAAACGGGACCTCGATTGGATTTCCGGTTACAAAATTGGAAGGAAAAATGTAAAAACACAAGACTTAAAAGGCCTGTTCGGAGGCCGAAATTTCAAAATGACCACCGAAACCACCAAAACTTGGCACATACAGCCTTTTCAAGCCTAAATAGACTGTAGGAACAAACGGGACCTCTATTGGATCTCCGGTTAGAAAATTAGAAAGAAAATTGTAATACACAAGACTTAAAAGGCTCGTTTAGGAGCCGAAATTGCGAAATGACAACTGAAACCACCAAAACTTGGCATGGACAGCTTGTTCAAACCTAAATAGACTTGTAGGAACAAACGGGACCTCGATTGGATTTCCGGTTAGAAAATTAGAAGAAAAAATGTAAAACACAAGATTTAAAAGGGCCCATTCGGGGGCCAAAATTGCAAAATGACTACTGAAACCACTGAAACTTGGCACGGGTAGCTTGTTCAAGCCTAAATAGAGTTGTATGAGCAAACAGCACCCGATTGGACTTCCCGTTACAAAATTAAAATCAAAATTGTGAAGTTCATGTCGAGGTTTTTTTTTTTTTTTTTGTCAATCTAATATTGTTTTTTCTTTTTTCATGTGACAGATTGGCAATGGTGGAAAATAGTTTGGGTTGCATCAGAAGATTTGATTTTGTGTTTTTGGAAATATTTTGACATAGGATTTTGGTAAATGGTTTATGGATTAAATGTTTAGCATCAAAATATTTGGTGTTGTGTTTTTGCAAATATTTTGACATAGGATTTTAGTAAATGACTTGTTGGTTAGATGTTTAACATCAAAATATTTGGTTGTAATTTTGAAAATGTTTTGACATAGGATTTGGTAATGTATTTATGGATTTGATGTTAGTAGTTTGTAAGTACTTTGGTATGCATGTTTTACATTGTCAGAGAATTGTAATTATGTTTATTGGGATTTTTCATAGCTATTAATTTTGAATTAGTATGAATGTCTTGCACATGTGTATTATTATTTACATTACATTTGTGTATATATTGTGCACAGGAAAACAGGTGTTTTGGATTATTTTGAACAGGAAAAATTATTAAAATCAAAATTTGTGTATTGAATTTTTAGTGACAGGTGGTATTTTGGTCGCTGTTAATATATTTGACGACAACATATTGTTTTTGTCGCTAAAAGTTAGTGGTTATTTCAAGAACTTTTAGCAACCAGAACTTACTCGTCGCTAAAAATGTGATTTTTAGCGACCAAATTAGTTTTGTCGTTAAATAGTACTTTTGGCGACGCATTTATTTGCCGCTAAAACTACATAGACTATCTAAATTTTAACCTTTTAGCAACAAATTGTAATTTTATAGCGACAAAATATATGATTTTTGGCGACAAATTTGCTTGTCGCTAAAATGTCTACCTACGGTGACAATTTCTGATTTCGTCGCCAATACTTTTAGTGATAGGCCTTTGGCAACAAGTTGTATATTTGTCGCCGATTCTTTTGGTGACGGAATTTGTACTTTTGGCGACAAATTTTTGGGTCGCCAAATGTGTTTTTTGTTGTAGTGAGTGTAAACCATGCTTACTAGCCTATGTTGCATGTTGTTTTGGCCCTTCATGTTAGCACTTTTTTGGTCATGCCTTAAAGTGATTTTGTGCATGTTTTGAACTGCCTTAGCTCTATTTTTATTCCTCATGGTCAAATGATGCTTGCTATGCATGGTTGTAGTTCAATACTCTTGCATAGCGTTGTGTTTTGGGACCTATTGCATGCTTATGTTGAGGTGTTTCCATGTTTTAGGACCATTATACATCATATTTCAGAACTTACATATATGCCATATTCCCATGTTTTCCACTCTTTGAATGCATTTGAGAGTTGTGCATAAATGCCTCGTTTTTGGACCATTGCATGAGCTTCATTTTCATGCCTTTCGAGCCATCATTTTAGACCATTTTCCCACTGCCTTGGACCTGCCTAGGGCCTGTTTGGGGCTGGTTGGGTCATTTGAGCATTGCTTTGTGTACCTCTAGTGTAATGCACTTCACTAGTTTCGGTATTCGGGCCATCTAGCATGCATTGTGTGACATATTTGCATGATTCGGGACCATCTTGCATATCACTTCAAAACTGGAGAATATGTGTTTCCATGCCATATTTCATCATTTTCCATACTTAGTTAGAGTTGCATGTTGTGCCTTAGAATCGGTCCTTTGTATTCGTGCATGTTTGCATGTATTTCGGTTGTCTCATTTTCATGTATGGCCACTGATTTGAGTGTGGCTGAGGTCCACTCACATTGGTTGAAGTCCATCTTGCATTGTGTATGCCATGTAGTTCATGTCGTTGCATATTTGACCATTGCATTGTGTATGCCTTGATCATCTCATTGATAGTCTTCATCTGTGCATGATAGTCTTCATATGTGCATTGTGTATGCCATATGGTTCGTATGCATTGAGTATGCCATCCTTAGTTCATAGCATTGTGTATGCTAGTTGCATGTTTGCATATCATCCCTCGCATGCCAGCATGATTAGGTTGCATTGCATTTAGGGTTGCATGATAGTCACATTGTGTATGCCATCTCATTGCATTGTGTTTGGAGTAGGGTTAGTCCAAACACGGGAAACGAGGGACGTTTCGTACTCAAAGTGACGAAACGTGTCTCAATTCTCGGTCGCCGACACTCCGGATTACCCATGATGGAGTTTAGGCCTTGTTATGTTTATATGTGCATTCATTTCACATTGAGTCGTGCAATTCGACTCCTCGGCCATCACGCATCGAGATGCGTGATTGGTGGCACGAGGATTGAGGTCTACACCCCCTAGAGCTTATGCAATGACGGGGAGAGTGGTCTTGCACACATATGTTGAAAATTCTTTGCCATACCCCTTTCTTGCTCTCTGTTGCAGCAAACCAGAAACCAGCGGCCTTCTAGAGCTTTGTACAATATTCCGGGATCAATTACAAACAGAGGCAAATCGGGGCATCGCGAGGAATTTTCCTACAAGGCGACTCGAGCATGCATGCATCTTTCATCATTCGGAACAAGAGCTGAGGTAGTCCATTTTATAGCTTGCATGCTAGTTTATTCACTTTCCTAGTTAATTTGTTAATTAATTAGGGCTTTGTAATATTTAATTACCTAGAGTAGTTAATTATTTATTCGGACTGTATTATTTATTCGGACCCTCGGAGCGAGGGCAATTTTGTAATAAGTGTGCGTGCGTGTGATGTATGCCTTCCAACCCCACGTCTCTCTCCCTTTTATTTACCAGCTTATGATGGTTAGTTTAGGGCATGTTTCAATTAGCATACTTATGCTCGCATGTTTGCATTCATTCTGTCTTGTATGCACCGGGCTCGGCGTATCATACTAACTGCATTGTATTTCAATTCTGAGTTGAATATATGTTATCTGTTGCATTTCACCTGCCATCTTAGAATAGCCGAGCCTATCTTAGTTGCATTCCTGTATGTGTTGCATTAGGCATTTCAGCATAGTTAGGATCATGCATTTGATTACTAACTAGCTTTTGTTTTGGCTCGGAGTACTAGGTGAGTGTTTATGCTTTAGCATCCTTGCATGCGTGTGAGTGATTGCCATGATAGCATACTTACCATGTGGCTATGTGCTTATGTGATATAACTGCTTGAATGCCTGTGGGTGGAGGTTGGATTATCTGAATTGGAACAATTCATCGATTGCGAGTTTTAAGCCCACTAGATAGTAGCAAATCACCATGTTTTCTAAGCCCACTTGAGGGTGGCAAAATCTGCATCTTAGCCTACTTGCGAGTAGCAAACCGCTTTCAAAAAACAAACATGAAATGTTTTGTTCCAACTCAGGCGATCCAGTCTATACTTGTATGCTGCGCGCATCACATAGTAATTGTAAGCTAATAAACCGGAATAAGAGCACATAATGTTTTCAAAACTCGATATCATGGTTAGTAGAGGCCGATCTTTGATCGGGCGAGCGGGGGTGCTCACGAAGTGACCTTCCCTAATCGTACCCAAGTTCCCGAGCCGAGACAACTTTGGTGATCACGGACACGTAGCCTTAGGCACGAGTCAGGGTTTCCTAAATTCCCCCAAAATAAAATATTTAGGTGGCGACTCTGTATCTAGAAAAGCAGTCCATGTTTGACACATCTTTCAAAAAAAATATTTTTTTTCAACAACGATTTGTCGAATTTGGACTCTTTGATGATTCATCGGTCTTGCATTGCACTCTGCGAGATTAGATACAGAACTGTGACATTGAGTCTTGAACTGTAGTGAGCCCAAATGAACAAAATGGGATTCCCTCCCGGGACGTTCGGGGACGTCTACACACATATATATTGCTAAGTAATCCATACACCCATTTCCATTAAATCCCAAACATGCATTTTACAGCAAGTATGAAATGGAAGCCAAACAGGTAATAAGTGTTCTACAGGTTTACAAATTTATCCAAGAACATTCTTAGTTACACAAATTGAGTCTCGCTCATTACATCTTAAGCCATTGGCTTTACAAATAACAAACATACACACATAAGGCATAATTAAGAAACTCTTGCTTCCCAAAACTCCATCCACGCTATTGCCCTGAAGGAAGCATCTCACCTGTGCCTGAAAATGGTATTCCCATATAGGGTGAGCCAATAGCCCGGTAGGAACAATCTAACACAATTTATGAGGTTTAGCAAAGGTATAAATACCACATACATAAACAATACCGATCCTGAAGCACCCACAAGACCTACATATCCATATGCCACTAAGACCAACCTTATTCCATTTTCCTTTAATTTCATTTCTAGTTCATATATGCTACTCAATTCATGAGTTAAATTCGTTATCTTTTAACAATCAAAATGAGACTACAACTCAATGATTTTCCAATTATGCAAAACTCACATAAAAACTTCAAACCCGCCATTTTACGAATATTTCGTCCGAAGGAATCGGCACCCATTTATATATGAAATTTCGGGTCTTTCATTCAGAACACTCCGGCCAACTTGCTTTAAATGGAGTCCATCTCCTTTCTCCTGCCAAACAAATATACATATGTAATGTATTTATAAACATAATCTCATATGGAGTACATCTCATTTCTCCTCCCAATAAACATACATATACAATGTATCTATAACATGGTCATATTTAATGACACCAACAATGGATTAGCGTTAAATCGCCTAATCTTCATGTAATTTCTACAACAATCATAGCTATCCTCCACCGATAGCCCAATGAAATTATTTCTAAAGAGATGTTCAATATCAAAATAAATAGTTTATTCAAAACTTCCATAGGTGAGATAATACATATCCAATATCACTATTTATAATCACAACCTTCTAATTTCACGTTTTCAATGCTAGTCTTAATTATTTATGCAAAATAATAATTTAATCAAAATTAGGGCAGAATCCCCCTTTCACCAAATATCAACCCAAAACACCAAAATCAACTATTTTGGCACAACATGATCTTATATTCAAGCCTCATATTCGTTTACCTCATATTCATCAAAACTCCTCTTTTCATTTCACACTCAAATCCTAGATTTGTCCAAACCACAACCAAATCTCATCATCTATACATAATAGCAAATAACTAAGCTAAAAACTATATTAGAGTGTAGAAAATCCCTACCTCAAGTTTTGAAGAGAATCTGAGATGAAATCTCAAAATTTACGATGTCGAAACTCGATCTCCACCGCACACAATGAAGGCATAATTGAGGCGCTGTTTGGGAATCGAGAAATTAGGCTATTATAGCCTCAATTCAATTTTCAAATTTAAAGCGTGAGCAGATTCTAAGACCTAGCAAACCATTGATATATACACCAAAAATAAAATAATAATTTTTTGTAGCTCATGACCTAGTGACAGTAGTCAATTGCCATCACAACTTGATGGCTGTCCCACCGGTACAAAATGACATTTTTGCCCCTTGACATCAATTTAAGAAAATATATTTTTAGGAACAAATTTGTCATTTCAAATTCAAACATCATTTCAACACACTTTTTAATACAATAACTCAACTAAAAAATCATTTCATCTTCCCAAACACAAAAACTAAAATAACCACTAAAATAACCAAAAAGCCAAATAGCCTACTAAAATAGCCACTTCCCAAACGAGGCCTGAGTTAAAGTCTTTGTGTTTTTGTACACATGTTTTTCTGTTTGTTGTGATCACTTTTGAGCTTCTTGCCTTTCTTTCTTCTCATTTCTTTGAAGTTTTGAGTCTTTTCTTGTGTTCTTGAGTTCTTTATTTTTAACAACTTTTTCTTTATCTCTCAAGGTGTGTATCTAAGAATGTTTTGCAAGAAAAAGGTGTTTTGCGAGTGAACCTCTCTCATTGAACATATTGATTTCGAAATTTGTTTATGAATTCTCTCATATTCTTGTGAAAAACTTTGTTGTTACAATTACATGACACGTTCTCTTTTTATAACTCTCATTTCACTTGAATACTTTAGGATTGGTGAACTTAATCTCATTGTGTACACATTTTTTGGGAAACCTAAATGTTTGTCTTTTGCTCATAAGAGTTCCTGAATTTTGCGTCAGTTTTCATTGTCTTAACTCTTCGAATTGACCGGTATTGAGCAATCAATGTTTGATGAGAGTTGTCCTGGAAAGTTGTTTTTGCGTTATGCTTAAGGATAAAGACTATATGTAAGAGTGAGTTATAGTTCCCATGTTCCAGAGGATAAAATTCATGCGTCATTGGATTCAGGTACCGCTCTTAATAGTGTGAAAGCCTTTTTCATATATATATATATATATACTAGTTTATCACCCGTGATATGTAAAGAATAATTATAGATATTTATATTTATTTTTATTTTTTTAATATATAAATTAAATACATGAGGTTTGACTGAAAAGTTTGAAAGAATTTAATAAGTGTTTATTTATTTATTAAAGAGGCATTTACACAATAATTACATAATATATAAATTAAATACATGGGATTTGACCGAGAAATTTGAAAGAATTTAATAAGTGTTTATTTATTTATTTAAGAGGCATTTACATAATAATTACATGAGTCTCTTGGGGATGCAAAAAGTAAGAAAATTAGGATTTCATTTATTGCGTTATTCATTTAATAAGTGTAATTATTATAAATTAAGTGTTTATTATAATTAATAGTGTAATTATTACAATCTTTGAATTTATTGTAATCAATAGTGTAATTATTACAATCTTTGAACCAATCACCAATCACCAAGTCAATTTTTTTTTAAAAAAATATTAAAAAATCAAGAAATTAGGATTGGTATGTTGGAGGTTCCACAAGTCTTGAGTTTTAAAAGACCATTTTCCTTAATATATAGATATATATATTATACTAAAAAATGAGTTTAAAAAAAATAAAAATAAATAAATAATAGGAAAAAAGAAGGAGGTGGTGGAAGGTTGATTTTATTTGCTCTCTAAATCATACTTTGAAAAACTTGAGGTTTGACTTCTGAAAAGATTAACGTGATTTTTGGAACGGAATGTTCATTTTCAACTCTTCATGACGTGGCTAAACATGGTGTTTTCTCTATTCACTCAACACATCTCTTTTCTATAAGAGTCATGTTTACCAAATCCTATGTTTCTTTAAGTAAGTGTTCCTTGCATTCAGATAAACATTGTCATAATTGTTAAAACTCTGTTTTTCATGTGTTGAATATAAGAGTGTAGGGATTTAGTTTGTTGGAGCCTTTAAGTGTTTTTAGAGCAACTTTTTCACGCCTTGCTAGGGGTGTACAAATAACCGAATCACCCGTTTAACCTAACTCAAACCAATCAACCCAACCTCCATACGAATGGTTTTGAAAATTATTCGATCAGCACCAGGTCAAATTCAATTTGAAATTTAGATTTTCGATCGAGTTTCAGTTTTATATGTTGAAAACTGTATAAACTGACCTGAACCGACATATATGTATATATATTAGTATTATATAGGTTTACAGATTTGTAAATTATATATTAGTAAAGGAGTTTTCTTAGGTGTGCAACCCACAAAAGGTGTAAGTGGGTTGCACACCATGTGCCACTCACACAAAAGGTATAAGTGTAAGGTGTAAGTGTAAGTGGAAGGTATAAATGAAATGTATAAGTTGCACACCATGTGCCACTTACAAAAAAGGTGTAAGTGCGAAAAAATGTAAGTGAAAGTGTAACACAAAAAATGTAGGTATAAGCCAGACACTATAACATTACCCATTAATAAATTATATTAGATTTCCAAGAATGGGAAGATAGCTGGAGCCCTATCTCTCAGATTTTCAAGACTGAAATGATAACAAGAGCCTTATCTCTTAGATTTCCAAGACATGATTCTTTCCAACCTTTTTCAAGTCTGACTTCCTATTTCTCTCTCTAACCATTTGTGTCTCTCTCACCATCTCTCTCTAAACTGTCCCTCTCTCTCTCTCTCTCCTAAACTATTTGTCTCCCCCTCCCTAACCATTTGGTCTAACCTTTTCGTCTCTCTCTAACCATTATTTTTTCTCTCTCTAAACCTTTTGACTCTCTTCCTTTCTCTCTAACCATTATCCTTAGAGTCTGATGGTCTTCTCTCATGATGTACTCAAGAAACATATTGCCTAACTCTTTTATCTCATTTTCTCTCATGATTCATCTCTTTTTGAATCATTAATGGATTCCTAAATTCTTTGGTGGTAGTTTACCCAAAAAAAAAAAAAAAAAAAAAAAAATTCTTTGGTGGTCTCATTCACCTCTTTGATTTGAATTTTGAAGATTTGAAAACTCTCTAAAGGTTGAAGATGAAATTGTCCTGCTAGTGGCAATCTCACAGCTCATAATTCACACAAACTCTAAGTAGAATCTGTGTTGTAAGTTATTTTATAATTTTAGTTTGTAAATGGTTTTACTGATGTAGTAGTTCATTATGTTCTTCTTGATTAGCCAAACATAATCTCCATTATTTTCTAATTTTTTTAATTTTCTTCAGATTGTAAATGGGTTTGTAAATATTGTGAGATTTTGTAATTTATTTTGTTACCCATGCAATCTGACTGAACTCGACTGTGGAACCGCAAAACATGAACAGAGTTTCAAGTTGTGGTTCGGTCGACATCGGATGGCAACATATCCAACCCAAATGTATTCAGTTCGGAAGTGGATTCATGCCCAACCTGGCCCGAACCGACCCCGTGTGCAACCTTAGCGCCTACGACATAGCCTTTGTTTGGGATGTGGATTGGCGTTTTGACTTTTTAACTTTTTAATTATTTTAGTCTGGAGTTAAAATGTTTCGCTTGGGATAAATTTTTTGACTTTTTTGATTTTTGTGAAAGAAAAAATGAAATGATTATAATTGAGATGTGACATTTTATATTATTGATTTTTTTATTTATTTTATCTTTTTATGACTATTTTAACTCAAACTTTTTATGCCAAACATAGCCCTCATGCCCCTAGTTGGGACAATCGTGTCCGCGGTAAACACCTCATGCCCGTGATCATTATGTGTAAAAGACCCATATTTATCATTACGGTCGCGATCGCGACCTAGTTTTCTCCTATGTGCGTCATCTTCTTGTTCTTATGCATCTAGGGTTTGGTTATACTTTTATTCTAATCATTTTCCCTTGATTTCTAGGTAATATCTCCTTTTCCCATGTTGATTTCTTTGAGTTTTGATGCTATTTTGGTTTTTAGTATTTTTTTTACACCCTAGATTTCTCTCTCTCTCTCTCTCTCTCTCTCTCTCCATCTCTCTGCTTCGATTTAAGGGTTCATGGTCCATGTAAATTTCCTCTTCCATTTCTTGGTTCTTTGGTAAAATTTCCTCTCTCATTTCCTCATTTTCTTGAAATTTTTGTTGTGTTTGCCATGGCTGAATCTGCAAAGAAAAGTAAGAAAACTGCTAAAAAGGCCAAGTTTAATTCAGTTATTTTTCACTCGAAAGATCATGCAACTTTATTTCACAATATTTTACTTCTCAAACTGTTTTAATTGAATGGAATGTTGAGCCTAACACATTTGATGATATTCACATCTGGTGTTGGTTTAATTCCATTGATAATGCCCTAGTTTTAGCATTTGAGGGTTTTGTAAATCGAGCATGGGTGCATGAGTTTTACAACAGTTTTAACTCTCTTGCTATTAATGATTCCTCTTTTAACACCTATTTTTGGGGAAATTATTACACCTTCTCTACTGATTTCTTGTCACAATACATTAGTATTGACCGCCCTGCTTTCTGAGATTATCTAGTTAATAGGCGTGCCTCTCCTAGTCCTATTGATTTTGATCTTATTACCCACACCTTATTAGGAGTGCCTCATGTTTGGGTTCCCGGTACACTTATCTTTCATTATAATCTCATTTCCGTTTTTCATCTTCACAACCTCATTGTCTCCACTAATGTCACACCATCATCTCATTTCTCTAACATAACACAAGATCATGGCTACTTTTTATATTTTGCATAAGTCAGAGTTTGTCAATTGATCTTCCTATCATTTTCTTCTACCACTTGATTGCTGTCTTTTCTCGAAAAAAAATAATAAATAAATAAATAAATAAAATAAAAATAAAATCTAGGGCTACCTTATGGTTCTTTTCTTACTACCTTTCTGGCTACAAATGACACGTCCTATGGTGATGGTGATGATGATGATGATGATGATAATGATGATGACGATGACATTATTGATCTAGGCATGTGTAACAAGTCTGCGAGGGACCCCGCTACAGTTCGGATTCGATTTTCGTCACGGTTCTCAATCTGAACCGAAGAGTCCAAGTCTGGCAAATCGTTTTGAGAAAAAACAGATTTTTAGAAGAAGTGTCAAACATGGACTGCTTCACCAGATACAGAGTCGCCACCTAAATATTTTTTATGGAGGAATTTAGAAAATCCTGACTCGGTGCCAAAGGCCACGTGTCCGTCATCACCAAAGTTGCCTCAGCTCGAGAGCTTGGGTACGATTGGGGAAGGTCAGCTATGAGCACCCACTCTCGCCCTATCCGTAGATCGGCCTCTACTAACCGTGATATCCTATTTTGAAAACATTATGTGTTCTTATTCCGGTTATTAGCTTAGAATTACTATGTTATACGCGCAGCAAACAAGTATAGACTAGATTGCCTAATTTGAAACGAAGCATTGCATATCCGTTTGTTTGGAAAACATTTGAAATTTGCTACTCGCAAGTAGGCTAAAACACAGATTTCAATGAGTTGTTCCAACTCAAATAATCCAACCTTCACCCATAGGCATTCAAGCAGTTAATCGAATAAGTATCTAGCCACATGGTAAGCATGCTGTCATGGCAAACACTCACACGCATGCGGTATGTTAAAGCATAAAATACTTACAAAGTACTCCATGCTAAAACAAGAACGTGTTAGTAATCAATGTATGATTCAAGTCCATGTTAAGTGCCTAATGCATCGCATACAAAATGTCACTAGAAGAGGCTCGGCTAATCTAGGGATGGCATATGAAATGTGCAAGTACCATGTATTCAAGTTAGATTCGAAATACGATGCAATTAGCATGATGCGCCGAGCCCGGTGCATGCAATACTGATGAATGATGCATGCATACATAGCATAAGGTATGCTAAAATAAATATGCCCTAATACTAACCATCAAAAGCAGGTAAGTAAAAGGGAAGAAAGAAGTGGGGGTTCGAAGACATGCACACACTCACCCACACTTATTACAAATTTGCCTCACTCGGAGGGACCAAAAGAATAATACAATTTAACTAGCTAACAAGATAATTAAATATTACAGACCATTAAATTAATTAAGCAAATTAATTAATCTAAGAAAGCAGTAAACAGCAGCTTTGGGGAGAAGGCTCAATGCATGCACGCTTGGTTCCGCCCGGGAATCCACTGCCATACTCAAGATGTCTCTGTTTTCCTTGCTCTGCTCCTCTGATGGCTGCCAAAGTCTCAGGGTTTGCTCTCTGGATACTAGGGAACACCACCGGCTGAAGGAGAACACCACCGGCCATATGGAATGGTCACCGGCCACAAATTTGATCCATCGGCTAACAATGATGGCCGGTCGGCACTGAAGATAGCCGGCCGGCCAAATCTTCCTGCAGAATCTGTGTTTGACAGCAGCAGAGGGCAAGACTTGGCATGGCAATGCATTTCAAGCAATGTATGCACCAATCACATCCCTTATCATGTTTATGACTCCAAGAGACATGGACCTTGGTTCTCGGACCACCAATCACGCATTTCAATGCGTGATGGCCCAAGAGACCAAGCATGCAACTTCAATTTCAAATGAAATGCAAACGAAATAAACACACAAGGAGGTCCAACCTCCATCATACTCACTTCAAGAGGTCTAGCATGCATGCTCATGAAATACAATCCTAAGCATGTTGACTAGTATGCAACACGAAAATGCAAACAAGCATATAAGGCATGCAAGGCATGAGACAATGCAACCAACAAGTATGCAAGGCAGAATGTGTGTATTCAAGCGTGCAACCTAACATGTGACTTCATTCAATCATGCAATTTCAATCATGCAACAACTCACCAATATGCTACAACATACAAGGAGTGCATGCAACAAACAAAGGGATGGATTTAAACTAATTTAGGCAACTCTCAAACAAGCCTAAAATAGTGGCCAATGCTATAGAAATGAGGGCCTACACACACACATAGGTGCACATGTTAATGGGCCAACACTTAAGCACATAAAGACAACTTCTAAGCACACTTAAGAAGATGCAAACACGGACAATTAGCAAGCAATGGAAAGCTCTAAAATCATGCTAAAATGGTGCCAACCCAAATGAACAAGACAAGCGTGGCATGCAATTAAGGTCCAAATACTTGAGGCAAGCCAATAAGCCTTAAACCATGACTAAGTCAACCAAGCCTCACAAGGCCAAGAGGACTTAAAATAGGTTCAAGGCAGACCTAGACAATACCGAAGGAACTCCTAGATGGCATCTAAGTGACTCGAATCTAAAAGCATGCGTAATTGCCCAAAATATGGAGCATACAACACAAGCTTCCAAAGCATCAAAGAGGCATTAAAGACAAGCATACAACCATATTAAATGGACTGAAATGGCATGTTAAATGGTTCCAAACTACTGAAATGATGCAAGCAATGCATGCTACACACTCACACACTTAAGGCTAACAAGCCAAAATGCAAATGAGCTATGCGATACATGTCTTGATCGACCAAAACATTAAACATGGCAAAATAAACATAAAGGCTTCACAAAGCTAGGCCTAAACATGCTTGAATAAGGACTCAAAGCATGAGACATGTTAAGGCTAAGACAATGTATGTATGCTAGGAAAGCATGGTGTACCAAAATCAACATACAATGATGCTATATTATGACATAATAAGTATGAAAAACAGCTAAGGCATGGTCAACATACACTTAAACATGGTGCTCCCTCAAGAGGCAATGATGGTCCTTTTCAAGGACAACAAGGAGAGGGGGTGGCCCTCTCCTTCCTAGGACCTCAAGGCACCATCCTCACCTCTGAAATCCCTCAAGATTTTAGTGGTGAGGAGGCCCAAACTCAATGGTCTCAGAGCTCACTCAAAATGGCACAAAATGGAGCCTTACAAGCCTTAAGAGGGGTCAAACAACCCGAAAGCTTAAAGAAACCTTAACCAACTATTTAGAGCATAAAAAACAGAACTTTTATGTGTTATACACAAAGCTCAAAAACAGTTGCAAGGTAGGTAAAAAGAGTGTGCAAAATTGGGGAATAAAGGGACAAGCTTTTTACCCTTGAAGACCCTCTTCACCAATGGAGCATCAGCAGCTTCTTTAGGTTGAAATCAGTCTAAAGCCTCCAAAACAACCCTCAAGGGGCCTCAGCTCCAAGGGATGGTGTGATGGTGGGTGTTTGTGAGCAAAAGTAAGACAAAACACACACAAGAGAGAGATATAGAGGTAGGATATGAACAAACCCTAACCCTAAAACTCAAACCCTAAAAAAAGATGTCTAAAATGTCTAACCTCCCAAAAAGGGAGAGAAGGCTCCTCTTTATAGAGCTCTTTAGTCTTGTAAGCTTACAAGACAAGCTTCTAAAGAGAGAGATCCCTCCATACATGTGTATGGAGGGGAGCCAAGTGCATGCCAGCAGCACCAAAATATCTGCAAAAGCAGATGCACAGTAGACGGCCGGCCAAAGATGCAATTGACCAAAAAAAGATAGCTGGCCGGCCATATAGAGTGCCGGCTGGCCAAACATTTGGCCGGTGGCAACAAAACACAGCCGGTGGCCTCGAGCCATGGCCGGTGGAGTGTGGGGATAGCCACAAGCCATTCCCTGCTCCTCCAAGGCAAAGCACAAGTGTTTGGTGCAAAACTAGACACGAAACAGTCGAGTCGAGAGATCCTGAGGCAAGGCGCATAGCCGAGACCTCCGGGAACTCAAGACAAACACGAACATGGGTAATCACCGAGTGTTCAAGCGGTGACGTCCAAGTCTTGAGGACGGTCAAAAATAGGGTGTCTACAGTTGCCCCTCTTTGACAGAACTCGAAAGTCATAATAATGATGGGAGTGAATGTCAAAGCCTAGAGACGACCCATTTTTGACAAGGCCGAAGACTTAGACAAAGCATGTAAGACAAACAAGATATGCGCCCAAAGACAGGGGCAAAATGCAAGATAATGCACAAGGCCGAACATAACTTATGATCATGCAAAGAAAGCTGTAACGAAGCATAACATGTGACAGTTTTAAGCTAGTGTACACCAAACTACACTACAATGTAGAAAGGATGTAAGAGAATTATGCCATTCTCGATACGTCTCACTTGGAGAATACAATACCTGTGCGGTTCGTCTGGTTGCACCAGCCTCAAATGAACCGTACATACAATATCGTGCCTGCAAAGAAAGTAAACTTAACAGGTATAATATTGTTAGCAACATGCATGACAATGCAAAGTGAATGCAAAATGATATGCAATATATACAAAACTATGTATAATAATGCAAATGGAAATGCAATGCAATTGAAACAATGCAAAAGATATGTAATGCAATTGAATCATGATCCAATCATGAGCGGTTCAAAACCACACAAATGTCAAATAGATTGATGGAAGTAACAAGTCTGTCTACTATAGAAAAGGTGCCACAACCCTCAAAGCGCGTACACATGCAGAACTATGAGTGATGTGGACGGACGCGAGAACAAGTATTGGGTGGAATGACATAAGTGGGGAAACGACCCGCTGGGGAAAGAACAATGATCCTAATGCTGGATGCAAAATTTACACTACAATGCAATATATACAATGGATATGGCATGTAGCCAAACCAAATCTTGCCTAGGAAGGGCATGCACACAAACGAACCATGTCTAACACAGAAAAGGTGCCGCCACCTTCAAACCAAGTTCATCAAGGAATAGGCGCGTACATATACAGAACTGTGCTTCAACGTGAAAAGTATGAGCACATACCAAATCAAGCTCAACAAGGAGAGGTGCAAGCCATAAATGGAGGTAATGCAGTGAATGCATGCAAGCTACAATGCAATATTTACAATATGCAATGGAATAGGATAGATACGATGGATAAGGCACGCAGGCTAAACCAAATCTTGCCTAGGAAAGGCATGTACACAAACGAACCACGTCCAACACAGAACAGGTGCCGCCACCCTCAAACCAAGTTCATTAAGGAATAGACGCGTACACATGCAGAACTGTGCTTCAACGTGAAAAGTATGAGCATATACCAAACCAAGCTCAACAAGGAAAGGGGCGAGCCATAGATGGAGGTGATGCAATGGGTGCATGCAAGCTACAATGCGATATTTACAATATGCAATGGAATAGGATAGATACGATGGATAAGGCACGCAGGCCAAACCAAATCTTGCCTAGGAAAGGCATGTACACAAACGAACCACGTCTAACACAGAAAAGGTGCCGCCACTCTCAAACCAAGTTCATCAAGGAATAGGCACGTACACATGCAAAACTGTGCTTCAACGTGAAAAGTATGAGCACATACCACACCAAGCTCAACAAGGAAAGGTGCGAGCCATAGATGGAGGTGATGCAATGGGTGCATGCAAGCTACAATGCGATATTTACGATATGCACTGGAACGGAATATTTACGATGGATAAGGCATGACATATGCCCTATATTACGATGATATGCATGACATATGCATGTATTTACAATGAATGCATGACATATGCACTATTTACAATGTAATGCATGACATATGCACTATTTACAATGATGCATGACATATGCATTATTTACAATGATGCATGACATATGCATGTGCTATGCACACCAATACACCGGAGGTCTTACACCTTCCAAGGATTTAAGGTCTCCTAGACCGTATGTTGAGGAAATGCGTAGCAATGCAAATGAACTTAGAACGCGTGACAACGCGTGACTTTGAAATGCATGACAATGCATGCGAGTTTGAAATGCATGACAATGCAACTGAGCGGTTTTAAGGTCTCGTCAGACCAAACGGGTTTAAGGTCTCGCCAGACCGTGAAGTACACAAGACAGTGTGATGTGCAAAATAGCGCGATAGAGTGCATGGAAAATGCAATGAGATGCGCAACACAGTGCGGTGCGTTGGACAACGCGAGTGCACAAGAGAGTGCGATGCGCTAGACAATGCGATTGAATGATACATGCACAAGGGGCAACTTTCGGGTTTTGCAAAAGACAAAAGGATACGGAGAGGATACACCTTGCACGAATTCGAGTGCCACGTGCCGAAGACGCGGTCCGGGGTTAAAACGGAGGCCGGTTGAGCTTCGGAGATGCCATTTCTTATACTATCTTGAGCAATGAAGACCCCAAACCACTCATCTGACCTAAACAAGGTTGTAGAAGGATCACCGGCCACATGGGAAGGCCACCGGCCACCCACCGGCCACCAAAAAACATCACAGGCCAAACATTTGGCCGGCCGGCCAAAAATGTAGCCGACCGGCCAAAAATGCCTGGTTCGGGGCAGTTTTGACTTTTCGCCTTGGGTCTTTTAAAATAGGGTTTCACACCCTATTTCTTCACTTCCCTATAGCCGAAATTTCATACTCTCTCTCTAGAGCATTTTCCCCTCTTCATTCCCCCGTTTCCTTGCGTTTTAAGCCCGTTTCGTCGTTTGATTCGCGATCTCCTTCGCGTTTCAAACACTTTGAACCGAACATTTCTTTGTTTCGGTACTTCCTTTGCTATTTCCGCTTTTTGGGGTTTGTTTCCCTCGTATTCCTCCCGATTTCCGTGCCTTTTTCACTTCCCGGCTTCTCGGGCCATTTTCCACCCTCTCGGGGTTTGACTTTTTGTTGGCCTTTCACATTCCAGCCGATTTCCACTTTTTCGGCCATCTTCTCACGACCATTGACATGACGGATGATATTCCACGGGGCGGGACTCCCCTGGAGCACGAGATGGACCCCGGGGTCGAGCTTCTCCCCCTGAGTGTGCGTCCATTCGACCCGGCGACCTACCGGCCGGCAATCCATGTCTTGCCTCCCGATGGACTTCGCCAGTTTCGGTGCTTTGACAGGGCGATGCCACCAGAGCTTCTCCTGTGTGAGCCTACATCTCACCTGTCCTTCGGTGCTTCCGAGGTAACATTTCCTCCTCTGTTTTATTTTCCGCAATGTAGAATATAAAACTGCCATAGCTGATTATATTCTGTAACTGCTTAACTCAGATACATTGATGCACTGTACACTGTAGTTGATCGCAAACAAACTTACAACTGATATCTGTTTGAAACTGACACGTGCACCACACTGGCCTTGAACCATTCAAACACACGGCACACCATTCACTGTAGTTCACTACGAGCACACTGGCACCCGATATCCGTTTGAATTTGAAAGTATACACACATGCTGTATTTGCACTGAACCAATTGAACACGCTGACACATCACACGTTGTAGTTCACTGTAAGCACACCGGCACCCGGTATCTGTTTGAATCTGAAAACACACACACATGCTATATTTGCACTGAACCACTCAAACACGCTGACACATCGCACACTGTAGTTCACTGTAAGCACATTGGCACCCGGTATCTGTTTGAATCTGAGAACGCGTACACATGTTATATTCGTCTCAATTCTGAATGCTTTTCAAAATTAGTATATTTAGCATTGCTTCGCAATTGTGTGCTTGAAAACAGGGGGATTCCCATACCGCCTGTGGGTATGGGAATATCGCCGCTCGAGACTGGTATGCAGAGCTACCCGAGGCGGTTTGCCACATTGTGGATCAGGCCGGTTTCGGCACTTTTTGCAGAGGACTATCCAGACTTACCGCGAGCAGGCCTCTCCTTGCTGCTCTGGCGGAGAGGTGGTGGGACACCACCGACTCGTTCCATCTTTCCGCGATGAGAGACATGATGATGACTCCCTATGATTTCTCGATGCTCACAGGCATTGGGGTAGGGGGTGATCTGATCCCCTTTGACACCGATATGGACGAGTGGACTGCTGCTCAGGTCTATCTACTTGGCGAGGTGCCACCTCTCGCCCGTCCAGGCTTCGTTCGTTATTTCTGGTTCGAGGTGCAGTTCAAGGTTCAGCCAGCTTTGGTTGAGGAGGCTCCGGTGACTCAGGAGGCCGTGGAGAGTTATGCGCGCGGCTTTCTCATGTTCTTGTTGGGGACGACTATCTTCGCCGACCGGGCGAACACCGTGCCCCTCTGCCTGCTCAGTGCCTTGGTGGATGTTACACAGATCTTTCGCTACGACTGGGGTGGCGCTACCTTGGCCACCCTCTATGGGTACATGAGCTCAGCTTCCGTGGCGATGACATTGTTTCGGGGCTACCTTGGCGTGCTTGGGAGGTACGTTTCTTCTCGCTTACGCCGCTTATATTTTCTGCATTTTTTATGCTCGTACACATGCACACCGTGGTCTGCTTTACATCGATCAGATATCGCATAACATGGCACACATACTCGCTTTACCGACCGCATTAATCGCCACATTGTACACTCTGCTCAATACACTATCTGCACAATATTCTGCATGATACACGGCTTTGTTATTTCTGCTTTATTCTGTACTCTGCTTTATCTGATAAGCATATTGGTATTTATTCTGCAATTGTGGGTCTACGCCTACTTTCCGAGGCTTGCACCAGTGCTAGACGCGGAGACCCCTCTCATCGTCCCATTCTCACGCCACTTCGACGGGAGGTGTGTACGAAGGCCCCGAGAGACGTTTAGCTTCTTCCGCCGCTATTTTGACACCATCACCCCCGCGGAGGTATGTTCAACTTTAGAGTTTATTTAAGCTTCGCTTTTCACTGTATATTCAATAATAGTAGATAACAAACTATATTTCATTTTCAGATCACCTGGCAGCCATGGGCTTCGTTGCCAGCGACTATTCGGGACCGCTTTGCCGGTGCTGAGGAGACCTCGCGTTTCCAGATTCTGCTGGAGGACCCAGTCTGTCGGGCTTGGTACCTAGGTGAGCGTTTCCTACGCCAGACCCTAGGATTACCAGAGCAGATAGTTCCGGTTCACCCTCCGGGGGACATAAGGGAGACCGAGAGATTCACTGCCGAGCAGATGGCCGAGTACACGATCGGCTGGGATGTGATCCGCTTCAGAGGCATAGGCGACTATAGAGAGTACGTGCAGACGTACATCATGCGGCCTCTGAGCGGCGGCCGTCGAGCTGAGGGAGCGAGGCTCGTGGTGCTAGCAGCTAGGGCAGGAGCGGGAGCTAGAGCAGGAGCATCGAGAGAGGTTCGTGGCGAGGTGGATCTCGAGAGGGCGGCGGTGGGTTAGACCGCCCACCTCGCTGACATACAGAGGGCAGGGTGGGGCGACCTACCAGATCCCTTTTGCCTCTCCTCTGGCTGATCATGAGTTAGTCGATGTCCCCGGCTTGCCTCCGTTATGTATTATTGCATTTCGCATCTTGCATTGTCATTTCATTTCATTTCATTTCTTTGATATTCTACAGAATACTGATGCATCTAATACTTTTGCAGGCGTCCTCCGAGTACACCCGGTAGTCCCTGGAGTTGAATGCCTCCATGATGGGGATGTTACAGCGGACTTTCGACCTCCTGGCCCTCTACAGTATTCCGGTATGTTCTTCTGACCACAGTCTCAAACCATACATAAACTGCTTCACATGGCCTGATGCACTACACCACACCTAATAAGCTACTCACAGATACACTGTACTCATACACTGCATTCTGTACTGATTAACTACTCACGACATTCATACATTGTACTCATACACTGCATTCTACACTAATAAACTACTCACGGCATTTGATACACTGTACTCATACACTGCATTCTGCACTGATAAACTGCTCATCGTATTTGATACATTGTACTCATACACTGCATTCTACACTGATAAACTGCTCACCGTATACTTACGTATTTGCCTCTTATGTACTTTTTCAGCCTCCCTTCCAGATTCCTCCAGCTGGACCTTCCGTTCCTGTCCGAGGGAGAGATGAGGAGGGCAGAGTATTCCCCCGCACCAAGGCGGGGCGCGCTCACGTCGGGAGTAGCTCACGGGCTCTAGTTCCAGATGATGACGACGATGAGTCAGAGGCAGAGGCAGAGGCAGAGGCAGAGGCAGAGTCATCAGAGGAGGAGACCGGAGACGGCTCGGACTCGGGCTCAGATGACAGCGTTGATGATGCTCTTGGACCTTTGTCCAGGAAGAGGACTAGGACAGACCGGTAGCCCCGGAGCCACTTTGACATTTGATACAGATTTTTGCTGTTTTTTTTCTTCTTTTTCGTACTTTTTCCTTTTTTGTTGGTAGTTAGGATACTTTGTACTGCTGCAGGCAGATTTTGTTTCCAAAACTTGTACTTGAAAAGATGATGGAATGAAACAAACTTTTATCTGAAAAAGTGTTTATTTCTTTATCTTTACATTTCATTGCAGCACATCATATTACATCTCAATGTAAATGAAATTGATTTGTTGTCTGAAAATTGAACACTTGTACTGTAATAATCAGATAACTAACCAGCCAACAGTAAAACAACCCAAGCAACCCACTGCCTGATTCTGAACACACAGCCCTTACTCTATTGAGGACTAATCTGCACACAGCCCATAACACAGTACCCCGGTTCATTCTGCACACGGCAAATCCTAAATAAACAGCCCAATCTGACAAGACGAAATACGAAAGCAAAACCAGCTGGAGTTGAAACACAGTCAAATGTAGAGAATGGCACAGCACTCTGAGCATAAGTGGTTTTTTTTTTTTTTAAAAAAAAAAAATTGAAAAGGGTTTCAACCTGGGTATCGAGCCTACAATTGAACACAGCGGGAAAAGACTCAAAAGGCACATGACCTAATCACAACGAGACACGCTCGGAAAAGACCCAAAACGAAAATTGGGCTAAACAAGACAACAGACATGACACACGGACGTGTTTACAAAACAAGAGACCTCAAATCTCCAGGAGCTAGTTCCTCCGGGTATGCTTCCCACCCTTTCTAATTTGTGATTCTCACACCACTCAGCTCTCAGGCTCGGTTTTTCTCTCAAAACCCTTTTCTTACTTTTCTCTCAACTTACACCTCTCTATTCTTTATTCTCTCATTTTTTGTCCCTACCCAGGGTTATTGATAGATGAATAGGAAGCTGCGGGTTCACGCCCAACACTATTGGCTCGCGGCTATTTCTTCTGGTGATGTCTAGTTGATGTTCCAGATAGGAAATGGTATATCTTGATCTGTCCCAATTTGTGCTTCACACTTGGCTTCACACCTTGTTATTTGGAGTATGTTGAGAGCTTTTAGCCCTTTACTGACAGCTTCAGTTGTGCCTTTTCTGGCGAATAAAGTGCCCTTCTAGCAAGTATGTTGATGACCGGGAAAGACAGAACACCTGACTCGACTATGCCCTTAGTTCATCACTTTGACCATTTTTTTATTTTTCTACTAAAACAGTTTTGACCAAAATGAGAGTTAGATTAACATGCTTGTTCAATTTTTGATTTGAAATCATGCAAGTCGAGCTATAAGCACTGAAAATTTTCCTGTTTTTTGGGTCCTAGAAATGGTCTGGTTTTGGAAAATGGAATAGTTTTCAAAAAAATAGTCAACCTCAGTGAAAATTTTCAAAAACTATTTCTGCAAACGGTCGATGCTCAACGAGCATGGAACCTACCCTCGAGATGCGCAACCCTGGATCGGAGGCAATGGAAAATTGCCCCTTGCTTGAAAGGGATGCATGGCAACGGAAAGTTGCCCCTGGTTTGAACGGCGACTTATGGCAACTCATGGCAACGGAAAGTTGCCTCTTGTTTGGACGATGCCACGGCATACTGAAAGCCAATCCTCATTGGTGATGATTGCAAACGAACTCTCGGACACGGAGAAGACGAAGATGGTCTGGACCAAAATATGGACATAGTCACTGTGAGAGCATTGGTGGCTGGACTTCAAGAGGAAGTTGATTGCATGGTTCCGGTTGTCACAACCAAACTATCAGATTCAGAGGGGGCAAAGGTGGTCAAAACCATAACATGGACTGAGACGCTATGAAAGCGTTGGGGGCTGGACTTCAGGATGAAGTTGCCTACGTATCCCAAACATGGGAATCAAGCCTTACCTAGTTCCAGTTAAGATACACTCGGGTATTTTAACCTTCACTTTTTAGGCTCTAACTTTTGCTAAGGCGCTCGATGCGGGTTTTCGACCTTGCGAGCTTTATTTTTCTCCCTTTTTTCTTTTTCTTTTTCTCTTCTTTTTGCATATATTTTTTGCTTTTTGGCTTTTTTTTTCTTTTTTTTTTTACTCTTTTGCTCTAACTTTTGCCTGGGTCGCCCTTCCGGGTTTTCGGCCCAGCGAACCTCTCAAAGGGTAAAAGTGTAACAAGTCCATGCCAAATGGTTTTGAGATTGGAGCCCTCTATATCCAGGAGAGTGGCTGTTGTATTTGATTTGCAGACGGATTCATCACGGTTGCTTCACGAGCTTCTTGCGGTGAGATCCGACCTTCTTGGTCTGATTTTGGTGCCTCTTGCTCGAGGGCTGCTTCAAATCTGGCCACACGGGCTTTACGTGGCGGTTGACCGTTGAACATTCTGCTTCGAATCTAGGGTTTGAGGTCGAAAACAAACGAGTTGAGCTTTGAGGCTGAGAGCGATCCTAGGTTGCACAATCTCAAGAGCGATTCCACACAGGTCTTCACAGGACCGCGCAAAACATTGTGTTTTGTTTTTTTTTTTTTTTTAAGTTTTTAGGAAAGCGACAAATCGCTCGCGCTGAAGATAGTGTGAAACCAGTCTGGGTCAAGCTAGGGTCCTTCTCAGTACTCATGCTAACAAGCACGATATCATTCATTAAAAGCTTAGCATGCCTATCTTTCTCTCAAATTGATCAAAGTTTTGCAAAACCCGAAGAATTCCTTCCTCTTCGTTTTCATCACCACAGTGTTCAAAATCAGTTTTGAAAAACTAAAGGTCATTACAATGATTTTCAGGATACGAGGGAGCAAGTGGAAGGTACTGCCGTTTGATCAAAATCCTCTGGCACAACTAGCTCAAGGTAGTAATAAGCACGGGAACATGATTAGCCGCAGCTGTTTCATTCAAATTTCCTGGTTGCGACTGGCTCCACAGCAGAGACAGACTCAAAAAGAAAGCAAAAGGAGCAATTACAAAACAAAACGGTGTTCGAGGCAACAACCCCGGAATCACCTGGTATTCTATACAAGGGGACTGACTCGCTACAACAAGACAGACCCTTAAGCAAAAAGGACTAACTCACGACAATGAGACAGACTCGAAACAAAAGACTGACTTCGACACCCAAGCTAGAATTTACAAAACTAGCAATCACAGATGCTCAAAAATGCGTGCCAAACACCACATCCAAAAATACACCAAGCGCCGCTCACAGGTGGTTCATTCCTTGATTACATACTGGCAGCATCAGTATCCTCAAAGTCCAATAGCTGAGTAGTAACAGACTTAGCTGAGGTGGGTGGGAGGATGACCTCATTGTCGATCAAGTCTTGCACTTCGTGACAGAGGCAGAAACAATTGTCAGTAGCATGACCAGTTTGCTGGTGGTACGCACAGTACAAAGCAGCATCATGTGTGGGAGGGAGATTCTTCGGGAGAGACCTGGATTCCAGGGGTTTAAGGTGCCCTCTTTCGGCTAGGATCTGAAGTGCCTTCGACAATGGCATATAAAGAGCGTGAAAGACCCTGCACCCTCGGGGCAGGTATTTTGAAGTCTGAGTATTCTTGCTAGATGCACTAGCGAACGGGTCAGCAGGCACTGCCTTAACTTTCTGATCCCTCCCAGGTGCAGGGTTGGGAATGTGAGGAACTGTTCTGGCATGACGGGGCCTATCCTGGTTTTCTGATTGGCTGGTACTGCCTTTAGTTGGAGCGGGAAAAACATCATCCACGGTCTTGGTCAGGACTGCGAATACTTGTTGCTTACTCATCCCCTCAGCTTTCAAAGCCTCGACTGCCCACAGCAGTTGTTCAATGGAATCGGCATCTGCCTTTACTTTGCCTTTACCTCTGGCCTCAGCCTGATCGAGGGTTTGGGTTGATGTTGGCATGTCATTTTTATAATTGAAGACCACCTCCGGTTGGCTAAGCTCGATCACAATCCGTCCCAGTAATGGGGGCTCATGGGGTACAAAATGCCCGGCATATGGTGCAGCTGGTGGCGAAGCTGACATTCCGTAGGCGAGATCCGCCACGGACCTCTGGAGATCACCTATCATCCCCACCAACTCGAATGTGGTAGGTTCACGGGCCTGATACAACTGCGGGGTCCAGATCGGCTGCGCAGCAGGCGATCTGGGTGGATGCGGCACATCGACATTGGTGTCACTTTGCAGAGTGATTTCTTCATCTAATGCGGCTGTCATAACCACAAGCTCTTCCGAATTCTGCGTCATCATAGTTCTTGCCTCAACAAAGGGGGAACACTGACTATTCTGTATCAACTCTTCGAACTGAGAGGAAAAACAAGCCGCATTTCAGCCTAAACGGATCAAACACAGGTGTAGCCGAGCAACTGTACTCTACTACTGATCACTGTTCCCCAGAATCACTGCTTCAAAATACTGAATCGGATACCCACAGATATAACTGATTCTCACAAATACTGACACTGGTGCCCCCAAGCCTGATACTCAAACTTGCAAACTGATATGTGCGTTCCTGTAGAGATACACTCTAAAAGCACATAGCATATAAAAGAGAGCCAAAACACCCCTATGTTAGGGTAGGGTTTCCCTGTCTTATTTTGTCAGGAGCTAGGGTTTCACTATACACGCAGCGGTTTTCAAACAACCTAACATCGGGTAAGCAACCTGTCCTAGATTGGAATGGTCACTATGGATTCCGAATATGTACTAGGTCGAATGGTCGAAAAGGTGCCCTGGTAAAACCGGGATTTGTGTTCCCATACTGTCAGAGCCCACAACCGGTCAGCCTTATGGCATGCTTTGACAAAGTCAAGCCTTCGGCAAACCGTTCAGGAATGGCAGATGGCAAACACGGTGTCCTAGGCGCACCAATGCACATGCAATGCAATGCAAAGAGACACATAAATGAAATCAAAACAGGATATCACGAGTTCGAGTCAAGCTCTCTAAACTCCCCAGCAGAGTCGCCAGAAATTGTAACAAGTCCGCGAGGGACCCCGCTACAGTTCAGACTCGATTTGCGTCACGGTTCTCCATCTGAACCGAAGAGTCCAAGTCTGGCAAATCGTTTTGAGAAAAAATGGATTTTTAGAAGAAGTGCCAAACAAGGATTGCTTCGCCAGATACAGAGTCGCCACCTAAATATTTTTTATGGGGGAATTTAGGAAACCCTGACTTGGTGCCAAAGGCCATGTGTCCGTCATCACCAAAGTTGCCTCGGCTTGGGAGCTTGGGTACGATTGAGAAAGGTCAGCTATGAGCACCCCCTCTCGCCCGATCCGTAGATCGGCCTCTACTAACCGTGATATCCTATTTTGAAAACGTTATGTGTTCTTATTCCGGTTATTAGCCTAGAATTACTATGTTATGCGCGCAGCAAACAAGTATAGACTAGATTGCCTAATTTGAAACGAAGCATTGCATATCCGTTTGTTTGGAAAACGTTTGAAATTTGCTACTCGCAACTAGGCTAAAACACAGATTTCAATGAGTTGTTCCAACTCAAACAATGCAACCTTCACCCACAGGCATTCAGGCAGTTAATCAAATAAGCATCTAGCCACATGGTAAGCATGCTGTCATGGCAAACACTCACACGCATGCGGTATGCTAAAGCATAAAATACTTACAAAGTACACCATGCTAAAACAAGAACGTGTTAGCAATCAATGTATGATCCAAGTCCATGTTAAGTGCCGAATGCATCGCATACAAAATGTCACTAGAAGAGGCTCGGCTAATCTAGGGATGGCATATGAAATGTGCAAGTACCATGTATTCAAGTTAGATTCGAAATACGATGCAATTAGCATGATGCGCCGAGCTCGGTGCATGCAATACTGATGAATGATGCACGCATGCATAGCATAAGGTATGCTAAAATAAATATGCCCTAATACTAACCATCAAAAGCAGGTAAGTAAAAGGGAAGAAAGAAGTGGGGGTTGGAAGACATGTACACACTCACCCACACTTATTACAAATTTGCCCTCACTCGGAGGGACTAAAAGAATAATACAATTTAACTAACTAACTAACAAGCTAATTAAATATTCTAAACCATTAAATTAATTAAGCAAATTAATTAATCTAAGAAAGCAGTAAACAATAGCCTCGGCGAGAGGGCTCAATGCATGCGTGCTCGGTTCTGCCCGGGAATCCACTGCCATGCTCAAGATGCCTCTGTTTTCCTTGCTCTGCTCCTCTGATGGCTGCCAAAGTCTCAGGGTTTGCTCTCTGGATACTAGGGAACACCACCGGCTGAAGGAGAACACCACCGGCCATATGGAATGCTCACCGGCCACAAATTTGATCCATCAGCTAACAATGATGGCCGGTCGGCACTGAAGATAGCCGACGCCAAATCTTCTGCAGAATGTGTGAAACAGCAGAGGGCAAGACTTGGCATGGCAATGCATTTCAAGCAATGTATGCACCAATCACATCCCTTATCATGTTTATGACTCCAAGGGACATGGACCTTGGTTCTCGGACCACCAATCACGCATTTCAATGCGTGATGGCCCAAGAGACCAAGCATGCAACTTCAATTTCAAATGAAATGCAAACGAAATAAACACACAAGGAGGCCCAACCTCCATCATACTCACTACAAGAGGTCTAGCATACATGCTCATGAAATACAATCCTAAGCATGTTGACTAGTATGCAACACGAAAATGAAAACAAGCATATAAGGCATGCAAGGCATGAGACAATGCAACCAACAAGTATGCAAGGCATAATGTGGGTATTCAAGCATGCAAGCCAACATGTGACTTCATTCAATCATGCAACAACTCACCAATATGCTACAATATACAAGGAGTTCATGAAACAAACAAAGGGATGGACCTAAACTAATTACGCAACTCTCAAACAAGCCTAAAACAGTGGCCAATGCTATAGAAATGAGGGCCTACACACACACACATGTGCACATGTTAATGGGCCAACACTTAAGCACATAAAGACAACTTCTAAGCACACTTAAGAAGATGCAAACACGAACAATTAGCATGCAATGGAAAGCTCTGAAATCATGCTAAAATGGTGCCAAACCAAATGAACAAGACAAGTGTGGCATGCAATTAAGGTCCAAATACTTAAGGCAAGCCAAGAAGACTTAAACCATGACTAAGTCAACCAAGCCTCACAAGGCCAAGAGGACTTAAAATAGGTTCAAGGCAGACCTAGACAATACCGAAGGAACTCCTAGATAGCATCTAAGTGACTCAAATCTAAAAGCATGCGTAATTGCCCAAAATATGGAGCATACAACACAAGCTTCCAAAGCATCAAAGAGGCATTAAAGACAAGCATACAACCATGTTAAATGGACTGAAATGGCATGTTAAATGGTTCCAAACTACTGAAATGATGCAAACAATGCATGCTACACACTCACACACTTAAGGCTAACAAGCCAAAATGCAAAGGAGCTATGCGATACATGTCTTGATCGACCAAAAAAACCAAGGACAGACCTTAAACATGGAAAAATAAACATAAAGGCTTCACAAAGCTAGGCTTAAACATGCTTGAATAAGGACTCAAAGCATGAGACATGTTAAGGCTAAGACAAGGCATTACAAGGCATGTATGCTAAGCAAGCATGGTGTACCAAAATCAACGTACAACGATGCTATATTATGACATAATAAGCATGAAAAATAGCTAAGGCATGGTCAACATACACTTAAACATGGTGCTCCCTCAAGAGGCAAAGATGGTCCTTTTCAAGGACAACGAGGAGAGGGGGTGGCCCTCTCCTTCCTAGGACCTCAAGGCACCATCCTCACCTCTGAAATCCCTTAAGATTTCAGTGGTGAGGAGGCCCAAACTCAATCGTCCCGAAGCTCACTCAAAATGGCACAAAATGGAGCCTTACAAGCCTTAAGAGGGGTCAAACAACCCGAAAGCTTAAGGCAACCTCAACCAACTATTTAGAGCACTAAAAGATAGAACTTTTATGTGTTATACACAAAGCTCAAAAACAGTTGCAAGGTAGGTAAAAAGAGTTTACAAAAATGGGAAATAAAGGGACAAGCTTCTTACCCTTGAAGACCCTCTTCACCAATGGTGCTCCAGTAGCTTCTTTAGGTTGAAATCAGTCTAAAGCCTCCAAAACAACCCTCAAGGGGCGTCAGCTCCAAGGGATGGTGTGATGGTAGGTGTTTGTGAGCAAAAGTAAGACAAAACACATACAAGAGAGATATAGAGGTAGGATATGAACAAACCCTAACCCTAAAACTCAAACCCTAAAAAAAATGTCTAAAATGTCTAACCTCTCAAAAAGGGAGAGAAGGCTCCTCTTTATAGAGCTCTTTAGTCTTGTAAGCTTACAAGACAAGCTTCTAAAGAGAGAGATCCCTCCATACACGTGTGTGGAGGGGAGCCAAGTGCATGCCAGCTGCACCAAAATATCTACAAAAGCAGATGCATAGTAGTCGGCCAGCCAAAGATGCAATTGACCAAAAAAAGATAGCCGGCCGGCCATATAGAGTACCGGCCGGCCAAACATTTGGCCGGTGGCAACAAAACACAGCCGGTGGCCTCAAGCCATGGCTGGTGGAGTGTGGGGATGGCCCACAAGCCATTCCCTGCCCCTTCAAGGCAAAGAACAAGTGTTTGGTGCAAAACCAAACACGAAACAGTCGAGTCGAGAGATCCTGAGGCAAGGCGCATAGCCGAGACCTCCGGGAACTCAAGACGAACACGGACATGGGTAATCACCGAGTGTTCAAGCAGTGACGTCCAAGTCTTGAGGACAGTCAAAAATGGGGTGTCTATAGGATGCATGTTTCAAAAAGGACTGTTGCTCTTAGCAATGCTCAAGTAAGGGGGAGAGTTGGTAGAGCTCAAGGTGGTCATGGAGGTCAATGAGGAGGTCATGCGGGTGTGGCTGCCATTGGTGCAGCTATTATGGGGGAGCATATTGAGGGGGAGCATGGCTACCTTTGAAGAACAATTCTATCCGTTGCAAGCTTCTCAGCTTGCGTTTCACAACGGGATGCGATGACGTATGGATCTAATGGATGAGTGTTTTGATCGGCTTAATCAATCCTCGGTATCACCTTCTGATCAGATGCGCAAGTTGTGCTTCTTGTTTCGCCAGCCACCTCCTCCTTGATTGATGTTGTTGTGGTTCTTTAGATTAGTCTTTATTAGTTTAGTCTGTTTAGATCATTGCTTGTTTCTTTCCCCTTACCAATTTCGGACAAAAAGATGGAGTAATTTTGGGGCAGATTTGGATGTTATGTATGTAACGATCATGTAATGATACTTGGTTTGTTTTGGAAAATATTTCTTTTAAGTATCATTGCGTCGTCAAAATGTCTAATAGTTTCATAATGCAATGTGTTCATAATATTGTCATTGTTTCTCTTGAATTAAAGGATTTTTTGTGCAAGAATGAAGTATTGGGTTTTGTCTCAAAATTGTCAAAGGGAGAGATTGTTCGGATTTTATCCTAAAGATTTTGTTATTCTTGGCAAATTCCTTTCTTGACAAAACACATTGATTATTGATTCAATTTGATTATTGATTTACTATTTTTGAAATATCTATCTTGAAGTAATCAATTTAAGATTTGAACTGTTGATGTTTGGGCTGAAGTATGTTGTTGTACGACTAAAAATTATGGAACTTACATAGATAATGTGGCTGGTTGTCTACTGCAAAATAAGGGAAAAAGGGGACTGATTGACTAGTCTTGATTGACTAAAAGCACGAGTCAAGATTTGATGGAAAGAGGCTAAAAGGGGGATAAGATTGGCTATTTGTCGAGTAATTATTTTTGTTGGGCATGGGTTGAAGAGATGAAGGAAATCAAAGAAAAATTTTGCAAATTCGGCTAAACAATCATGTTTATCATGCCCACGACTATGAAACATCGCACCAACGAACATGCCGCAATAAAAACATACTCCCAGTACTTTTTCTCTACAACCCGTGAAGGTGTTTTGCACCTGCGCATGACATAGTCGCACACGCAACTTTCATAACCATAGACACGATGGTTCTTTGCTTCGGGTTTATTTATAGGACCTTTGCTGAATTGTTTTGGCATCTTTTTAGGATCACTTCACTTCTCTCCATAACGTTTTTTTTTTTTCATATTATTTTACTTAGAGAGAGGCTTATATGAGAGAGAGATATTTTTGAGAAAGAGTTTTGTAGTGAGGAAACTATGTATTATTCTCTCCTACTGTCTTGATGATACATTAGTTCTTAGGTGCTTCAAGTTCATCATCAAGTTGTAAAATTTCTTCAAATCTTTTAAAAGTGAACTTTCTTGGCAGATTCCAAGATTGTAGGTTTTGGTGGATTCTGGAGTCATTGGTGTCATGGTGATTTGATAACTGTTGTTATGAATTCAATAAGAGAAGCAGATAACCAGTGAAGATAGAGGTGGACCTACTCGTATAGATTGAATAAACCTGTTGTAGACACCCCATTTTTGATTGCCCGCAAGACTTGGGCGCTTTGTCTTAAGCACTCGATGATGAAGTTACATTGTCAATGGTTCGAATTCTCAACGAAGGCATCTAGTTTCTAGCTCTAAAAATCTCAACCTTCCATACCTAAGTTGTTTCTATACCTATATACCACAAAAATCCATTTTTTAGCACCATGCCAACATCCACTGAGCTTAAAATAGAGGAACAAGGGAACTACATTTGGGCCCGGCCGTGCCTCATTGGGGGCCTGCCGTGCCTTTTGGGCGAGAAACACTGTTCTGGGCAGGAATCAGCTAGCTGTCTATTTTTGAAGATATTTATGACCTATTTAGCTCAAATTCTATAAATACGAACTGATGCCTCAATGTTGGGGGTTAGAAAATTTTCAAAGACCCAAACACACCTTTGAGAGCTCCTTCTTCCTTAGCAAGCTAGCTTTGTGATATTATATAATCTTTGAGCTATATCTATACACCATATACACCCTTAGAGCTGAACCTTGGAGCTTTGGTTGAGCCTTGAGAATCATAATTCAACCTTGAGAGTGTGCTAGGATCAAGTTTGGTTTACAACCAAAGCTTGCTCTCTTCTAAAGGTATTAGCTTGTCACCTTTTTCCTTGCATTCATTACAATCTCTCTCTATCTATTTCTTGTATTTTTGTGCTGTTTTGGATCCATTTCAAGTGTTGGAACTTAGGGTTGAATAGCTACCAAACATAGAGAGGCTTAATACCCTTTCTTGCACCTTACTTCATAGCTCATTCCATTTGTTTTACCACTATTTTTATTGGCTTACAAACTGATTTTCAGAGTTTAAAATGGCTGAAAAGCATGGTTTAGAAGTCTCAAAAGTGGAGGGGTTAACCATCTCTCCTTGTTCTTATTTACTAGTTTTGTGTTTCCTTATCCTTATCTATCTTTTTGTGCTCTTTAAACAGACTTTTAGCTACTTTTTTTTTAGGGGCTGTTTAAGGCTATTTTAATTCATTTAATTAGTTTATGCTTTGAATACATTGCTTGTTGTGCTGTACATCTTCATGGCTTCGGTTGTTTAGGCCTTACACACCGAGTCATTCCAGTCGATAGCTTTCTTTACTTGGTTTCTATGTAAAGAGTTTCATTTTGGTAATAATCAACTTTGCATAATCATTTCTGCACCATCCCTCATTTCTTGATTTTCTTTGTTTGAGAGTTGTTTTAAGCAATTGATTGTTATTCAAGGCATGAGAAAGAGACCTCCTATACTTAATGGCTTAATCTCTTCAAAGGTTCATCATAAGGCATAGTCTCTCTTTCATACTAAGGATCACTTCTCGTTTAACCTTTCTCTTCATTTAGTGGATTTAAATATCACTTTGGAACAAAATGATTAAGAATGGAAAGGTAAGTCAAAAAGGACTTGTAAAATTGGCTTAAAATTAATGAAACCAACATAAAAAAGATGAATAAAATTGGTTGGATTCGGCCAGACGTTATGTCGAGTCCATCGCGTCAAGAGACATCATATATTAATTCATGATATTTTGATGAATTTTGGGGCGTGTCTACCTCTCTCTTTGAGCCTTCATGATAGGAGGGAGGGGTGGTCATCTTTTATTACATTTATTAATTTTTCTGTCCAAACGTGATCAAAATCATCAAGCCATCAACTTGCACCTATTGATGATTTTGGAACCGAATCCGTTCTTCTCTTGAAGTTCCCCATAATAGAAAAGAGCAGAAAAGACAAACATGATTTAAAACTGCTCTGTCTGTACTGCTTTCACCTCAAAGCACAAAAATGCTTTTTTCCAAGAAAATAAGGCATGGCCGGCCGTTTTTGGACCTAGCTGGCCCCTAATGTTTGAGGCCCGGTCAAGCTCCAATGTTTGGTAAACAGAGCATTTTGGCAAAAATAAAGGGTAGTGATTGAGAGTGAAACAGAGCAATGACACAGAAGGCAGACAGAGCAGCTTCTGAAAACCATCTTCATTGACACGCATGGAATCCTTGTGCATCTTTAGTTGTTGTAATTAATGTTCATATTATTATTGTTATAATTATTTTTCATATTATTGTTGTAAGTATTCTTGTTATAATTATTGTTGCACTTATTATTGTCGCTTATTATATTGATTGTAGTTGTTATCATAATATCCTTGTTATAATAAGTTAGATAGCTAGTTATTCATTTCTTATTTATTCATTCAGATTTGTAATAGTTTTATTCGGATACTTGGACATTCGGACCCTCTTGCATGAGGGCAAAATATGTAATAATTTGTGTATGTCTTCTAACCCCCCTTTTTTTTTCCCTTTTATTTACCCTCTTGTAATGGTAGCACCATATTTACTTAGCATTTCTCATGACTTGCATCCATTCGTCTTACACGCATAAGGGTTCAACTCATCATTCTAACCAATGTCAATTTCAAATTCTTTGCTCGAATAAGTGATTTATCCCATGTTTTGAATTGAATCAAATGCCATGCTAATAGCCAAACTTGTTATTTGCACAATGTGTGCATTGCATTAGTCATATTGCATTATTTAGAAGCATGCATTTTTTTTCTAATTTTTTAGCTTTATTTAGCTTATCTTGGAGTACTAGGTGAGAATTTCTCACTTTAGCATATTGCATTGTATGTTTGTGTTGTTATATAGAGCATGTTTTCCATGAGGCTAAGTGCTTAAGTGATATACTTGTTTAAATGTCGGTGGATGAAGGTTTTTTTACTTAAGTTGGAATAATTTGATTAAATGTAAATACGATCTCGCTTTTCAAGTGACACGTGTTCAAAACACTTTTTCAAAATAAACATAAAATCAATGCATTTCAAATTTTGTGAATTAGTCTATACTTGGGTGCATCACTTAGTAAAATTAGCCTAATAACCGGAACAACAGCATATAATGTAAATAAAAATCACATCATGATTAGTAGAGGCTGATCTTTGATCGGGTGAGTGGGATGCTCAATTCATGACATTCCCCTCTCATAAATAAATTCTCGAGCCGAGACAGTTTGGTGATGACGGACATATGGCCTTTGGCATAAGTCACGGGTTTCCTAAATTTCCCAAAAATATTTCGGTGGTGACTCTAAAATCTAGTAATGCAGTCCATTTTTTGGCATCTTTTGATTCAAACTCGATTTTCTAAAAAGGTTTGCTGCATTTGGACTCTTTTGTGTTTCTCCGTTTCATATTGCAATTGTGAAGCCAGATTCAGAACCACAGGAGTTCGAACTGTAGGGCTATCGTATCTGATGAGACTAAACCCCTCCGAGGAGCATGGAAAGCAAGCTACACCTGTGAGCCTGGATTGGCCATTATAAGCTATCTCTTGTATTACTCTTTCTTTATAGTAGATTTTTTGTCTGGCCAAGGGCCTGTAGTTTTTTTAACACAAGTTGGTAGATTCCAATTGTGATTTTTCCATGTACAAAATCTAGGTGTTGTGGTTGTGCTGTTTTTACTCTCTCTTCTCTATATTGATCATGGTTGCATAATTTTTGTTGGATTGCCTAAATTGATAATCACTTTATCACGTGACAAATTTAGATTTTTCAGTTACCATTGCCCCAGGAGTATAATTTTTTGGCATCTCAATCTGGTCAATCTAAAAGTAAATCCACCCATGTCTTAGTCAATGAAGCTTCAATTGCTGAGTTTTATCTGCAATAGATTTCGAGGATGAGATTGAAGTGATGAACATTTTTATATGAATTTCTTGTTTTCAATGATTTCTAATGGAATAATGTTTTGAGTTCATGATATCATATAGGAGTGTACTTCTCAACTTGTCTTTAGAAGGCTTGGCTTGGACAAGTTACCCAAGAACATGTTTTTTATTGATGTGTAATCTTTTGATTTGATTATTGTCAATAAAATCTTCCTTTTGCATATAAAAATAATAATAATTAAAAAGAAAAAGAAAAAAAGAAAGAAGAAAAAAGCATGTTTTTTATTCTTTAAACTTCATGATATAGTGGTTCCATTTTAATCCCAACTCTGTAACACGTGTATTTGTAAGAACTTCAATTTTTGCTACAAATTATAGGCAAAACCATCTAATTCCAGAATTATTTATCTTTGTATCTATTTGACATCTACATGAAGATTGAATTATTCAAGTCTGCATTGACATAGAAGATTTAATTATTCAAACCACTATACTTCTTTAGTTCATACATCAAAGTTTTATTTGTAAAGCTAATAAGCAATGAAGTAAAATGGTAACTACTTATTACATCCAATAGCTAGAGTGGTGTTAGTGATTTTTTACGTGAGCGGATTGTTGTGCTGATGATATATGCATCATTGTGTTATTCAAATTAGCAAAACATAATTGAATTAATGGTAATTTACAATAGCCTCCCCAAAGATTTGGATCTCAAGAGATTGTTTCAGTTGTTCAGTAAGTTTAGGGTGGTAAAAGACGTATTCATTCCAATGAAAAGAAGGAAAGCCACAGGCTCTAGGTTTGGATTTGTGAGGTATGAGTGCCCAGTTGCTGCAAGCATGGCAGTTCAAAAAATGAATGAGGTCTGGCTTGAGGATAAGGTATTGAAAGTAAAAAATGTAGAGTTTGACAAATCAAATCAGAAGGAGCAAAGTACATTCGTAAGAAAATAAGGCTAGCTGAAGGAGTCACAGTGGGTACCTAGATTGAAATGGGTAGAGGAGGCAGAAAGGAAATCATACGCTAAAGCAATAGTACAAAGGCCTAAACAGAGGACAGAGAGGATAACAGTAAAAGTTAGTAAAGAAGGTAATGGCTGGCTATATGAGAGCCTAATAGTAAAAATGAAAGCCTTTTTTCTCCTACTGTGCTTTTAAAGATGAAGTTGTTAAAAGAGGGATGAAGGGGGTTGTTGTTAGCAAAGGGGGCAGAAGAATGGCAATTTTGACATTTAGTTCAGTAGTAGAAATAAAGGAAGGTTATATAAAATTAAAAGAATAGGTGTATGAATAGTGTGACTTAATGTCTGAATGGAAGGAAGGGGAGATTTTTTAGCAGGAGCGGTGTGTTTGGTTATGGTGCTTTGGCATTTCACTTAACCTATGGAATGTGAATACCTTCAGAAACATTGGCAAAGTATGGGGAGAGGTGGTGCAACTCGATGAAGATACAATCAGAATGAAATCATTTCGGTACAGTAAGGTGAGAATCATTACGAAAAGTTTGGCTACCACAAGCTCGATATTATTCTTGGATTGTGATGGTAAGCTGTTCCCAGTCCGTGTTTGTGAAGTTTACAGTCCTTTATGGGCATCAAGTGAGTTGTATCATAATCACAAAACTGAGGAGGTGGAGGTGAATAAGGAGTGTGATCAAGTGTCTATGGTTGGGAGCTTACCGGCGACAAATGGCGGTGAAGAAAAGCCACGATCGGAGAAGGTGAAAGGTATAAGGCAAAGTGTTAAAGATGGGCAAGATAGAGATGATATGGAGGAAGCTGCTGATGTGGAGGATAATTGGGTGGACACATGGAAAAAATGTTTGAATGAGGTGGAGGGGAATTCAAATTGGGGGACTGTGTTGGTGGTTCAAAATACAGATACTATATTGGAGAGTTCAACCGACGGGGACTACATTAATGAGGAGGAGCATGTGTCTGAAACAATAATGATGGAAAATGAAGTGGATGGGAAAAAGGAAGAGTATAATAATATTTTATCTATGAAAAAAGGTAATGGGGTAGAAATGATCAGGTCCAATAAGAGTACTGAAGTGGAGAGGTTTATGAGAAGTCTTAGTGGGTCAGATTTAATTAGGTCCAATTTAAATTTGGAAGTTGTTTTAGAAGGGGCCCATGCTGGAGTTAAGAGTTTACTGTTCAACCATGCCATCATTAGGCCTTATATATTCCGACCCAAGTAATGTGGGGCATGGATCAAAACAAACAAAAAAGCTGGATAGAACCAGGAAGAGTACAAAAATCAAAAAAGGGAAAGAGGTGTTTAGGGGAAGTTATGGCGATGGGACCAAAGGAAGCAGGAAAAGGATGTTTCGGTATTCAGAAGAAAATCAATGGGTTTTGGTAGTGGTCTTCAATGTGCAGCAATTTTTAGGGCAGTATCAGTTGCCTTATGTAAGTCAATATCACAAGGCAGTGGGTTTAGTAGAAGGAAAATACTTCTTAATAAGGCTCAAGCATCAATTAGAATTGGGAAAGTATTGGGGGTGGATTATGAAGGAAATGAGGAGGAAATAATGAGCAGAATCATATAGTTAGAAAAAAAGGATAGGGAAAGAATTGAAGATTTCGTGAAAGGGGTGAAAGGGGTGGAGACGGCTCAAAATTGAGCTATCTTCGAAGGTGGTGTAGGTGTTAGATGTTGTTGTCAATGAAGGTTATGTCATGGAATGTGCGAGGATTAGCGAGAAAAGAAAAAAGGGCAAAAATAAAGAAGTTGGTGTCTGATAGAAAGGTTGAATTACTTATGATGCAAGAGACGAAGATGAGGAGTATGAATGATTGTTTTGTTAGGTCCTTATGGCCGTTAGAAAATTTTGAGTTTATGGTGGTGGATTCAGATCGGAGTGCGGGAGGGTTAATTTGTGTTTGGAACCCAGAAGTATTCCGGTTAAAAGATTGTTGTAGCGCTAGAAATTTCATTCTTCTCTCAGGTGTGTTTCATCAATCATTTGAGTGTGTGGTTATAAACTTATATGCTCCAAATGATGATATAAGAAGGAAACGGCTATGGGATCTGATTATTAATATTAAGCCATTGTTCAATACGCCTTAGTGTATAGGAGGTGATTTTAATGTAATTCGAAGGATTAGTGAAGGAAGAGGCTACACAAGAAGTGACAGAGAGATGAATGATTTGAATGAATTTATTGATCGAATGGAATTTTTAGATATGCCAATGCTAGGTAGAAATTTTACCTAGTGTAATTCTTTTGAAAGTGATAGATGGAGCAGGATTGATAGGTTTCTAGTAAATCCTATATGGCTTGAAAAATTTAGATTGAAGCTGTGGGACTTGCCTAGAAGTATATTTGATCATTGTCCATTATTGTTAATTGAAGATGACAGAAATTGGGGTCCTCGACCTTTTAGATTTTTGAATGCTTGGACACTCCATCCCAAGTTCTTGGAGCTGGTTAGGAGGTCTTGGTTAGAGAATGAAATTGAAGAATGGGCAAGGTATCGATTTATGAGAAAGTTGTATGCATTGAAAGGAGATTTGAAGATATGGAACACAGAGATTTTTGGTAATGTAGAGAATCAATTGAGGATGGCTGAGAAAAAGTTACATGAGCTGGATTTAAAAGCAGAAGCTGGTCCTTTGTTAGAGTCAAAGACACAAAGAAAAAGAATGGTAAGAGATTTAGTGTGGAAGTTGAGCAGGAGAAAACAATGGATTTGGCAGCAAAAATTGAGAGTAAAATGGACTCAGGAAGGGGACAAAAACACCAGGTACTTTCATGTAATGGCAAACAAGAGACAGAGTCAAAATCTATTGGATACAATAATAGTAAATGGGTCGTGTTTAATGGAGCCCGATATGGTAAGGCAAGTAGTGTTTAGACACTTCAAAGGGGTATATTTTTAAAATTGGAGCAATAGACCAAAGCTTTCTGGGCAGTTCAAGTCTGTTGCAAATAAGGATGAGGTGGAGTAACTTGAAGCAGCTTTCACAAAGGAGGAAATTTGGATTGCTTTGAAAGACTGTGATGGCAATAAAGCCCCAGTACAAGATGGGTTCAACTTATCTTGCATTCAGAAGTGCTAGAAATTGATGAAATGTGAAATTGTACAACTAATGCAAGATTTTCATTCTAATGGAAAGCTGGTTAAAGGTTTCAATAGCTCATTTATCACTTTGATTCCTAAAAAGGATAATCCAAATGGGTTAGGTGATTACAAGCCAATCGGTTTAGTCAACTCTGCTTATAAGATTATGGCTAAGGTGTTGGCTAGGAGATTGAAAAGGTATTGCCTAGAGTGGTTGGAGAGGTGCAATCGACATTCTTGGGAGGAAGATTTATAATGATGGGGTTTTGATTGCGAATGAAATAATTGATTGGTGGAAAGTGAATAAGTTGAGAGGAATAATACTCAAGCTTGACTTTGAGAAAGCATACGATTCAGTGAATTGGGGTTTTTTATTCTCCTTGTTGGCAAATTTTGGATTTTGTGTCAAATGGATCAGTTGGCTAAAGTGTTGTGTGACAACTGCTAGGATTTTTGTGTTGGTTAATGGATCACCTACAGATGAGTTCTCTCTTCAAAGGGGTCTTAGGCAAGGGGATCCAATATCCCCTTTGCTATTCAACATTGTTGCTGAAGGTTTGAATTTATTATTGGAAAGAGCAAAAGAAATTGGTTTATTTAAAGGGGCCAGGGTTGGAACAAATAAGGTATGTATTTCTCACTTACAGTTTGCGGATGACACCATTATTTTCTGTGAGGCAAATTGGGAAGAGATTGTAATAGTAAAGAGAATACTAAGGTGTTTTGAAGTTATGTCTGGGCTGAAAATCAATTTTCACAAAAGTGTGGTGTGTGGGATTGGTGTTGAGGATAATCTGGTTCATGAGTTCGCAATAAAATTGAATTGCATGAGTCAGAAGATTCCCTTGACGTATTTGGGGCTACCTCTTGGAGAAAATCCAAAGAAACTAGTAACATGGCAGCCAGTATTGGAGAAGGTTAAAAAGAAACTGTCATCTTGGAAGAGGAGACTGCTTTCTTTTGCTGGGAGAGTAACTTTAATAAAATAAGCCTTGGCTAATTTGCCTATTTATTACATGTCTATTTTTAAAGTACCTAAGGGTGTGACTAAGAAGATTAATAGGCTGCAAGCTGCTTTTCTTTGGGGAGATTCAGAAATAAAAAGAAAAATGCATATGGTCAATTGGCAGGTGGTAACTAAGCCCAAAAGCCATGGTGGTCTTGGGGTGAGGAATATTACAAAAGTGAATGATATCCTGCTCTTGAAATGGTGGTAGAGATATGGGGTTGAAGAAAAGTCACTATGGAAACTAATTTTATGCAGTAAATATGGTTCTTCTGGAGGGAGGTGCTTACCATTTCAGAGGGGTTCAGGTGTGGTTTCTACATTGTGGTAGAGTATTATGAATCTTGCTTATTCTAACCCACAACTAATGGAGTTCTTTAAGGAAAATGCAAGCATTGTGGTTGGTGATGGGAATAGAATTAAATTTTGGAGTGACAAGTGGTTTAGGAATATAATCCTCAATGAGGAGTTTCCAAGATTGTTTAATATTTCTATGAAGAAGGAGGTCTCTCTAAACCAAATTAGTCTGAAAAGGAGTAATTCAAGCAATTGGGTTTTGGAGTTTAGAAGGCCTTTGTTTGCTTGGGTAATGGAAGAGGTGGGGAGGTTGGATGCTCTATCGCTGAAGGCCCCAATTGTTAGAGATTCAGTTGAGGATTCCTTGAGGTGGACAGTATCTTCATCTGGGTTGTTTTCTGTACCTTCAATCTGGAGATGGAAAGTGGAAGATAGGGACTCCGTACTCATAATATCTGAGTTGGTATAGGGAAATGTTGCTCCTCCCAAGGTGAAGTTTTTCTGTTGGTTAGCTTGCCATGGTAGAATCAAAACATCTGTCTTCATGTAGAGATTTGGAGTTTTAAATGATAATGCTAGTATTCTATGTTTGTTTTGTAGAAATGAAACAGAGTCTTTAAATCATATTCTTCTTCATTGCCCCAAATATTTGGTTGTTATGGTCTGGTGTGATAAAATGATGGGATCTATGGTGGGCAATAGCAGGATCAGTGGCTAAGGTATTACAATGCTGGGATAGAGCAAGAATGAAGAAAATGGAGAGAAAAATATGGAAGGTTGTGCCTCTGATTCTAATGTGGTCTGTGTGGAAGATGAGAAATGAGGCGATGTTTAATCGTAAACATTTGATAGTTGATGAGTTGCTTGAACTGATAAAAACAAAAGTGGCATTGTGGATGACAAGCAATGAAAGGGATTTTCAATTTTTAGTACATGATTTGGTGGCTAATCTTAAATAGGTTAGATACTGTTTAAAGTAAAGATGTTGTTGCTGCTAATTCATACTGCTGCTGCTTGATGCTACTACTACTTTTTATTTGGGCCAATTGCTACTGCTGTTGTTTTCTATTTTGGGCCAATTTGATTAGATGTAACTCTTACCTATTCAAGTTCTGTAAATTTTGGGATGTGCATATCTATTCTGTCACTTTGGGGATGGAGGGTTGTGTCTTGTTTTTTGGGGATTGTTGTGTATGTAGATTTGTGTGTCCTATATGCTTTTATCTAGTGCAGATATGGTGTGTATGCAGATTTGTTGCTTGCTGCTAATGTGTGCTGCTACTTTGGGGTTGCTTTGGTAATATGTTGATTTTGCTGCTGTGGGATGCTCATTGATTTTGGTGCTACTAAGGAGGTGTTCCATTGTTGTGTTTTGTTGTTTTCTACTTTTGTTGTATTGGTGCTTTGTTTGGTTATTTTTGGTTGCTTTTGATTGGTTCCTCACCAATCTTGGGTCAAGTGCTAACATATGATTGTGCTTCTTTGGCGGTGTCAACCTAATTAGGATTGTTGATGTTAGCTTTGATGTTCAGTGCACTTCATTGCTTTGTTGATGTATTTTTGCATGTATTTTGCTATTCACATCAATAAAGTTTTATTTTGCTAATCAAAAAAAAAAAAAAAAAAAATTCATTTCCTGTATGGATAAGAAATGATATTTTCATTCCTGAATACTGAAAGGTATATTTTACCCTTATTTATTCATGTTTTAAGGTACCATCTACATTAGTCTTACTTTTGCGTAAATCATGTCAAATTTTATAGAGTTTTGAGAGGGTAATTTGTAAATAAATTGGGCCGAGTTAAGGAAGGGTCTTCTTTGTAAGTTGGGCCGCACAATGGGCCGGGGTAAGAGTTGATATAGCCCGGTCTTAAAGCTAACGATCTTGGCCCAGGCGAAGCTCGGACCGAGCTATGGATTGAGGAGCTTGGGCCTCGCGCGATCGACCTCATCCTGGTTAGCCCAGTGAGAGACTACTGCAGTTGGCTCGGTTTGAACAGCCAGAACCGAGGTGTACGTGGACAAGGACTGAGCTAGGCATTGCGTATAGAATCACCGAATTGAGTACGTCAAAGGGCAAGTGTTAGCTCGGTCATATTGTTATCCAGCCGTGGTAAAACCATCTCACTTGGTTTAAGCAGTAAGGAGGGTATTGAAGGATAAGCATTATCTTTCAGGAGTGTGATTCCTAGGAGAACTCTACATTGAGTAGTAAGAGTCTTACTAAGATTTTGCCAGGCAAAAACTATAAAAGCTCACAACAAAACCTATGTAGAGGTAACACAACTTTAATTTTCAAAATACACAGAGCTTTTGTCCATTTGTCTATTTTGCTGACTTTGGCATCGGAGAGGTAGTCGCTACACACCCGTCAACTAGCTCACGTTTGTGTTTTCGGGGAATAAAGCGATGACGTTTGGAGGAGCACAAACTTGATCAACAGGATTATACGAGAACATTATTTCGTGCTCGTATAATTGGCACCGTCTGTGGGAATTCCACAAAGAACAAAACCTCTTAATCAAGTTTTCCTCTCTAGTTGGAAGCAATGGTGCACAATGAAGACTTGCCGCAATCAGCCATTGATGGGCAAACCCCGGAGGGGGGTGGGAGACGCGAAGGTTTGCCTTCTATCCCTCCCATGGCGGATTTAGAACCCCAGCGACAGAACCCCCAGAGGGATGCAAGTGGGAGATGGGGCAGCAGCCCCCGTCGCTCTCAAAGTCTTGAAAGACAGAAGCGGAGGATGGACCCCCAAGTTCTGGAGGATTGCGTGAAGGAACAGGACGAATTAATAAGGAGGATGGCGGCAGACATGGAGTCAATGAAGTGTCAAATAAAAGGAAAAGGGGTGGCGACAGGAGAGGGGCGCAAAGGCAATACACCCCTTCGCCACTCGGAAGATCGTAATCGGCATACCACACCATCGCAAGCAGAAAGTAAGAGTCTTAGAACAGGGGACACTCAATCGTGAACTTAAAGGACTCGTTACTCCAGGTATGAGAGAACGAGAACTGAGAGGTCGTGTCGCGAACTTCCAAGACTCATTACTCCATGTCTGAGAGAACGAGAATTGAGAGGTCGTGTACTGAAGGAAGCACCTATCGGCCCTCGCATACGCACCAGACGTCATCTAGGCACACGGACTTGCGTAGATCATCTGATTTGCGAACTGTGCTTGAAGAAAGGGCCTGATGGAAGTAGGACACTAGGGCTCACGACTCGTGCAGAGTTTCAGCCGTTCAGCGGTTGGCCTCTCGAACGCATGGTAGCGTCGAAGTAGGAATGCCAATGTCACGCCTTGCTTACGAACCAGCAAACAAGGTATTAGCAAGGTTACAAAGCTCGCTGTTCGTTTCGGCAATTGAGAACGCACCACTACCCTCAGGCTTCCACCAGCCCAAATTCACCACTTATGAGGGGAAGTCTGACCCCTATATGCACCTGAGCCACTTTCGCCAGGTCATGGCAGTATACCGGCGAAACGAGGCTTTAATGTGCATCCTATTTCCATCCAGCCTTGGCAACCTAGGTTTGACCTGGTTCGAAAGGCTACTAGAGGGCAGCATTGCCTCATGGGCGCAGCTAGCAGAAGCATTCGTGATTAGATTTAGGACAAACACCAAGACACCAGTGGAGATCGACCAACTACTCTCCATTGACATGGGCGAAAAAGAGACGTTAAGGTCCTACAACAGTCGTTACTGGGAAACCTTCAACCAGATTGGGGATTGCCCTACAAACCTCGCCATTGCACAATACAAACGGGGCCTTCCAGTCGGTAACAAATTGAGGGACTCAATTACTATGATGCCACCCCTCACGATGGAGGCCTTAATGGAGAGAGTGCACCAACATATTCGCGTGGAGGAAGATAGCGCCCGTGCTAAAGCAAAATCCGGCACAACAGCAATACCAGATAACAAGACTACAGCAAAAGTTAACACAGTAGAACAACCAAACAGGAATGGGCGAGGCAAGCGGGCCAACAGAGAGGACCTAGACAAAAGGAGGTTAAGAGTTCACACTGCCATTACCACAGTGTTCAAAAAACCAATTTACTGAATTCTCAGTGAAATACGCAATGAACCTTTCGTCTGATGGTCAGCCAAGTTGGAAGAAGCACAAAAAGACTATGACGAGAGGTCCCGGTGCACCTTCCATGATGAAAAGGGGCACCCCGCTGAAAATTGCACGCCGTTGAGGCAGCAATTGGAAGAGTTAGTGGTAGCTGGGCACCTGGACCAGTACATAGAATGAGGGACACAACCAGCCCCCCAGAACCATAACAACCCAAACGAAATGCCGGTCGACGCTCCACCTCAAGGCGTAAGTAACGTGATACATGGGATATTCAAGCCTGAACGGGTATGTGAGCTCAGGGGGATGATCAAAAAGGCTGAGCACTTAAGGGAGGTATTAAATGCACAACCTTCCATCAAAATGGGGAGAACAGAGGCCACAAATGTCATATCTTTTTCAGACAAAGATTTAGTAAGGATATACTACCCTCACAATAATGCTCTGGTTGTTACTCTACGCGTCAAGAATTTCAACATCAAGTGGATTTTGATTGACCAAGGAAGCTCATGTGAGATAACGTATTACGAAACCTTCAAACAACTGAAACTGGAGGACAAAGACCTGGCACTTGCAACATCTCCCCTAATCGGATTCAACTCAATGCCAAAGTGGCCAGTGGGCAAGATAATCCTCCCAGTCAAGGCAGGAACCATGACGAAACAGGTGGAATTCTGGGCATTGAAAGTCCCTTCCACTTATAATATAATCTTAGGGAGGACATGGTTGCACGCCATGCGATCGGTAACGTCAACCTACCATCAAGTATTGTGGTTCCCCAACGAAGTTGGAGTAATTAAAGAGGTCTTTGGAGACCAAATTATGTCAAAACAATGCTTCTTCACAGTAAATGGCAGCCGCGCTGCAAAAGGTTATGTACAGATAGTGAAAGAGCCTGAGAGCAATGAACTGTTTGCGGATGTTGGCAAGGCAACAGAACAGAAGGCAATGGAAGACTTGGTACAGGTAAGGATAGATGAAAAGAACCCAGAAAAGTTCTTTTTGCTCGGCTCGTCTCTGTCCAACATTGAGAGAATAGAGGTCATGGAATTCCTAACCTCTAACATCGAAGTGTTTGCTTGGACGCCGTATGACATGTCTGGCATTGACCCAAACTTCATCTGTCACCAACTGAACGTCCACCCAACTACCAGACCAATTATACATCGCACTCACAGATTAGCACTCCACCATGCCGAGATAGTTGCGGAAGAAGTGGGAAACTTGCTGGAGGTAGGAGCTATCAGAGAAGTGCACTATCCCAGGTGGATCTCCAATACTGTAGTAGTGCCAAAGAAGAACGGAAAATGGCGTGTCTGCGTGGACTACAAAATAGTCAACAAGGCATGTCCAGAGGACAGTTTTCCCCTACCACGGATAGACCAACTAGTAGACCTGACGGCAAGACACAATCAATTTAGCTTCCTTGATGCATACAGAGGTTACCATCAGATCGCTATGTATGAACCAGACTAGGAGGTCACATCCTTTATAACGCCTAGAGGATTGTATTGTTACAAGGTCATGCCTTTAGGCCTAAAAAACGCAGGGGCAGCATTCCAACGGATGGTCACCAAGATGTTTGAACCATTGTTAGGCAGAACAATGGAGGCTTACATAGATGATATGGTGGTAAAAAACAAGGATGTGAAGGACCATCTCAGGGACCTAGGTGAAAGGTTCCAGATTCTAAAGAAGAACAAGTTGCGCCTAAACGCCTCCAAGTGTGCATTTGGCATAGGATCGGACAAATTCCTTGGCTTTCTGGTGACCAACCGAGGTATAGAAGCAGACCCTTCTCAGATCAAAGCAATCCAGGATCTTGAGAGGCCCAACATAGTCAAAGAGGTGCAACATCTCACTGGCCTAGCAGCCGCGCTCAACCGGTTCATAAGTCGGTCATCAGACAGATGTCGACCATTCTTCAAAGCATTAAAGGCCAAGTTGAAGTGGGATGAAGAATGTGATCGCGCCCTAGAAAGGTTGAAAGAGTACATGTCTTCTCCACCGTTGCTAGTAACCTCAATACTTGGAGAAGAGCTCTTTTTGTACTTAGCAGTTTCACAGCACGCAGTCAGCGCAGTGTTGGTCAGAGCGGAAGGAATCCAACACCTACCCATCTTTTATGTTAACAAAACCTTGCTGGGCGCAGAAACCAGATACCTACCATTTGAAAAACTGGCCTTAGCCTTGATGATGGCCTCAAGGAAGCTATCGCATTACTTCCATGCCCACACCATAATCGCCCTAACAGCTTTTCCATTAAAAGCTTTGTTTGAGATGGTGGACTTTTCTGGGCGAATCTTGAAGTGGGTGGTGGAATTAGGACAATTTGATATCAAGTTTCAACCCAAAACTGCAATAAAAACCCAAGCTTTGGCAGGCTTTATGGCAGAGTTCACACCAGGAAGTCATCACATCTACCCAATTGACTTGACTGGTACAACAGAAAAGGGGATGGAAAGTGCCACAAGAATTACGCAGCCCCCAAAACAAGATGCCCAGCCACAACCCAAGGCATACCAGATTGAAGAAAGGAAGGAAGAAGCAAACCAAGCCATTCCCAGTGAGGACTCATCAACAAGTAAAAACTTGGGGCAGTCAGATAGTAAAGAGCAAACCCCAATAGCAGGCATGGACTTAGAAGAAAACATCAACAACACTCATGACCCCAGGACATCATCCGATCCATCTACTTGCTGGAAGTTATTCGTATGAGAGATATGGAAACTCTTCGTTGATGGAGCATCCAACAGGCACGGTGCTGGACTAGGCATAATCCTCATCTCACCAGACGACCTATTAGTGGAACAAGCAGTCAACCTTGGCTTCCCAACATCAAACAATGAGGCGGAGTATGAAGCACACTTAGCAGGCCTAAAATCAGCACTTTTCATGCAGGCTACCGAGCTAATGGTTTACAGTGACTCCCAGCTAGTAGTAAACCAGATTTTAGGCGACTACAAGGCGAAAGATGATAGGATGGCTAAGTACCAAGAGTTAGTCAAAAAGGAAATCATGAAATTTGATGTAGTGCGGATAGAACAGATCGGCCGAGAAGAAAATAGTAGAGCAAACGAACTAACAGGCTTTGCTTCGATGGCAGATACATCCATCCCACATCAATTACTGATCAACTTCCTACCAAGACCATGCATTGAAGAACCTGAAGTAGCTGAGGTATGTTGTGCCGAGCTAGGCCCTTCATGGATGGATCCCATTATAGTATTCTTAAAAGACGGCGTCTTACCCGAAGAAAAGAAAGAAGCCAACAAAATAAGAGCAAAGTCACAGCGATTTTGGCTCTCCCATCAATGGCCTTGTACAAAAAATCATTCACAGGACCTTACTTGAAATGTGTCCATCGTAGCAAGGTCGAGGCATTCTTGTTTGAGATACATGAAGGCGTATGCAGAAGCCACCAAGGGGGAAGATCATTGGCCTACAGAGCAATTTCACAAGGATATTGGTGGCCTTACATGCAAGTAGATTCAGAGAAGTATGTCAAGAAGTGCGAGAAATGTCCGAAGTTCGTACACCAAATACATTAACCAGCCAGAGAGCTTCTACCATTAACTAGCCCATGGCCCTTTGCGATGTGGGCCCTCGACATAGTAGGACCACTTCCAACGGCACCCGGCAACAGGAAGTTCTTTCTTGCAGTAACAGACTACTTCACAAAATGGGTGGAGGCAGAAGCACTCGCATCAATAAAGGAAAAAGACGTGAAGAAGTTCGTCTGGCAAAATATTATCACTCGATTCGGCATACCGAAGGCTCTAATATCTAACAACGACACTCAATTCGATGGCAAAATTTTTAGAGGCTTTTGTGAGGAATACAAGATAGAATTTTAAAACTCTACACCAGCATACCCCCAAGCAAATGGCCAGGCGGAAGCATTAAACAAAGTCATCCTAGATGGATTAAGGAAAAGGTTGGAGAAAGCAAAAGACAAGTGGGTTGAGGAGCTTCCTCATGTTTTATAGGCTTATCGTACCACACCTCGGCGGTCAACTGGTGAAACGCCTTTTTCCCTGGCTTATGGCATGGAGGCACTAATCCCACTAGAAGTAGGCCTCCCCACTATTAGAAGTGAAAATTTTTACCCAGACTCCAATGAAGAAGTCATAGCCTTGGAACTCGACCTTGCAGAAAAGAGAAGAGAAAGGGCACTGGTTCACATTGCCTCATACCAGCAAGAGTTATCTAGAAAATATAACAAGACAGTACATCCGAGGCAATTCAAGATTGGAGATTGGGTGTTACACAAAGTAATGGGCAACACTTTGGTACCCGGAGATGGCAAGTTGGGACCCAACTGGGAAGGACCATAAAAAGTGGTTGGATTAATAGGAAAATGGGCATATCACTTGGAGGATGGAAGCAGCAAGGCCATTCCCAGGCCATGGAACACTGTCAATCTAAAACTATTTTATTTTTAGCTTTTCTTTAAAGTACTTGTAATTTTTCTTTTTTCAATAAAACAAGTAGTTCCCTTTTCGGCATAGTTCTTTTCTTCTGTAAAAGTTGTTTTAATGAGCTAAGGGCAGTAAAAGCAAAGTTGGCCAAAATAACCAACACTTTGCTCTAGGTTGGCAGGAATAACCAACTTTGAGCTCTCTTCAGCCGAGATCAGGATCTAGGCTAAATAAGTTTGGTAGGAATAACCAAACACTTGGCTCTAGGTTGGTAGGAATAGCCAACTTTGAGCTCTCTTCAGCCGAGATCAGGATCTAGGCTGAGGAGGTTTGGCAGGAATAACCAAACACTTGGCTCTAGATTGGCAGGAAAAACCAACTTTGAACTCTCTTCAGCCGAGATTAGGATCTAGGGTGAAGAAGTTTGGCAGGAATAACCAAACACTTGGTTCTAGGTTGGCAGGAATAACCAACTTTGAGCTCTCTTTAGCCGAGATCAGGATCTAGGCTGAAGAAGTTTGGCAGGAATAACCAACATTGAGCTCTCTTCAGCCAAGATCAAGATTTAAGCTGAAGAGGTTGGCAGGAATAACCAACATTTATCTCTCTTCAGCCGAGATTAGGATCTAGGCTAAAGAGGTTGGCAGGAATAACCCACATTTATTTCTCTTCAGCCGAGATAAGGATCTAGGCTCAAGAGGTTGGCAGGAAAAACCAACATTTATCTCTCTTCAGCCGAGATCAGGATCTAGGCTGAAGAGGTTGGCAGAAAAAACCAACATTTTATCTCTCTTCAGCCAAGATCAGGATCTAGGCTGCAGAGGTTGGCAGGATAAACCAACATTTATCTCTCTTCAGCCAAGATAAGGGTCTAGGATGAAGAGAGTTGGCAGGTATGACCAAACAGATTACAAGGTTCCAAGACCGAGATAAGTATCTCGGCCAGAATAGAAAATGCTAAACTTTATGCAAATCATAGTTGAAAAATAAATGTAGGTATGGAATAAACCGAGCAAAAAGAAGAAGACTTCATTCAAGATTCATAATGAAGTTACGAAAGGTGGGGCCTCAGCCCGGTTACAAATTTCTTTCAAACAGTTAGCATCTAAAGAAGAAAATACATGATGAAGCAAAGAGGTCATCCAAATCGGCATCCAAATCAACCCGAGTTTCACCAAACGGTAGCCCGGTGTTGGTAGGTAGGTCGGTGTTAGCAGGTAGGTCGGTCACTACCACATCATTGACCACAATGGGCACCAATGGCTCTACCCAAGCTGACTGGGCAGTTTGGAGACCGGGATCATTGGTAGCAGCTGGGGCTTCGTCAGGCTCTGGAGATGCCTCATCTTCCTCTCATACTTGTAGAAATTTTTGTTGAATGGCATTGACGTAGTGCGCCATATAGCTCGGAATGAAGTGGGGAGGAGGGTTCTGGAAGACCTCGGCTTCATGGCCATAACCGAGCTGTGACAAAGCCGCCTTCCATCCGTATTTGAAGAATATGTCCTTTGTAGCCTCACATTGCAAGATGTAGGTGGCCTCCCCTTCCTTGCAGCCATGATCTTCAGCATCATCTGCGCTCTTCTTCAGCTCAGTGATCTCTACATCCTTCTTTTTCTCAAGCTTCGCAAGCTCGCGCAAGTAGCGATCTTTCTGCCTGGCTAAAGCCTTCTTCTTGTTCGCTTCCGCCGAGCTGACCAGCCCGGTTAGCTGGGCAATTTCGGTCTGTAGCTCGGTGGCTTTTTGTTAGGCTTCTTCTAGTTCGGTTGCCTTAGTGTTGGCTTCGGCCACAGCCAGCCATGTTGTCTTACGTAGCTCTAACACGCGCTTGTGAGCAACGTGATTCTTCTACATGGCCTACAAGAGGAGAGATGACAAGTATTATTAAAACCATGCAAACAGATGTGTGAATGGGAAAAATGAGCAAAGGGAGAACCTACCAGCACCATTGACTTTGTTGCCGAACGAATAGCCTTCAGCTCGGTCAGGTGATCATGGTGCTCCATGTCGGCCAGCAAGCACACGCTCTTGGCAAAGTTGAAGGTGAGCGAGTGGTCTTTTTCAGTAACCACTGAATCCGTGTTTGTTATGGCTCGATTCTTATAGGTCACTTTTGGCACCCACTCTGAAGGTCTAGCCCGGTCAGAGTACACTGGTTCTGGGCTCGAACGTGTGGACTGTGGGAGCACAGTGTCGTCTTTGTCAATAAGACGTGGCTCGGTCACGGAGGTGCGAGCACGCTTATTGAGCCGAGATGACGAGGCCTGGGCTGTTGGAAGCACTACCATGACCTCACATGTTTGGCTAGCTTGTGGTACCACGGTTTGATCCCCAATGGCTGGTGTAGTTGTTTCAGTGATGAGTGCTCTGACTACTCTTTTCTTAGCAATCTCTTGTTCCGCTGTTAGTGGGATCAGCCTAATTTGAGGAAGCGTGGGATCTGGTTCAGGAGAAGGCTCAAGGAGAAAGTCTGACACCCTGGTCTTCCTCCTTCCGCTATATGTGTAGGTTGGTTCGAAGTTAAGTAGCTCGGCCCAACCTCGGAGCATCTAAGTTGGGATATTGGTATTGTGACTTTAGTTGGTTCAAATCTACACATGGAGAAAGAAAATGGTTAGCACGGTGTAAAAGTTGTAAGCAAGAAAAGCAAAAATCAGACAAGTAAAGCCGAGGTATTCATACCGGCTACTCCTTTATTCCAGATAATTCCGTATCTCGGTATTGGGGCTTCATGGTCTTCAAAATTACCAGAAACTCAGAAAAAATCATCATCGTTCATGTGTTTGTCCGGTGCGTTTTTTATTATTTTCTCTCGGTGTCTTCTTATTCTTAAATAATATACCCAGACATCTTTGTTTTGGCCAAGTGAGTATTCATGAAATAGTTCGGCTAAATTGACATTGAGGCCAAGCCGGCGATTTAGCTCGGCGATGCCATTTATTATTCCGTAAGAATTTGTGCTGAGTTGGGTTGGGCATATTCTAGTCTGCCTAAGAAATTCGCATATTAGTGGTTGAACAGGAAATCGAACCAGCTTCAACAATGGATATCATGGTGAAAGAGACGAAGCCCTCTTTTCCCCAGGGTATTGTGTCTAGCTCGGCCAAAGAAAGGTGAACATCGTCGAGGATATTGTAATCCTTGCGAAATTTGGCGATGGCCCCTGGGGAATTTACTAGGAACCGGTATTTACTCATTTATAACTTAAGTTGTGTATAAATTAGCTCGAGCACTAGCTCGGTGTTGAGATGACGTTGAGTATCTCTGTTGAGCGTGCAAAAGAGTGCCTGGCCAACCTAGTCAAAGTCTGCAAAGCAAAGAAGAAAAGAGTTAAGCCCAGGTCGTTGGACCGTGTTAAGTATAAAGGCAAAATAAATATGACCCTAGTTCGGCTACGTGGGAGGAGACCATTTCTTAGTCCGATTGGAGCAAAAGTCTTTAGCTCGACTAAATGTGAAATAAGGTTCTTAGACCGGTTATAACATAAGGTGAGGCATGAAAATTTTAGTTCGGTTATTGAGTGGAGCTCCCTAGTTCAGTTGTGTTTAAAGCCTAGAGTTGCCTAAACAGGTTTTTAGCTCAGTTACAGCGCGATTCTAGATTCAAACTTCATGTTTTCAGAATCCAGACATTGTGTTCTTGAGCTTGAGCCTAAGGTTTGGGGTTTATAACATTTACTCTGTACTATGGTAGATATCTAGTGTATATGAACACATGTATGTGGGGATTGAATATCAAAAATGAGGAAATAATTGGAAAAAGAACAGCATAAAGAAATGTTAGCAAAACTTACGAGTGAGAAGTCGCGAAGGAACAGTAGCCAATGGAGATGAAGGTGTGAGTATGGAGCTTCGTATGCACAAGTTTTCAGAGGGCAAAGGAAAAAAGGTGAACAGTAGGAGTGTTTTTCAAAAATGGGAGTTCTTTTGTATAAAACCTAAAGAAAATGCGGGACTCTTCAAAATTTTGCGAGGTATGAAGACAACGTTGACAGCTGTTTTCGACCAATAAGGGCCAGCCACGTGGCTATGGGGATAGCAAGCGATTCAGATGTACAGCGTAACTGAAAAGACGTTTTTCGACCGAACAAATTCGGTAGCCCGGTGACGATTTAGCTCAATTGAAGGTCTGAACTTTTAGCTCGGCTAGTAACAAGTAATCCCAATCATGCTATGCAGATGGAATTAAGGGGCAACTGAGAGGGTAATTTGTAAATAAATTGGGCCGAGCTAAGGAAGGGCCTTCTTTGTAAGTTGGGCCGTACAATGGGCCGGGGTAAGAGTTGATATAGCCCGGTCTTAGAGCTAACGAGCTTGGCCCAGGCGAAGTTCGGACCGAGCTATGGATTGAGGAGCTTGGGCCTCATGCGATCGACCTCATCCTGGTTAGCTCGGTGAGAGACTGCTGCAGTTGGCTCGGTTTGAATAGCCAGAACCGAGGTGTACATGGACAAGGACCGAGCTAGGCATTGCGTATAGAATCACCGAATTGAGTATGTCAAAGGGCAAGTGTTAGCTCGGTCATACTGTTATCCAGCCGTGGTAAAACCATCTCACTTGGTTTAAGCAGTAAGAAGAGTATTGAAGGATAAGCATTATCTTTCAGGAGTGTGATTCCTAGGAGGACTCTACATTGAGGAGTAAGAGTCCTACTAGGATTGTGCCAGGCAAAAACTATAAAAGCTCACAATAGAACCTATGTAGAGATAACACAACTTTGATTTTCGGAATACACAGAGCTTTTGTCTATTTGTCTATTTTGCTGACTTAGGCATTGAAGAGGTATCCGGCACACAACCGTTAGCTAGCTCACGTTTATGTTTTCAGGGAATAAAGCGATGACGTTTGGAGGGGCGCAAACTTGATCAACAGGATTATACGAGAACATTATTTCGTGCTCCTACAAGTTTATAATAAGAATAAAACAATCATTGTGAATATAATTTACCCTTGAATTAAAGAATCTAATTTGTAATTTAATTGGTAAATTAAGTCAAGGGTATGATTTGTTAGCACACACTCATGTCCAAATTGGCACTTTAAAAAAATTATCACCTAGGCAATTATTCCTTAATGTTGTATTTAAATTATAAATTTGAGTAGGAATTTAAAAAGTGAAAGGTAAAAAGCGTGTGAAAGGTAAAAAGTGTGTGAAAGATATATGAAATATAATTATATTTTCATATTTATCCACATTTTCACTTTCTCTTTTCAAATTGCGACCCAAATTTATGAACCAAACACAACCTACTAGAACAAGATTTGCTTTTTGCTCTTCAATGTTTCGAGGCCAAATTGATTAAATTTAAAATTTTAGGGACCACAAATGTAGTTTATTTTTTCTCAAGTATGGGCTATGTTTGTTGGACTTAGGGCAACTGACATGTGTAGTGCACAATAGTGACTGTTGTGCTATTTGTAGAACCCACTTCATGTTCTATTTTGAGTTGTTCATTTTTTAGAAAATATAAAAATATAATATATTTGTAAAAATTAAATTGATCAGATATTGATAGTCGTTTCATCAAATCATATTTGCATATTGGATATAAATGTAATTTAATGAAAAAAAACTATTTATATCCAATCAAATTGAGTTTTTTTTTTTTTTTTTGTCTAACTCGATATTTTTTAAAAATTGAACTATTGAGATCATCAAAATAGAATTCGAAGTGCATCTCACAAGTGGCACAGTAATCACTTGCACAATAGTGCTCCCAAATTCGTGGTTGTTGGGTGATTGTTGGCTTTCTACTTGAGGGAAAGTGTATTTTATCAAAAATTGAACTCGAAATTTGGGCGATGAAATGAAGAAGTAAAGCTGCAATTAGAAGAAGATGAGTTGGCTTTTGGCTTTTGGCATCCTTGATTTTCATAGAAGATATTTCTCTTAAAAAATTCTCTTGGGGCATGTCATAAATCCTGACGGTGATTTGGTGAATAAATTTTTATAATTTGATCAGATACTCCAAAATAAAGCCATTTGTTGTCATGAATAACCACAACAATACAAATTTAGACATATAAATTCAGAATTTATTCCAAAAAAATAAATTAATAATTTAAATTCATTTTACTCACGAACCTTATATTTTATCAATTTAATTTTTACTACACAAACTTATTCAAAATAAATTATGAATCGATAAGGATGCGGTTCATAGCATTTTTGTGTTGATAAATCAGACCAACACGAACACTTGTTACGTTGTGGGGGACGAGCTTCATCACCAAATAGGAATGTAGAAATTTTACACCTATTGCTTTTCCTGGTTTCTCTTGACCACTCCATCCGTCTCAAACTTTATTTCATTTGAACAAGTCTCTAAATAGGGCCTTTCTACCGTTCAAACTCCGCAAAACTGTTCCACCACATGTAAGTTATGTGTCATTATCAAAATACCTTGAAAGAAAAATCTTGGGTGTGTATCACAAACCATATAATAAGACATCACTTACAATATAATTAAAGATTTTTTTTATTATAACTAAAATAAGTCATAACTAAATCTTATCCAATCAGAGACAGATTCGCAATTATCACTGTGGGATTATAATTTTTAATTATTTTAAATTCTTATAATTTTTAATTATTTTAAATTTTTTAATATAATATATAATATTTTTAAAATTTTTAGGATGCCGTCGCTGCCCCGCTGTCCCTAGATCCATCCTTGTAACTAATATGACAACAAGTCAAACTAATATCTCAGCCGATGTAGTGAGCTTAGATAGTTGGAATATATTGTTGAGGATTGCTATTTGTTTGCTCCTTTTTCTGTTGGGCTTCTCAGGTCTTGTTTGGGCATAGGTTAATTTAGTAATTTTTTAGTTATTTGACTAAAATATGAGCTAAAAAAGTTAGTATGTTTAAGATGATTTTTTGACTTTTTATGAAAAGATGTGCAAAAAGTAGAGAGAAAAAAGAATTTTTGAATTTTTGATATGAATTTTTAATTTTTTGACTTTTTGAATACTTTTTTGACTTTTTAGTTGAACTGGCATGTTGCCAAACGAGACTTCAATATGACAACAAGTCAAACCCCAATGTTTTATTATCGAAGACTACGAAAGTCACAGTTGAAAAATATGATATGCACTTTTTTTAAGATGTGAATTATAGAATTATGAAAGTTTCATTTTATCCTATAAATTATCACTCAAAAATTAACTTTTATTCTTTTAATAATATCAATTTTACGTCCACCATCAATTGTCATTTCTAATCAAACACAAATGCTGAAGTAATATTGAAACTTCACTTGGTATTTCATATTACCCCAAACCATACCCCAAATATCAATTAGACCACTGAATAAAATAAAATTTACATGATCTAATTGATATTTTAGAAATAGTTTAGGAGGTAAAGCAAAGTTTCAAACAAAATTTTAATGCTACGTCAGTTACTTCCATTTGATTACAAACAATAGCTAATGGCGGAATAAAATTGATCTAAAAATAAATAATTTAGGTTATATTTGTTATTATTAGAAAAATAAAAGTTGAATTGATTTTTAAATGATAGTTTGGGGACAAAATGAAATTTCTTCTATAGGATTTCATCTCTAAATGGATAGGTTATTCGGTAACGTTGGACCATATTATTTATCATATGACACTCATCATGTTTTATCTCAAAAATTTATATGAAAAGGGTAAACTATTAATAAATTTTAATAGTTTGACTTAATTTCATTATATCCTATTAAAAATTAGTTCTAATAAAATCGTCGCTAAAAATAATTTTTTGTATTTTTTTTTAATTTTTTTTTATATATGAAAAATTGACAATTACTGACTTTTTATGTGAGTTTTTTCAAATTGTAGCTAAAAATTGAAAATTTGTGATATTTTTTTATAACGATTTTTTAAACAATTGCTAAAACTTATAATTAGTGACTTTTTTGTGACAAATTTTTTAAACCATCCTTGAAAATTAATAATTAGTGATATTTTTTTAATAGTATTTGATGAAAAATGCCTTTAATTATCACAGAATTTATTAAACAATAAGTTCACTTATTAAAATCTGCATAAGTCCCCCAAATAAAAACACTAAACCCATTATATTAATTGAAAAAAACAAATTACGCACCATATGAATTTTCTAAAAGACCACCAAACACTTCTCCCTAGAGGTTGGTAATTTGAAATAGCCGTTTTTGACTGTTGCTCAATAAAGCTTGTTTTAGCGACTTTTGAAAGAAAGCTTCAGTTGGGAAACGCGCCAAAGAGAACCCAATTAAGAGTAATACTAGATATTTTAAAAAATTTTAATCAAATATTTTATATGAGTGCGGAATCCACACAATATCGATTTCATGTGAGTCCCACACTTATATGAAACATTTAATAAAATTTTTGATAGAATTTTTAGACTCTAACATTTTTGTCAAATTAATCCAACCTGTGATTTTCCTAATTCTTTATTGTTGCCAATTTCTACACCTTGTCTTATGGGCTGGACTTAGTATAAGTGTATACTAAAGTTCATTCTATTGTGATTCAAGCATTTTGATTTTTAGTAGAGTAATTTTATAAGGTAAATTATACTTTACACCCTTATATTTTACACTAAATTTTATTTTGATTTCTACACATAAAATAATAAAGTTAATTCCCTACACTTTTGGTCAAATTTCATTTTGGTCCCTATATATGAAATTGTGACAATTAATCCCTAATACTTTTGATCAAATCTCACTTTGGTCCCTACATAAGTGTGAGTGCCCCCTTTCTGCTACTAAATTGTTTAAATTTTTAGCAGACTCTAGTTATGTGATAAGAATGTGACTACGACATAAAAGTAAAAAAAGAAAATTACCTACATTTTTCATTACTACACATTTTATCTTAAAATTTACATCAAATTATTACTGTATTAAGTTAAAATCAAACATAGATTGTGAACGATTAAGAAGATAAACTAGGGTTTTGCATAAATTGGAATCACAAAACTCTATTTCTTATTGTAACACAATCTTCTGTCTCTTCATCTTACTTTCTCATTGATTTATTTATTGCATTTTTTTTATTTATTTTAAAAGCTCTATTCATCTTCCTTTCTCTTTGATTTATTTATTTTAAAAGCTCCATTTTTTACCGTAACACAATCAGAGTTTATTGCTACAAGGAAGTTGATTAGAGAGACTAGAAAACTGCTAAGATATGCGAATATCGTATCTTATGCACTTCCAACAGTTAGGAATGATATCTCAATAGCTGAAGCAGCCAAGAAGAACCCCGAGCAAGAAAAGCTAGCTGAAGAAGAAGTACATAATCTGTAGCAGAACAAGACTTGGGAATTGGTACGACTACCAAACAGAAAGAAGGTAATCAACTATACAAATGGGAATTCACCAAGAAGAATGGTGATTTGAAAGAAGAAATTTTCTTATCTCAACCTGGAAGGTTTCAAGTGGCCGAAGAGAAAAATTTCATTTGGAAGAAGAAATCTCTCTATAGAATGAAGCAATCACCACGACAGTGGTATGATCGGTTTGATCATTTTGCGGTTGCACAGAAGAAGACTCTTGGGACGGAGAATCCCCAAGAGATGGTTAGGGTCAGACGCATAGTGCATCTCTCTCAATAGAAGAAAACCCAACAGAATAAGAACAAAATTGGAGTTAAGTTCAAACAGAATTTGAGCTTAATTTATTTGGAGTAAATGTAAGCACCTTCGGGTGCACTGTAACGTTGATTGCTCACTATTTAGTTTGGATGGAAAACTTTCAACAAGGTGGATAATTGTGAGGAAGTTGTCTTAACTTCTCCATGAAAAAAGAATAAGGAAAGAGAGCTTGGCTTCTTTGGTGAAGACCAAACCAGAAGCTCCTGAATGATCCAGAAGCAAGTATCAAAGTTCAATTTGGATTGAAGCTCTGTGAAGGTCATCCATGGAAGCTTCTCGAACACGTCCGAAATGCGGTGAAATTTCTGGTACCATCTACGCATCTCACCCTCTGTGGAAGCCTATAAATAGATAGGTAAGTTATTGTATTTTGATATGCAAATATTGAATTGAAGAAGAAGAGAGTGGTGAGGAAATAAGAGTGAATTTGTATCTCTCCAAAATATATAGAATTTATGAGACCTGTGGACGTAGGCAATCGCCGAACCACGTAATTCTGTGTTTCTATCTTGTGTGTGTTTGTTTGTATCAATCTGTGGCTCTCTTGGCCTAACATAATCTAAATCAACAATCATAGCTGAGATTGTGTTAGCAAAAATCTTGTTTGGGTCAAATCGACATATAAAATTGAAACTTGTCACTCAATTGCATTAATCGAACAACAAGCACAATCTTTGTTACACAATCGATAGGTATTAAAAGGGTTACAAGAACTAACTGTTAACCTACTCCTAAATTAAGGTAGAATACTCCTAAATAAAAAATTCTGATGAGTTTGATGTCTGGTCTCCTTTTTAATCTTCTCCTCTTTGCCTATTTATAGGCAAAGTCCCACGACTTAATTACAAAGGCAGTTTCTTCAATTCACGAGTTGCATAATGTTTGCCACAAATAGCAGCCAACTGCCCATGATAATCATATCAAGCCACGTTGGCACTATTTCTCTGTACCCTATGTTGCCCATGCATAACCCACGATTTGGTGGGTTTGAATGAAACTCACCTGCATAACATTAGTAATAATAACAACAACAATAACAACAACAACAACAACAATAATAATAATAATAGGGATTTTTATTGATAAATCTCATTTAGAAGTGTTCTAACTCAAGAAGTCCATGAATGAATTTTTTAACCCACTGAGTTTCATGTATGTATACTTTTATTCCATAAAGTCTTTTTTCTTGATTTACATTATTTTCTTAGATTCTTATGCCCTTATATTTAATGTCGATATTTAATATTGATATTTAATATCTCTAAACCCCAAAACCAAAAAAGCTCTATTCTCATCAAACTTTAATGTTGATATTTAATATCCCTAAACCCTAAACCAAAATATATATATATATATATAAAACTCCCTTTTCATTAAACTTATTAAAAATTTTGATAATCTTATAAAATGGACACCTCTCTTGAAAGTTCTTTAATGGCATCAACGCCCTAAGAATTTTCTGTCAACTAATGTGAACGTTCACAACACCTTTTTGGAAAATTCTCTCTCATCTAATATAGTGATGTGAACGTTCACAGAATGTGAACATTCTTATTTTTTAGTAGCGGTAATATGTTATGTATTTTTCCCCTTTTTGTGACTGTAATTGCTATTGGTAATGACAATCTACATTAAATATCAACATCATGTAATTGCCAACACATCGTGTTTTTTATTATGAATATTCACGTCATGTTTATATTCAAATGAAAGCTAAGACTTGTGGTTGTGTAATTTGATACAATACTGATGTGAACCTTAACATTACTTTTATTACAACGTCATTTGATGTGAACATTCACTCGTCATGTATATATTCAAATGAAAGTTGAGGCTTGTAGTTGTGTAATTTAATGGAATGTTGATGTGAACCTTAACATTACCTTTATCACAATGTTACCTGATGTGAACATTTACATCCACGTCATCTGATTTGAACATTCACATTCATGTCATTTAATGTGAACATTCACGTCATCATGTACAGTCCTGTTTATATTCAAATGAAAGTTGAGACTTGTGGTAGTGTAATTTGATACAATTCTGATGTGAACCTTAACATCACGTTTATTACAACGTCATCTGATGTGAACATTCACATTCACGTCATCTGATGCGAACATTCACTTTATCTAATGTAAACATTCACATTATCACGTACAGTCAACATTTGGATGCATGGGAACTACCAAAACATAATGACAATCAATAAAGAATCATGTTTAATTTTTTTTTTTTTTTTTATTTATTTATTTTTTTTTTTGTAATACATATCAACATTAAATAGTTATGTGTAGTTAATGCATTTTTTGGAGTGAAGATATGAGGAATAGGAATGGTCATGGGAACTACCAAAACATAATGACAATCAACATTAAATATCAACATTAATGGGGGGTAGGAGAGATTGAGGGTATTTTGATTTTCTTATCTTAAATAGAACCTAATGGAATAATCAAAAAGAATATGAGTTTGATGGAATAAAACTCTTAGAAAGGGAATTTATCAAAAAAGCTCCCATAATAATATGGCCATAATCTTTTCAAAAAAAATAATAATCTATGATCTGAATCTACCAATCAAAATCAACAGATCGCAATCAATGAGATTAAATTTGGCCATAATCAACCAGTCATGATCAATAAAATTGGATTTTGCCATAATTGGCAGGCCACGGCTAATTAGATTAGATTTGGCCTATTGATAGGCCAAAATTGACATAAAATAAAATATGGTATCAACAATGCCCCACTCATTTAAGGTTAAATGATATAAAGGACAAAAATTTAGAACAATCCATATTTACTAAAATTCATAAATTATTTTGGCCATAATCGACAGGCCACAATCGCTAGAAACTAATTTATAATGCAAACAATGCCCTCCAACTCTTAAAAATGAGATCACTGAATTTTTGAAGAATTCTATAACCATTATATTGAAATAGACATTATTTGGGAAATTAAATAATTTCCAATTTATATATGATTAAAATATCAATGCACATTTGAAGCATTTTCATCTTCAAAACAGACTTGTGCACATTTATACATGGCCTTGCAAACACTTCTCTTCTTTTATTATTTTCATTGGCTAATACTACATGAACCTGCTATGGCTTTACTAGCCATACTTAGCCCAATAACCATCGTTAATTATGCATCACTTGCAATTGACAGAAAAATGTTCTCTGGCAATTGTTGTTTTGTTAACCATTTCACTAAAATTGAGTTTTGGTGTGATCCACAAATCCAAAGTAAATTTTGAACATCCAAAGCCATAATATAAATTGGCTTTAAAACTTCATGTAGTTCATCATTTTGAATGATATAAAAAATGTTGAATTCATAAACAATTGGTTGTTCATCAATTTTAGCCATGTTTGGCTTAAAAACTTGCTTTTCTCCCCCAATGATTTTTATCATCTTTTGCCAAAAAGGATTGTTGCTCATCAGTTTTTTGTTCATTATTTTCAGCCATATTTGGCTTAAAATTATGAACGTTTATGCCCCCCACGTTCATAATTTTTAGCCATCTTTGGCTTAAAGTTATGCCCCCAAGTAAATCTTCACCATCATTTTGTGATAGATTTTTAACATCTTTTGGGAGAATGAATTGTTTTTTAATTTTAACCATTGATGGCTTATGAAAACTCTCCAAAGTCAAGTTATCTTCATGACTTGGTGTGTTCATCCCTCGAGCCATATTATTTTCATACCTTGGCTCTTCATGAATAACGGTTTGCATTTTGTGAGCCAACTTGAAATTAAATATGACATTCAGTTCTTCAAACAATTCTTGCTTTTCAGGTGGAAACATGCTTTCCAATAATTTCTCTATTCAAAGAAGAAGAGCATGTTTTATTTTTATGAATGAGCCACTAGTTTGGCCCAAGTTTGAATCTCCATGCATATCCGTTTGCTCCTTCTTTGCCATCAGTCCAAATTAGACAGGTTCCACTGGGCGTGCCAAAATATGTTAGCAAAAATCTGGTTTGGGTCAAATCGACAAAGAAGATTCGACACAGAAACCAAACTTTCACAAATAATAACAGATCAAATAATTGTGGTTGGTGTTCTATGCCTTGACAGTTTCAAGGATTTCTTTAGAGGTTGCAATGTGAAGAAACAAAACATAGACACACTGAAATTGGTAATAAAATTGAAACTTGTCACTCAATTGCATTAATCGAACAACAAGCACAATCTTTGTTACACAATTGACAAGTATTAAAATGGTTACAAGAACTAACTGTTAATCCACTCCTAAATTAAGATAATCTACTCCTAAATTAAGGTAGAATACTCCTAAATAAAAAATTCTGATGAGTTTAATGCCTGATTTCCTTTTTGATCTTCTCTTCTTTGCCTATTTATAGGCAAAGTCCCATGGCTTAATTACAAAAGCAGTTTCTTCAATTCACGAGTTGCATAATGTTTGCCACAAACAGCAGTCAACTGCTCGTGATCATCATATCAAGCCACGTTGGCACTATTTCTCTGTACCCCATGTTGCCCATGCATAACCCATGATTTGGTAGGTTTGAATGAAACTCACCTACATAACATTAGTAATAATAACAACAACAACAACAATAATAATAATAATAATAATAATAATAATATGGCCATAATCTTTCAAAAAAAAAAATAAAAAAATAAAAATCTATGATCTGAATCTACAGATCAAAATCAACAGACCACAATCAATGAGATTAAATTTGGTCATAATCAACAAGTCATGATAAATAAAATTAGATTTTGTCATAATTAACAGGCCACGGCTAATTAGATTAGATTAGATTTGGCCTATTGATAGGCTAAAATCAACAGAAAATAAAATATGGTATCAATAGATTGATTTAGATCAAATCTAAACAATTAACAAAAAATACCAAGATTTTTAACGTGGAAAACACAATCTCAATTAGAATTCACCAATTGATATTGTCAAAAAACCACGAGCGCTAGACAAATCCACTAAAAGGAGAAAGGAAGATACCAAAGAGATCTCATACCTAGTCTACCTTTCATGAATCCATACGTGATTGAATCAGAGACTCTCTGATTAATCTTGACCACCCATTCCTCTTCTTGTACTCGTCAATTGTTGAAGTTGAATAAAAATCTTCACCGCCCAATCCTCTTCTTGAACTCGTCAATTGTTGAAGTTGGATAAAAGGAAGAAATGTATGTTTTTCCTGTCCGTGAGTTAATTAATCAAAGTCAACTAACGTCTGTTGATGAAAATAAATCAGAACATAAATGCTTGAATCGGAATAGGATTGAATTTCTCTCAAATTAAATTAAATTTGAATTTGGGAGAACATGAGCAACCCGTAAAACTCACTATGAATTCAATTTTAATGATTTGAATAGTTCATTTTATAAGATCTATAATGCATTACATCCATGAAAAAAATTTAGTCCATCCGATAATCATAATTTTCTCATTTTGATCAGATTTGTTTCTAGAAAAAATAGATGACAATTATATTTTTCAAAATAGACCATCAATTTTTGTAGAAACAAACATGATAAAATGAAAATATTATGATTATCGGATCAATCTAATTTTTTTCATGAATAATATATATGGAGTGACATACAAAATAAACAGTTCAAATTATTGAAACCGGACCCATGGTGAGCCCCACGGGCCACTAAAGTTCTCTCAAGTTCAGATTTAAACTTAAAAGAAGTTAAACCCTAACTATATATTTGGTTAATAGGTAACTTAAAAGAAAAATGGTAATGCAGTTCTGGATTTTCATAATTACAACTTTTGAAATAGATTGAAATACAAAAATAATATTTTTACCAAGAAACATATTCCCATAAGAATTTAATAAATTGAGGCTATGTGGATGGCATCAATTCTGTGAAAAAATAGGCTCCATTTGTTTTAATGAATTTGACATACATAGATTTGGCATTAATCATTTAAGGTGAAATCAAGAAGGGTAGCTTAAATTTATATATGATAGTTTAACTAATTATTTCAAGGTTATATTAAAGAACCTTTTATTTTTTATTTTTTGGATCGAGAATAAAATCTTCATTGCAAAATCGATAAAAGATCATATTAATCTGGTATAGCAGTATTACAAAATCTTAAAAAGAGGTAAAAGCTTTCATAGAAGGAATTATCCAAACCTCTATAGATAAGGAGAAAAGACCCTCACAAGGGAGGAAAACAAATCTTCACACAGTAAGGATTATTACATTAACAAACTAAAAATTAAAAAAAATTAGGTCCAAGTTGCCACAAAACTTATCCAAAACTCTAATACTCCGCAACCTTTTACTTAAAATATGAAAACCCCACCTCCGCTAATCAAATTAAAATATTGAAATTAAAGTGGCCGCCTACCGTAAAACAAATGCATTAGTCAGCGTTAGTTTTCATTGATATAAATTCGTGGCGGGACCCAAACAGCACCCGTCAAGAGCTGCCTCCTCTTTTGCTTATATTTAAAAACCAAAGCAACTTTGTACTCAATCCTCTAGTTCATAAATCTTCACCAGAATTGTGCTATTGTAAGCCCTGTACCATATTGTGTGTATACACTGAAAAATGGGTTCTGGAAGTCAGCTCCTCTTCCTTTCTCTCTTTCTCACAAATCTTGTTGGCCTCACCATTGCCCAGCCTGACTTGTTATTCAACTCTTGTACCGAAACCAGTAATTACACCAGTAATAGCACATACCAGACCAACCTCAACATCCTCCTCTCCTCTCTATCATCTGACACCGATAAATACGGGTTTTACAGTTCCTCAGTTGGTGAAAACTCTGACAGAGTTAACGCGATTGTGCTTTGCAGAGGAGACATTCAGCTCGAGACCTGTCGTAGTTGTATCAATAACGCGACTAGTAAGCTCATACAAGTTTGTCCTAACCAAAAGGAGGCCATTGGATGGTACGAGCTTTGTATGCTGCGATACTCAAACAACTCCATAAATGGCACTGTGACAGCCAATCCCCCTTTTTTCCAGCCGAATCCAAATTATGTAACAAATACAAGCTTGGACCAATTCAATAATGATCTGAGAACCTTGTTGGATAGGCTTCGAAGCCAGGCTTCGTCAGGAGACCATCGTCGCAAGTTTGCGGCTGGGAACACAACTGCTCCGGGGTTCAAAACACTTTATGGACTTGAGCAGTGCACCCTGATTTATCTGAGCAGCAATGCGGTGATTGTCTAACTAAGGCTATTGAAGCTATTCCAAGCTTTTGTGCTGGAAAACAAGGAGGGAGATTTTCTACACCAAGTTGCAATTATCGGTTTGAGACCTACAGTTTCTTTAATGAGATTCCAGCTGATTCACCACCACCATTATCACCATCAGCGGAGACGGCTCAACCACATGTGGGGCCTCAAGCGAAAAATCAAAGTGAGACTTTTATATTTTTTAGGTAAAGAACATATTGAAATAGTAGGTGATATTTTTTGAATGCAGAGTTTCAAACAACATATAGATGATCCACAATTTATTTGAACATAAGAAAAAATATATTTGTCAATCTCCTAAAGTCAAATTTCAATAGGTAACCACATCAAGTATTATCTTCTTACATTTGACACCTTCGACTGGCAATCCGTTAGGGATTTAAATGAAATTAAATCAAGTGTAAAACATATAACACATTTATTGACTTTTTAAGACAAAAATAACATTATCTAATAATTTTATTTGCACTTTATTTCTCTCATTTTAGTAGCAAAGTGAAAATGAGATTATCAGATAATGATATTATCATTACAACATATATAAGAGTTTTAGAGACCAAATTTTTTGATCTTTAAAAGTGAAAATTTTGTTCCAAAAGACATTTAGAGACCAATTTCTATCGTCGTGGGGATAGTCGTTAAAAGGTTATTCCGCAAAGTAAAAAATAAGACTTTTAGTGACAAAATTTTGAAAATGTCACTAATAAAGACTTTCAGGGACAAAATAATTTGGTCTCAAATGGTTTATTTTTTGAGACAAAAAATTTGGTCCCAAAAGGATAATAATTCATCACTAATGTTCAATTTTTGTTGCTAAAACTATAATAACAACAATTTTTGCAATAAAAATATTTGGTTTCTAAAAAATAGTTTTGTTCCTAAATTTTAATATTTAAAACTTTAACTTTTTGTAGTGTATTGTTCTAAAAATTCAATTAATGTGCTATGTATTTCATAATGACTTAATTTTGTGTAAATCCCTACAGCAATTTATTCTAAAATAAAATAAAAACTAGTATATTACTTTCTTAGGCATGATTTTAATTTCCGCACATATGTATCAATTTTTTAGTATCCCGATACCATTACACTGTCTACTAGTGAATTAGGGGTTTGTAGAATGGATTCTACTTTTAAAAGTAGAATGGGAAGCAAGACTTATAAACTTGCAAAGAGAGGGTATAAGTTTAGTTTCATATGTACTAATTTAATAATTAATTATTAATTTTTACAAATCAAAATAAAAATAAGTAAATATACCGGTTGTAATGGTATCGGGATATATTTGTCAATCTCCTAAAGTTAAAATTTCAATAGGTAACCACATCAAGTATTATTTTCTTACATTTGACACCTTTCACTGACAATCTGTAAGGGATTTAAACCAAATTAAATCAAGTGTAAAACATATAACACAACTATTGACTTTTTAAGACAAAAATAACATTATCTAATAATTTTATTTGCACTTTTATCTCTCCCATCTTAGTAGCAAAGTGAAAATGGGATTGTCAGATAATGATATTATCATTACAACATATATAAGAGTTTTAGAGACCAAATTTTTTAGTCGTAAAAATTTTGTTCCAAAAGACATTTAGAGACCAATTTTTATCGTCGTAGGGATAGTCGCTAAAAGGTCATCTCGAAAAGTCAAAAATAAGACTTTTAGCGACAAAATTTTGAAAATGTCACTAATAAAGACTTTTAGGGACAAAATAATTTGATCTCAAAATGGTTTTTTTTTTTAGACAAAAATTTGGTCCCAAAAAGATAATAATTCATCACTAATGTTCAATTTTTCGTTGCTAAAAATATAATAACAATAATTTTTGCAACAAAAACATTTGATCTCTAAAAAATAATTTCATTCCTAAATTTTAGTTTCTAAAACTTTAACTTTTTGTAGTGTATTGTTCTAAAAATTCAATTAATGTGCTATGTATTTCATACTGACTTAATTTTGTGTAAATTCCTACAGCAATTTACTCTAAAATAAAATAAAAACTAGTATATTACTTTCTTAGGCATGATTTTAATTTCCGCACATATGTATCAATTTTTTAGTATCCCGATACCATTGCACTGTCTACTAGTGAATTAGGCCCCGTTTGTTTTCAGAGGTAAAATGAAAAGAATTCATAGTTAGAGGATTAAAAGTTAGTGGATTGATAGTGAGGGGATTAAATAAATTTGCGTTTATTTTGATGATAGTTATTAATGTAGGAATTGTTAAATTACTTTTATATAAAATAATAAAACAAATAAAAAATACAAAAAATTAAACATTAATGTTCAAAAAAAAAAAAAAATCCCAATATGTAAAAAAATAAAAAAATAAAAAAAAAATTTATAATCCCCTCACTATTTTTCTAATACCACATTCACCTCCTCTATCCCAATCCCCCTTTCAACCCCCATCTTAATCTCCTCATCCATCATAATCCCTTCCCCAACTCTACAAACAAACACAACACTAAATAACCCAACCTCTATCCTAATCTCATTCCATCCATTACACCCCAAAACAAACGGAGCCTTAGGGTTTGTAGAATGGATTCTAATTCTACTTTTAAAAGTAGAATGGGAAGCAAGACTTATAAACTTGCAAAGAGAGGGTATAAGTTTAGTTTCATATGTGCTAATCTAACAATTAACTATTAATTTTTACAAATCAAAATAAAAATATGTAAATATACTAGTGAAAATGAAAATCAAATGTGCATAAGTTGATTTAACAATACACACCGCCCAACATCAATTCACAGCCATTAGACCAGTTCACTATCATACGGCTAATTGGGATGTTAGAAATCATTTCTTTTTTATGGTTTATGATTATCAAAAGGGGAAGTTGTAAATCAGTGGGATAATGAAAAAATATTTAGATTATAAATGAATTTTTTTTTTTTTTTTTTTAATGCAACTTTGATACATATGGAGTTACACCAAACAAACAAAAAAAACTTAGACCATGCACAAAAATGCCAATATTTTCGTTGTCCCACTAATTTATAATTTCCCCTTATTAGAATGTCATCAGGTCACCCAATTCTCCGGACGTGTATTTGTCATGTAAATTCCAAATGTCATCAAAACTCCCTTAATATAATTTTTTTTTTTTTTTTAATGAAATAAGGACATGTCAATAATTTTTAATGTTTAAAGTCCATTCAAAAATATTCTTCATGCAAGGACAAAAATAGATGGCTCTAATGTACTAAAAAATTAAGTTAGGCACTTCATTACTTTGAACACTGCAATTAAAATTTCATTTATTTATTTATGTTTTAGTCAAACCAAATAATACCTATTATGTCTCTAAAAATCTTAAAAAACCTAGAAATAAAATGGAAACGTACTTTCTACACCCCATTAGTCTAATAGTTACAATAGAGGCATAAACTCATCATTCATGGTAGAGTCAACTTTGCGTCTCCAACACCATCGTCGCTAACCTGCCTCCTCCAACACGTCATCTCAAACACCCTCGTCACCAATCCGCCTTCTCCAACCCAGCGTCCCCAACCCCTATCTTTTTAGGGTATTTTGGCATTCCATTAATTTGGAGCTTTTCGATTTTGATTATTTGAAAAAGGTCAGTTCTATAATTTGTTTAGATACTTAGGCTTGGTTTGGGAACAGGCTATTTTAGTAATTTTTTTGACTTTTTACGAAAAGGTATGCAGAAAAGTAGAGAGGTGATGTGATGTGTTTTAGTTGACTTTTTGACTTTTTGACTATTTTAGCCACTTCCCAAACATAGCTTTAATGTCAAATAAATAAAATATGTCTGGATACTTAGTTCCGAGTAACAGAAAATTATTTTTAGCTTTTCATCCAGATGCTCAATACTAAACAAATTAAATATGTCTAGTTACTCAGTTTATGAACAACAAAAAATTGGTACCAGCTATTCCATTTGGATGCCAAACAAAATAAATATGTTCCGAAATTATAAAATTGCTTCGAATACTTGGTGCGAACAAATTAACCATGTTTGGATACTCAAGTTTAAACAATAGGGAAAAATAAATAAATAAATAAATAAATAAGGAAGAAGAAGAAGAAGAAGGAGAAGAAGAAGAAGTAATCACACTATTGCAGATTTCGTGCGTTGAGTTTCAAATAAAGAAGTTGTTTCACTATTTTTGTTTGGACAGTAAACTTTTACTTTGTATTTATTAAGCAAAAAAATTTCAATTAATTAACTGTTTTGATAAATTTCTATTTTAATATTTTATTGTGGTGGTGGAAAATCAATATTTAACTATTAGACTCAAGCACTGAAGTTTTACTGTTTTTGTTTAGACAATAAAATTTTATTGTAAATTTATTAAATTGAAGAATTTCAACTGATTGACTATTTGGATAAATTTCTTTTTTAATATTTCAACTGGTGATGGTAACTTTGATGATGAGTATGTGGTGGTTGAATTTTACTTTTTAAATTGAAATTTTAATAATAAAATTTTACTATTAACTTTATTTTGGACAGTAAATTTTACACTTGTTTTTTTTAGAATTTTATATCCAACATGGATCTTGTTTAATAGACATTGATAAAAGGATTCTAAAAACTTTTATTTTATGAAGGAAAAAAAAAAAAGAAAGAAAAAAGAAAAACAAGTATCTACATAAAAAGTTACGAAATTTTAAAGTTTGAAAAGCAATTAAATGGTATTTTGGTCAACAAATTATATCATCCACACTCCTTTAATATTATTGCCCTTCGTGCACGAAAAAATAATATGAGTGTCATGCTTATGATATAATTCTGAGGAGTTCTTACCAAATCTCCCTTATTATTTTTTTTAAAAAAAAACAATTTAAGCTTTTTCGTACAATTAATGATGTAATATGGTATTAGAGTTGAAATCATCATAGGTCATACATTCAAGTTTTTTTCAACCAAATTGCTTACTAAAAATAATTGTACCAAAAAGCTTAGCAGAGGGAGAAATAGAGACTGGTTAATTGAACCATTTTACAAAAAATTTATTAGGAGAATTATTAATCAAACTTGCATAATTCTTGAGGTTCATCCCGAAAGATAATATAACTACATGTGATGGTCATTTTTTTAAAAAATTTGGTTGCAATTCATCGATCTCTCCAACTGTAAGTCCTATTTCCTTAGATCAGCATGGAACATTTAATATCTATAATGGGTGAGCATTGTGTTTGTCCTGTATGTCCTGTATGTCCTATAACCAACTGCATGTCCTATTTACTTAGATCAGTATGTCCTATGTCCTCCTGTCGGTGGTCTTGTTTGTGGGTGAGCATTGTGTTTGTCCTGCTCTTTGTGGCAGCATTGTGGCAGCAAAAGCTTCATGTTGGTTCTTTGTGCTTTGTGGCAGCAACATGCTGTGGTTCTTAATCTTTTCTCTTCTTTTCTTGTTGCTTGTGTTGGTTCCTCTCCAACCTTTGTGGTTGTGCTTGCTCATGATTGAGCTTATGCACTCCCCTCCTTTATTGATGTAATCTCATATGAAATGTATGCTATGTCATCAATAAAGTTCTTTTTTGTGCTGTTAAAAAAAAATCTATAGTTATAGCATGATTCAATGAGAGAGAATTTTTTATTTTTGCAGGAAAAGATGATAATACAACTCGAACAGTCATCATTATTGTTGTTTCGGTTATTTCTTTTGTGATAGTACTTATGGTATGCATTTGCATCTTCTTAAGAAAGAGGAAGCAGAATAAGCCAACGAAGGAAGTTGAAAGTAAGTTTAAGATAGTTTTATCTAGACCTCTATGTAGACTTTAATATGATTTTGTTGCCGTTGAAAAAATTAACAAATCAAAAAAAAGAAAGTAGAACAACTCCAAATGACGTCAATTATCTCAATATGTTCTTGATAAAATTAAATCTTGGAAAGAAAATTAAAAGATCCCTTCTTAATGTGCTTGTGGAGAATTTTGGGATGCTATTTCGATTACGATTAGGATGGCTACTTTTATGATTTGAAGGAAGTCATCAACATTACCTAAAAGATCTATGTTTTCATTTGTAACTATTATTGACATAATTGTTAACTTGTTTCAGTTTGTAAAGATACAGATGAAATTAGCAATGAGGAACCCTTGCAATATGATTTTGATACTATTAGTGTTGCAACAAATAACTTCTCTGATGCTAATAAACTCGGACAAGGCGGATTTGGTGTTGTTTATCGGGTAATTGAACATTCAATTACAAATAAGTTATATCCTTCATGTTTAAAACTACATTCTCTATTTGATGAAAATAGTTTAATTTGTTTAACATCAATTTTGTGCATCTTCAGGGTAGGCTTCCAAACAGACAAGAAATAGCTGTGAAGAGGCTATCTAATGATTCTAGACAAGGAGAACTAGAATTTAAGAATGAGGTTATGCTAGTTGCCAAGCTTCAGCACAGGAATTTGGTTAGACTCCTAGGATTCTGCCTTGAAGGAACAGAAAGAATTCTTATTTATGAGTTTGTGACGAACTCAAGCCTCGATAACTTCATATTCGGTATGATTGTGGTGTTGTTTTCCTATACATTGCATTGTTATCAACTTCATCTAAACAACATCTCTAAAATAGATATTGTCATAGCTTTCCATCAAAGAGAGGACACTACAGTGAAAATATATCTTGATGCACATATCAGTTTCATCATATGATAAAGCCTAAAACTCGAATCCTTGAAGTGCATTTTTAGATGATTTAATAAATTTTGAGTTTTGATTCAACCTTCTACTTGGATAAACATGTAGATCCCATTAATCGTTCACAATTGGATTGGGATAAGCGTTACAAGATCATAAGAGGAATTGCTCGGGGACTTCTATATCTTCATGAAGATTCACGACTTCGAATTATTCATCGTGATCTTAAAGCTAGCAACATTTTATTAGATGCAAATATGAACCCCAAAATTTCAGATTTTGGCATGGCAAGATTGTTTGCTTTGGATGAAACTCAAGGGAATACAAGCAGAATCGTGGGAACCTAGTAAGTGTTAAAGTTTTCCCCACATCATATGATTAAAACCAACATTCTATAATTGTTCATCTCCAAATAGTTTTGGTTAATATGCCGATAATTGCTTTTATATACTAAATATGCTTTGAATAAGAAAAAAAAAATTTTAAAAACCATTTTTGTGTAATCATTACGAATTGGTGACTCTTGGGGGTAAAAAGAGAGTTGGTTTCAATATCATCAAGTCATTCGGTATACATCTTTTGACATAAAAGTTGTCATTGTAGTATTATACTTTAATCTATTACTGCCACTAATATATTCAACATTACAGCGGATATATGTCTCCAGAGTATGCAATGCATGGCCAATTTTCAGTCAAATCAGATGTGTTTAGTTTTGGTGTCTTAGTTTTGGAAATTGTGAGTGCTCAGAAGAATAATTGTTTCCGGAATGGGGATAATGTAGAGGACCTCTTAAGTTATGTAAGTATGAATTAATATCAATGACAACTCACAAGTCCCATGAAATTTTACAGGCCTTAAAAACTTATTGCACATACTGATTCTTGTAGGCTTGGAAAACTTGGCGGGAAAGAACATCTTCAAATTTGATAGACCCTGCATTGAGGGATGGCTCAGGTTCAATACGTGAAATGATGAGATGCATTCATATTGGGTTGCTATGTGTACAAGAAAATGTAGTTGTAAGACCAACCATGGCTTCAGTTCTTGTCATGCTTAATAGCTTCTCTCTTATTCTTTCATTACCTTTAGAACCAACATTTTTTCTGCGTAGTACCATCAGTTCAGAGACACCATTACTCGAGGAGAATAATGATGTGGCATCTGAGTTCAGTCAATCAGAAAGTAAATTTACCCATATGTCAATCAATGAAGCTTCAATTACTGAGTTATATCCTCGATAGATTTCGAGGTTAAGATTGAAGTGATAAATATATTTTTATGATTTTTTGTTTTCTATTCTTTCTCTTTTGAATTTCGTTATTTTAATGGAATAATGTTTGAGTTTAAGACATACATAGGATTGTACTTTTGTCATTACAGGGGTAGGCCAGGACAAGTTACCTTGTAAAAAACATGTTATCTGGGGGTGTTTGAGATGATCTAACTAAATATATTTTTTGACTTTTTTTGAAAAAATGTAAAATATGAGTTGAGTTTGAAGTAATATAATAAGTAGGTGACATGACCCAAATAAAATAACTGTAATTCAAATAGGATAATATGCTATTTTAGCACAGGTTAGACACCACCCCCTCTTTAAAGATATTGGATATAGGGATTCCATTCTAATCCCAACTATATTTTTTTACATGTGACATGTATCTTTTTAAAAATATATATTAGCTATGTTCAAATAAAAAATAAACAAATGATTGAATGAAATTGCTTGTGGGATTACTGTGGATGTAGTCAGTCACAATCAAACCCAGAGGCTCTTTGCACACGCCCCATTGTAACTCTATTCTCTATATTTGTTTGTGTTATTGGTTTGGTTCTTGTGCCCAATATTTATACCCATCATCAACCTTGAGAATGAGATTTCTAAAGATTCTTTGCACGACAAATTGGTATGAGAGTTTTGATTGTTCAACCTATGTATCGTTTCAATTCCACTCTTGTGATTTTGGCGGTTCATTAAAATTGAAGTAGAGTTTTGATTGTTAGACTTACACATCGTCCCCAAGGCCATGTGTGCACTACAGGACTTGGTAGCCACATCATAAATTTACTAACAAAACATGTGAAATGTGGAGAAAGTGAAGAAGAGAGCCCAATCCATGGACTAGTACTTTGGGCCATGGACATAATACCTTTCTTGAACTTGTCTAGAATAGGATTGAGTTGGCTAAGGGAAGAACCACAATATTGGACAATTCACGAAACATTGACAGAATTAGGAAAATATTATGATGCGCTATAGCCTTTCTATTTCTATAAAAAAATACTATTTGTCATAACATTTCAAAAATATATGTCAATTTATACATAAAATGGCTTCCATTATACAAAAATATATATCTTATTATTCTATTATCTTGCATTCCTTTTCTGTTTTGCACTAAAAAAAAGCTTCACCATCATACTAGAACTTGCTTCTATGGTATTTAATTTTTTTTCTTCTATATATATGTAATTTATATATCATATTGTATACACACACACACATATGTTTGTATATATGATGAAAAAAATTTGAAAAAAATTTAGGGACACTTACGGGCCGATCCTATTAACTAGACTTATTTACCTATAAGTCTTGATTGATAAATTTATCATTATAAATTTATTCATTAATATCCACCATCCATACTGATCATATTCATGCACTCACTTACAAGAATTCATCATCCTCTTCCACATAACAAGAGAGGTTGACAAATTTATCACTAAAAAATAAATCTAAATCTGAAACAAAGAAGGTGGTGGTGATATGGTGGTTGTGTAAATCGATGACGGTAGATTGTAGATTTGCAATGGTAAAGTGTAGATTGGTGACAGTAGAGAGTAGATCTACGACGATGGTCGAGATAGTTGGTGAATGGTGATGACATCCGAATAACGATAGTGATGGTGGTGGATGGATGACAACGATAGTGGTGGTGGTCAGTAGACAACGGCGGCGGTGATGGTAGACAATGGTGGTATGAAACTTTTGGGAAAATGGTGGAGAAAGGGATAGAGAGAAACAAAGAGAATATCATGGGTAGACAACGACAATCGTGGTGGTTGTGGGTAGACAGCAGCGGCGGTGGTAGACAATGGTGGTGTAGAACTTTTGAAAAATTAGTATAGAGAGAGAGAGAGAGAGTTAAGAGAAGAGAAGATGAAAGAACTTGAAAACTATACATATTTTAAGACAAAACTTAATGACATTTAAGTCTACTTAATGAAACTAATTAATAAATATACCAAAAATTTAGGGATTGGCTCGGACTGGAGGGTGTTGTTGGATCCGTAGGGGTCCACCATAGGTCTCGTTTCGATAATCCAAACCGTTCAATGTGTAAAACTTATCGACTACTATATGCTTGCAAAAAATCACGTTGATCGAATATCGATAACTATTTCATCATATCAGATTTCTGTCAACTGTTTATTTTTTCACCGTTTATTTTTTTTTTAATGCAAAACTAATTTGATTACGTAACTATGAATATTAGATTAATGTAATTGTTTACATATACATAGTACTCGGCAAGTTTTACACATTGACTGCTCAAATTATCGAAACAGGACCCGTGATGGGCCTCCATAGGCCCAACAACACCCTCCAATCCAATCACGAACGGGAGGAAAGCCAAATCCAAAAATTTATTTGTCTATTAAACTCTCCAATAATGAAACACTGATTTCGTCCTGGTAATTCTGGATATGAAGATAATTTCAAACTCACGACCTTTAATTTGGGCACAATAGCTTTCATCACTATGACTCCATCAAAACTGTTCATCTTCTGCCTCTTTTGGCATACTGGACACTTTTTTTTATTTTTTGATCGGCAAAACGAAAAATTTTATTGATGAAAACCATACAAAGTAAGGAGGATACATCAATAAAGAGGAACTTGGAGCTAAGCGAAGCTCCAACCTCCTAGTTGGTGAGAAACCAACAGATAAAGTAAAAAACAACAGATCAGATCAAGAAAAACAGAACAAAAACCAGAACAGAACAACAACATTGACCAGATCAGCAACCCCAGCAGTGCAGCTGCAAGAGAAAACTCATTATCAGCAGCAAAACCCCATTAACAGTATCCCAGTGGCATACTGGACACTTGGTGCAACATTTGAAAGGCTTGCTCTGCTTCCCTATCCATGACCTGCCACGTGTCTCCCTTAGAGAAGCACCAGTGCATGTATCTCATTTATATACATCCAACAATAAAATTAAAAAATAAAAGAGGACCCAAAAGGTATAAAAGGAACCATGTGTCCAATTAATGACTTTGCGACAAGTCATGAAGCCGCTAGAAAGAAATGCACAATTCATACGCATAGACCAATTTGCTAATGGGCGAATATAGAGGCTATGTTTGAATTTTACTGATCCACAAAAATATATAACTAGTGTTATAAATATGCATAAAAGTTAATTTTTTTTTAAAAAAAAAATTATTAAAATACATAACAAATTATTAATAAGTATCGTAACTTACAATTAACGTTCATAAAGAGCTAAACCTTGTCTAACTCGTGCATTTTTTCTCAAAAACCTACTATAGTATGGCATAACATAATCATGAAATTTTGTAACGAATCTATAAAATTAAATAACCGGTACCACAAATATGCATAAAATTTTAAAAAGTAAACTAAAAAATAAACTATTAAAATACGTAATGAATCATTAAGTGTTGTAATTTACCATCAGCATACATAAGAGTCACATTTTGTCATAACTAGTGCATTTTTTTCTTAAAAATTCACTAGCATGTCCTAACAAAACTACAAAATTTTATAAAAGCTCCATATGTATATAGGCTCTAAGAAATTGTTTGCACTTAAGAAATTTCAAACCTGAAACTTTGGAGGAAAGACCTCCCAACTCCCAACCCTTAATCACTAGGTGAACCCCTTAAGGTTTATTTCATTTATGATTTATTCCAATGTCATTTGAAAATAAACAAATAATTTTACCACATTATGTGTTTATGCATTATTAGAGATAAATATGAGTGGTATGACATATTACACTAATAGTGTGTTAACACATGAGTTAGTATATAAAGTTAGTAGATCTTGTTTGGGAATATACTTTTTTAGTTACTTTTTGACTTTTTGACTAAAATATGATGTAAAAAAAACTAGTATGTTTGGGATGAATTTTTGGCTTTTTTTACGAAAAGATGTGCAAAAAGTATAGAGAAAATGAAAATTTTGACTTTTTGATATAGATTGTTGGCTTTTTGATTTTTTTAGTAATTTTTTGACTTTTTTACTAAAAAAACCACTTGTCAAACGAGGCCTAAGTATAGCATTATTGTAAATAGAAAGTCAACAAAAGTTAACAAGTAACCTACCATGCCCAACCCTACAACCACAAGAAGGCCCAGGGGATCACATCCACACACCACCCCTCCCCCCCCCCCTCCTTTCTCAGTTTTGGTCTCTTTTTTTTTTTTTTTTTGGTCATATACAAAATGTATTAATGTATTCTTAACTTATTTTTGAGTAAGGGTTTATTATATTGTTCACAACAAGTAATTATTTGATACTTTGGGAGTACTATATGGTATTGTTTATGTAATAGTTTAAATCAATAGTGTAGCAGGAAATCTTATAAATTGGATGTAATAAAGTCATTATTTTCAAATAGTTGACAGACCACTTAGTGTGACTTGTGATTTCTCATGCTTTTAGTATCATGTAGGCAACGTCATATAATACTCTAAGACTGTTTAATAATTTCCATTCAAAATACATCGTTTATAAGCAATGTTATCTCTTTAATATTTTTCTGTCAAATAAAAATTATATCGATTTTATAATAATTTGTGCCATAAATGATGTGTTTTTCTTTTCTAAAACTAAGAAATTTGTTTCATAATTTTTTACGCTAAAATTGCAAACTTATATCACCATCCAACACCAAGCTATTCCGCACTATTATAGAATTTTGATTTGTTCCTATTAATAATGAATATTTAATATTTTTATGCTTAAACTTAACTCATAAAATTATTAATATCTTAAGGATGATCGTGATTTTTTTTTAAATAAAAAAATTTAATTAATAAGTATCACTTCCAACTTTAATTTCCTAACTTCGCCACTGCCAACAACCACTAATAATCACATATAACCCCAATAACGAGAGAGAAATAAACCAACTACCACAATAGGTATTAAACTCCTCTTTATAGGAGTTAAACTGAAGACCTCAGACCGTACCTCACACCGTGAAGGGTGCTACAAATCAATATGAGTTTAAACTTGAACAATCCATTTTATGAAACAAAATACGATTTGCTTATCTATTAATCAATATCCGATAAAATTATTTGTCTTTTCATAGATGGTCTTTACTACAAATTTTTTTTTTTTTTTGGTTGACAAAGAAAAATTTCATTAAAATATGAAATTAAAAATACAAGAAGGTGAAGTGCCCTAAGAGAGGTTTGAAGAGTGAACATTTCTTATACTATTACAACTCCCACCCACACAACCAATCCCTCAGTCTCATGATTTTTAAATAAAAACAAGAAAAATAAAACCAAGAAGATCTTGGCTGAAAAAAATTAAATTTTAAATAATATACTTTGCAAAAAAAATAATATAAAAATATAAAAATCTTTATTTAGAATTATCTCTTTAAGTCTCAATTGTAACTAGTTTATTCCCCAAATTAATATCAATATAATGATCGACTAATAATAATTTCAAGAGTAAATTACAGTAACAGTCGTTATACTTTGAGACTTGTATCACTTTGATTCATGACTTTTCAATTGTGACACATTTGACCTTGAATTTTGAATCATGTTCCAAATAAGGACAATTGAAGATATCATTGCTTAATTTTAAGGGGAAAATCGTCAATTTGATAAAATATAAACTAATTTGACAAAATAAATATCAAAAAAATATTTTTGAATTTTTAAAAATTATTTCTACCAACTAATGATAAAATTATGTAAAATTGATAAATTTTTTAGACATTTATTTATTTTACCAAATTAATTTTTATTATGTGTTTAGATAATGATCATGTAATGAGTGGTTTTTTTATTTTCATTAAATTAGTTTTTATTTTTTCAAAAGTCAAATATGACGACAACTTTGATATCATTATTAAACCAATCCATTAAATCAAAAAAATTCAAAACTAAAAATATTTTATATATTAAATATATCAATCACACATTCAAATCCTAACAACCACTCATTACATAATCATCATCCAAATACGTAATAAAAATTAATTTGATAAAATAAATAATGTTGGAAAATGGCTTTGAAAAATCCTTATTTTTTGCTAACTTTGAGTATTAATTAAGGTGGGACCCAAGCATTATTTTTAACGTTTTTTTTTATTGGATTTATGTTTAATGTCGTGTAGTGAATAAAATCGTATATTTGGTTGCTCAAAACCATTTCCAAATGAATGAAAATTCAACGCGTATTTTCGGGTTCGTGAAAATGTATTTTGGTGGATTTACTACACATTTGTGAAATGTACTTGTCCCACATTGGAAAGACTTGAGGAATTGTTTGGGTTTATATACCTTAGTTTGGGATACTTGGGATGGGCCCCAAGGAGTACCCAAGTTTGTGGAAGGGTGAGGTTATGGGTGTAGTGAGCTAGACCCATTGGACCCAAAACAAAAACCACACGTGCGTGCCATCGCCGTCCGTTCAGACCAGACTAGGTTGGGACGCAAGTGCATGGTATGAGGTTGGGCTTGTTTGGCCCAATACTTATCTTTTTGGGCCAAAAACATTTGAACTTTATTTATTTATTTTATTTTTGGTTTCAAAAATCAAAATAAATTGATCCATAATTTTTTCCTTTACCCAAACAAATCCCTAACAGGTTCAGACCCACCCGAACAGGTTCAAAGGGTTCAAAACAGGTTTATACCTATTCATTTCAAACTGAATCTGTTAGATAGATTCAAATCTGTCTAGCGCTTATTCAATTTGTCCAAACAGGTTTTATACCTGTTCGGAAAAGCCACAAATTCTCTTATTTAAGGCCTGCCATCCAGTAATTCTTGGCATCAGATTTTTTCTATAAAATTTTCGTCCTTCTCATTCTGTTCTTCTTTTGTCTTTTTGCATCTTTTCTGCATTTATATTTTAGGAAGGAAAAGAAAGAGTTACAACAGAGTTGGTTCGCCAGGCTTAAATTTGTAGTGCTACAAATTTAAATGTTAGTCGTTGCATCCTGAGAAATAGACGTCGATAAAACTCAAAGCACCGGAACGAGGGCGAAATCTACTTTAAGGAGATTGTGTCCAACACAAGCCTCGACATTATTTTTTGTAAGCTTTTAATTTGGGAAATAATTTATATAATTATTTTTTCTAAATTATTTATTGCTTATTTAATTTATACATTTAATTTACACACGCACACACACCTTTGAGGGTATAACAAATAAATGTTTAAAGGATTTATTAATTTTGTATAATTTTATCTTTGGTGGGTAAAAATAATTTTTTAAAATTCAAAAAAAAAATTTTGACATTTATTTTTGTCAATTTAGTTTATATTTTATCAAATTGATGATTTTGTCCTTGAAATTAAGCAATGGTACCATTAATTGTCCTTATTTGGAATAAGATTTAAAATTCATGGTCAAATGTATCACAATTGAAAAATCAGGGATCAAAGTAACACGAGACCCAAACTATAGGGACTGTTAGTGTAATTCACCCAAATTGCAAAATTGAGTGGGTAAAAGAAAATTAATTCAATTACAGCCTAAAGAATACTCAATTTTTTTTTTTCAAATTTAACTTTTTTCATTTTCAAAATGAAAAATTATTTGGTTCCAATTTTCTAAATTTAATTTTTTAAAAATTGAATTTTTTGCTTTTCATATTTTTTTTAGTGAATTTTTTTTAATATTTTGTGCAAAGTTTTTACTTTTTAGGTACATCTAAAAAGTAAAATATTTATAAAAAGATATTTTAAAAAATTAATAAATACATAATGATACAAAAATGTACAAAATATATATACATATATTGTATTTTTGGTATTTAGTGATTTTGTTAAAGATTTTTTTCACAAATATTACACTTTTTAATTATATTTAGATTAAGTGTATCTAAAAACTAAATATATATATATATATATATATTTAAAAATTCAGTGAAAACAAAAAAAAAATACGAAAAACAAAATACACAATTTTCATAAAATTAAATTTAGAAAATTGAAACCAAACAAGGTGATTAATTAAATATTTAAATTTATTATATATATATATATATATATATATTTGGGGGTCTAATTGATTTTTAAGGTATAGTTTGGGTGATAAAATGAAATTCCAAATGAAATTTGATGACACGTCAATAAGTTCCATTTGATTGTACTCAGAAACAAACAACGAGGGGTAAATTGATCAAATTTGGAAAAGTTTAGGGGTCAAATTAAAATAATGTGAAGTTTAGGTGCCAAATTGATTTTCACATAATAGTTTGGGGGCAAAATGATATTTTCTCAATAAATAAACTTGATGGTTGTTGTCGATCTAGGATGGGAGAAAAAATTCATTACAGCGGTGATTCCACATCATCATAATAACATATCAGCACCTATTACTGTATAGATCACAACCCAACTATGATGACATAAAAGTTATATGGAAGTTATAACGATGACATGGATGAGTGGTTACAATTAAAATGTGAGTTTACTCAATCATGTGTGTGTATGATGATACTACATCACCGTTATACTCAAATTTTACTTCCACGATCAGACTCACAAAATAAAATATAGATATGGAGGATAGTGGCATAGACATAACTCATTTCCCATATACAAATATCAAGTGTTAAATGACAAATGAAATAAAGAGAAGATAAAAGTAGTTTTTCTTATGTCGTTTACCATACAAACCATGGGGTGGTGCTAGGTCCACCGTGTGACTAGGATAGACCAAGTTGCTTAAATGACGTGGAGTACTTATATAGTGCTGATGTGGAATTTTAATATTTTTTATGATATTATGTTGGTGAAAATATCAAAAAAAACATATTTTATTGATAAATAATGCAAAAAAAAAAAAAAAAAAAAAAAAAAGAGATACAAATAGAACGGGGCTGAGGCATGGATATCTTGTTTTCTTTAAGGAGATCAAGCCCACTGCAGTAGAAAGAACCCAAATACCGATGTAGCAGTCACAAAACTATGATTTGTTCCCGCCAGAATATAACAACCCGACCACTTGTTGTATGGTTCAGGCCAACTCTGCACAAGATGGTGAACCCAAAGTTCTACAAAAAAAAAAAAAAAAAAAAAAAACCCTTATTTGCTAGTAATATCTCAAGTATAAACAATAGTTGGTGTAGAAAAGAGTAGATGAGAAGAACAATTTATAGGCCACTAGGACCTTACAAATTATACCAAAAAATAATAATGACCATTAAACTAGAGACAATGGAGAGTCTCCAAATATTAACTCACCACTAAGTTCTTGAACTTCCAATTAATCTCTATTCATGAACAAGACAAAAGGTCACCAAAAAATAATGAATCTCCATTCATCAAGCAAAATGAGATTAATGAACAAAACCAAAAAAGTCACAAAAATAAATAAATAAAAGATATTAAAATAGTCCAATAATATCTAGTTGTTGATAATATATGATCTCTTGAATTATTTTATCAACTCTTTTTCTAGTAAATTCTATATCTCTAGTAGTACTAGTATTTAGTAGAATTTGTAAAAATTTACGTCATTGTTGACGGTTTGCTATTAATACTATTACTTGATTACTACAGATCCTGGATATAAAAATGATGGTAAATACTCATAAGAATAAATAATTTTTTAAAAAAAAAAAACTACTCATTATTGTTACCGCTTATATTATTAAAGACTCTTTGATTTTAGACCCACTATGCTTCAAAAATAAGAACAATATATAAAGACTTGGACCGTTACTTGAACGTAGTCGGTGTAGTGCTTTAGTGTTGGCAAACTTCCAGTTACAAAGGTGGCTAACCTCAACCTTTCTGTGCTTTAGTGAAGTATGTTTCAGTTTTTCCTAAAATTCGTGGGTTCTACAGACAAATCCCAAACCTAGATCTATGGAAACGAAGATTGAAGGCAAGAATCTAGAGAAAACACAAAACAAGAACAGTGATTCAGAGTCAGGAATAGTGATCAATCACCAAAAACACTGTGACAGAGTGTGTACAAAGGTACAAAGCCAAGAATAGTGGCAAAAATCAACAAGTATGTGAGTAGTGTGTGTACATTCAAGAATGGATTGGGCAAAAACAAAATCATAAAACAAACATGTTCAAATATATGGTGGAATTCAAGATACAAGTTAAACGATCAAAGGCATGAGCAGGATTGCAAAGGCAGCAAGTAAAACAGAGGAGTTCGTTAAAGAAAAACAAGAGATTGGAAAAAGAAGTTAAATGGGGAAGAAATAGTGACTCACCGAAGAAAAATGAAGCCGGTGTTGCATACGCCGGAGTCAGATAGTGACAGCAGTTGGAAAAGATTAGCAAAAGCTTCGCCGGAGGAGAAGGATAGAAGAAGTTGCAGAGCTTGAAGAGCTTGGAACAATGGCGAATTTGGGAGAGGAAAGAGAGAGAGAGTTTGTACGAGAATGAAGATGCAAAAGTGAAGCGATGAAGAGAGAGGGAAGAAGTTTTGTCAAAACACAAAACGGCGGCAAAAAGGCAATTAATGTGTCTAAGACGACGTGCGTGTCAAACGGCGCACGCAAAAACGATGCGACTTAGTGGCGCGTGTCAGGTATGGCTCAAAAGGGGAAAGACACGCGGCAAGAACGGTTAAGTTGTTGTGCGTGACAGCTCATAGGCATGAGGAAGCTCTTGGAGTTTCTTGATTTAATGAAGCAGTACCTCGGCTTTGAGGATGATCTCGGCTGAGAAACTTGAATAAACCTGGTTAATGATTCTGAGGAATTAATGAAAACAAAAAGTCTTGATCATATTTAAGTTGACGAATGATGACCTCGGTAATGAAGGATAAAACGAACTTAGCCGATGTGCTAAATGAAAGGAATGATATAGGTTCCATCACCTCAGGATACCGAGGTAATAGAACCTAGGAGGCAGTTGTGGGGACACAATTTTTGACTGACAACACGTGGCCAAGGTGACACCGAAGTGTCAGCAGATGTGTCACGTGTCTTGGTCATGACACCGAGATGATCTCGGCTAAGCCGAGGTTATCTGCGAAGAAACCGGAATCCGGGATAAGCGGATAAGGGACAAGAGTCCTAGAATGGGAGAGGACTTTAGTTTGGATAAAGATAAGACTCTTAGAGAGTTTATCCCAATCTTACTGGGAGTCCAAGATTAGTAGTAATCCTAAGTCCATTAAAGCTAGGCTTCAATTGGGATTAGGTAAGTGTTGGCTATAAAAGAGAGGCACCCCCATAGGTCTAAGGTATGCTTTTTGAATTCTGGCTAGTGAGTTAAGTACTGTTTGCTATCTTTGAGAGATAATTGAGTACTGACTTGATCGTCGGAGTGCCCCCGGCTGGACGAATCACCGCCGTAATCTCTTCTTTTTGTGATAGATCGTTCGGGCTTAATCTATTCTGTCAGTGTTCTCCAGCTGAGTGCTTAATTGGCAGTGTGGTCAGAAATTGACACAGACAATAAGTATAGCATTATTGTAATTAGAAAGTCAACAAAGTTAACAAGTAACCTACCATGCCCAACCCAACAACCACAAGAAGGCCTAGGGGATCACACCCCCCATTTCCTTTCTTAATTTTGGTCCTCTTTTTGTTTTGTTTTGTTTTGTTTTGTTTTTTTTTTTTTTTTTTTGGTCATATACAAAATGTATTCTTAGCATATTATTGACTAAGGGTTTATTATATTGTTCACAACAAGTAATTATTTGATACTTTGGGAGTACTATATGGTATTGTTTATATAATAGTTTAAATCAATAGTGTAGCGGGAAATCTTATAAATTGGATATAATAAACTCATTATTTTCAAATAGTTGGCAGACTACTTAGTGTGATTTGTGATTTCTCATACTTTGAGTATCATGTAGGCAACGTCATATAATACTCTAAGACTGTTTAATAATTTCCATTCAAAACACATCGTTTATAAGCAATGTCATCTCTTAAAAAAATTTCTGTCAAATAAAAATTAAATCGATTTTATAATAATTTGTGCCATAAATGATGTGTTTTTCTTTTTTAAAACTAAGAAATTTGTTTCATAATTTTTTATGCTAAAATTGCAAACTTATATCACCATTCCACACCAAGCTATTCTGCACTATTATAGAATTTTGATTTGTTCCTATTAATAATGAATATTTAATATTTTTATGCTCATAAAATTATTATTATCTTAAGGATGATCATGATTTGTTTTTAAGTAAAAATAGCTCCGCTACTGCCAACAACCACTAATAAACACATATAACCCCAATAACAAGGGAGAAATAAACCAACTACCACAACATGTATTAAACTCCTCTTTATAGGAGTTAAACTGAAGGCCTCAAACCGTACCTCGCACTATGAAGGGTGCTACAAATCAATATGAGTTTAAACTTAAACAATCCATTTTATGAAACAAAATACAATTTGCTCATCTATTAATTGATATCCAATAAAATTATTTATCTTTTCATAGATGGTCTTTACTAGAATATTTTTTTTTTTTTTGGTTGACAAAGAAAATTTTCATTAAAATATGAAATTAAAAATACAAGAAGGTGAAGTGCCCTAAGAGAGGTTTGAAGTGTGAACATCTCTTATACTATTACAACTCGCACCCACACAACCAATCCATCAGCCTCATGATTTTAAATTTGGAAGCTAAAAATAAGACAAAAGAAGAAAAACAAAAAAAATAAAACCAAGAAGATCTTGGTTGAAAAAAATTAAATTTTAAATAATATACTTTGCAAAAAAATAATATAAAAATATAAAAATCTTTATTTAGAATTATCTCTTTAAGTCTCAATTGTAACTAGTTTATTCTCCGAATTAGGCCTCGTTTGGGAACATGCTATTTTAGTAACTTTTTGGATTTTTACGAAAAGATGTGCAGAAAAGTAGAGAGGTGATGTGACTAGTTTTAATTGGCTTTTTGACTTTTTGGCTAAAATAGCCAGTCCCCAAACAAGGCCTTAATATCAATATAATGATCGACTAATAATAATTTCAAGGGTAAATTACACTAACGGTCCTTATAGTTTGAGACTTGTATCACTTTGATCCATGACTTTTCAATTGTGACCCATTTGACCCTGAATTTTGAATATTGTTCCAAATAAGGACAATTGAAGATATCATTGCTTAATTTCAAGGGCAAAATCGTCAATTTAATAAAATATAAACTAATTTGATAAAATAAATATCAAAAAAATATTTTTGAATTTTAAAAAATTATTTCTACCCACTACTGATAAAATTATGTAAAATTGATAAATTTTTTAGACATTTATTTATTTTACCAAATTAATTTTTATTATGTGTTTGGATAATGATCATGTAATGAGTGGTTGTTTTTATTTTTATTAAATTAGTTTTTATTTTTTCAAAAGTCAAATATGACGACAACTTTGATATCATTATTAAACCAATCCATTAAATCAAAAAATTCAAAACTAAAAATATTTCATATATTAAATATATTAATCACACATTGAAATCCTAACAACCACCCATTACATAATCATCATTCAAACACACAATAAAATTTAATTTGATAAAATAAATAATGTTGGAAAATGGCTTTGAAAAATCTTTATTTGTTTCTAACTTTGAGCATTAATTAAGGTAGGACCCGATCATTATTTTTAACGCTTTTTTATTGGATTCATGTTTAATGTCGTGTAGTGAATAAAATCGTATATTTGGTTGCTCAAAACTATTTCCGGATGAATGAGAATTCAACACGTATTTTCGGGTTCGTGAAAATGTATTTTGGTGGGTTTACTACACAATTGTGAAATGAACTTGTCCCATATTGGAAAGGCTTGAGGAATTGTTTGGGTTTATATACCTTAGCTTGGGATACTTGGGGGTGAGGTTATGGGTGTAGTGAGCTAGACCTATTGGACCCAAAACAAAAACCACATGTGCGCGCCATCGCCGTCTGTCAGGGCTGGACTAGGCTGGGACGCGAGTGCATGGTATGAGGTTGGGCTTGTCTGGCCCAAGGCCCAATACTTATCTTTTTGAGCCAAAAACATGTAAACTTTATTTATTTATTTTATTTTTTCTTTCAAAAATCAAAATAAATTGATCCAAAATATTTTCCTTTACCCAAACAGATTCCTAACAGGTTCAGACCCATCCGAACAGGTTCAAAGGGTTCAAAACAGGTTCATACCTGTTCATTTCAAACTGAATCTGTTGGACAGATTCAAATCTGTCTGGTGCCTATTCAATCTGTCCAAACAGGCTTTATACTTGTTCAGAAAAGCCACAAATTCTCCTATTTAAGGCCTGCCATCCTGCAATTCTTGGCATTAGATTTTTTCCATAAAATTTTTGTCCTTCTCCTTCTGTTCTTCTTTTGTCTTTCTGCATCTTTTCTGTATTTATATTTTAGAAAGGAAAAGAGAGAGTTACAACAAAGTTTGTTCGCCAGGCTTAAATTTGTAGTGCTACAAATTTAAGTGTTAGTCGTTGTATCTTGGGAAGTAGACGCCGATAAAACTCGAAGAACCGGAGCGAGGGCGAAATCTACTTTAAGGAGATTGTGTCCAACACAAGCCTCGACATTATTTTTTGTAAGTTTTTACTTCGGGAAATAATTTATATAATTATTTTTCCTGAATTATTTATTGCTTATTTAATTTATACATTGAATTTGCACACACACACACATACACACACACACACACACCTTTGTGGGTATAACAAATAAATGTCTAAAGGATTTATTAATTTTACATAATTTTATCTTTGGTGGGTAGAAATAATTTTTAAAAATTCAAAAATATTTTTTTGACATTTATTCTTGTCAAATTAGTTTATATTTTATCAAATTGACGATTTTGTCCTTCAAATTAAGCAATGGTATCATTAATTGCCATTATTTGGAACAAGATTTAAAATTCAAGGTTAAATGTATCATAATTGAAAAATCAAGGATCAAAGTGACACGAGTCCCAAACTATAGGGACTGTTAATGTAATTCACCCTAATTGCAAAATTGAGTGGATAAAAGAAAATTAATTCAATTACTGTCTAAAGAATACTCAATTTTTTTTTTCTTTCAAATTTAATTTTTTTCATTTTGAAGATGAAAAATTATTTGGTTCCAATTTTCTAAATTTAATTTTTTAAAAATTGAATTTTTTGTTTTTCATATTTTTTTTAGTGAATTTTTTTTAATATTTTGAGCAAAGTTTTTACTTTTTAGGTACATCTAAAAAGTAAAATATTTGTAAAAAAATATTTTAAAAAATTAATAAATACACAATGATACAAAAATGTACTAAATTTATATATATATATATATATATATTGTATTTTTGGTATTTAGTGATTTTGTTAAAGATTTTTTTCACAAATATTACACTTTTTAATTATATTTAGATTAAGTGTATCTAAACACTAAATATATATATACATATATATTTAAAAAATTCAGTGAAAACAAAAAAAAAAAATACGAAAAACAAAATACACAATTTTCAGAAAATTAAATTTAGAAAATTGAAACCAAACAAGGTGATCAATGAAATTGGTGATTAATTAAATATTTAAATTTATTATATATATATATATATATTTTTGGGGGTTTAATTGATTTTTAAGATATAGTTTGAGTGATAAAATGAAATTCCAAATGAAATTTGGTGACACGTCAATAAGTTTCGTTTGATTGTACTCGGAAACAAACGATGAGGGGTAAATTGATCAAATTTAAAAAAGTTTAGAGGTCAAATTAAAATAATGTGAAGTTTAGGTGCCAAATTGATTTTCACGTAATAGTTTAGGAGTAAAATGATATTTTCTCAGTAAATAAACTGGATAGCTGTTGTCAATCTAGGATGGGAGAAAAAATTCATTACAGCGGTGATTCCACATCATCATACATACGTAGTATTACCAACTAATAACATATCAGCACCTACTACTGTATCGATCACAACCCAACTATGATGACATAAAAGTTATATGGAAGTTATAACGATGACATGGATGAGTGGTTACAATTAAAATGTGAGTTTACTCAATCATGTGTGTGTATGATGATACTACATCACCGTTATACTCAAATTTTACTTCCACGATCAGACTCACAAAATAAAATATAGATATGGAGGATAGTGGCATAGACATAACTCATTTCCCATATACAAATATCAAGTGTTAAATGACAAATGAAATAAAGAGAAGATAAAAGTAGTTTTCCTTATGTCGTTTACCATACAAACCATGGGGTGGTGCTAGGTCCACCGTGTGACTAGGATAGACCAAGTTGCTTAAATGACGTGGAGTACTTATATAGTGCTGATGTGGAATTTTAATATTTTTTATGATATTATGTTGGTAAAAATATCAAAAAAAATTATATTTTATTGATAAATAATGCAAAAAAAAGAAAAAAAAAGAAAAAAAAAAAGAGATACAAATAGAACAGGCTGAGGCACGGATATCTTGTTTTCTTTAAAGAGATCAAGCCCACTGCGGTAGGAAGAACCCAAATACCGATGCAATAGTTACAAAACTATGATTTGTTCCCGCCAGGTTACAACAGCCCGACTACTTGTTATATGGTTCAGTCCAACTCTGCACAAGATGGTGAACCCAAAGTTCCACAAAAAAAAAAAATACCTTTATTTGCTAGTAATATCTTAAGTATAAACAATAGTTGGTGTAGAAAAGAGTAGATGAGAGGAACAATTTATAGGCCACTAGGACCTTACAAATTACACCAAAAAATAATAATAACCATTAAACTAGAGACAAGGGAGGGTCTCCAAATATTAACTCACCACCAAGTTCTTGAACTTCCAATTAATCTCTATTTATGAACAAGACAAAAGGTCACCAAAAAACAATGAATCTCCATTCATCAAACAAAATGAGATTAATGAACAAAACGAAAAAAGTCACAAAAATAAATAAGTAAATAAATAAAAGATATTAAAATGGTCCAACAATATCTAGTTGTTGATAATATATGATCTCTTGAATTATTTTATCAACTCTTTTTCTAGTAAATTCTATATCTCTAGTAGTACTAGTATTTAGTAGAATTTGTAAAAAATTACGTCATTGTTGACGGTTGCGGGCTCTGCCACGACGGGAACACAAACCCCGGTTTTCACCGGAGCACCTTTTTTGACCATTCGACCTAGTGCATATTCGGAATCCATAGTGACCATTCCAAAGCTAGGACAGGTTGCTTACCCGATTACAGGTTGTTTGAAACCGCTGCGTGCGTAGTGAAATCCTAGCTCCTGACAAAATAGGACAAGCAAACCCTACCCCAACATAGGGGTATTTTGGCTCTCATTTGCTTGCTATGTGCTCTTAGAGTGTGCCTCTACAAGAATGCATGTATCAGTTTGCAAGTCTGAGTATCAGGCCTGAAGGCATCAGTATTTTGGGGGGATCAGTTTTACCTGAGGGTATCAGATTTGAGGTAGAATTTTGGGACAGAATTCAGTAAAAAGTATAGTCATTCAGTTGTGCTCAAATCTGTTCAGGTGAAATCAGGCTGAGATGCTGTCTGTTTTCTCTTTTGCAAGGTAGTCCTGGAACCATAGCTTCGGAAGGCTCCGTTATCTCCCGGGTATATTGGACTAGTGCTGACAGACTTTGTTAGGTCAGAGATTCAATTCGAGGGCAACCAGTGTTCTTTCGCTGAGGCAAGGCAAAGAAAGGCCAGTTAGGGCTCACCGGTTCATCTGATCTATCAGTCGCCAGTCACATCACCTTTGTTCAGACTCAGCAGACCGTAATGGCACAGGGTTCGGAAGAATTTGTGGCTGTGATAGCAGCGTTAAATCGCGGAACTGCCATGCAGGCTGAGACTAGTATTGAAACGCAGCACCCATCTAGGGCATCTACCTTACATCCAGCTTTGGGACCCCAGCCGAACTTTGACCCACTTTCGCCAGCTGAAGATTTGCAGGGTCCAGATCCTCGAGAAGGGTTGGCTCAAGCCCGAGTTTTCAGACCCTTGGTGCAGCCTAATGAGAGGCTTTATCCCCTTGATGTTAGTGAGCTCGATCTGACCGCAGTGAAAATTGCAAACCTTGAGAAGCAATTCAAAAAGGCACATGACCTTAACTCCATTCCCGACATTGAGGATGGGTACACGAGGTCGCCGTCACGGCTCCCGATTGATTCAAAATGCCACATATTGACCGTTTCGACGGGTCTGGAGATCCTATGGTACATATCCGGCTTTTCTTGGATATCCTGAAGCCGATGGGTCTGACTAAGCCACAGAAACTCTCTCTGTATGGAAGAACCCTGTCGGGTGTAGCAACCACTTGGTATGCCAAGTTGGAGGATACAGTAAAGCAAAATTGGGAAGAACTGGCTGAGGCCTTTGTCGATCAGTATTCCTACAATACCCAAGTTGAAATGACCATTCAAGAGCTTGAAGTAACTCGGCAGAACCCAACAAAGCCTTTTGTGGAATTCGTTGCGACGTGGAGAGCAAAGGCATCACAAATGATAGATCGTCGCCCTTCTGAGAGGGATCAAGTGCAGATGATGGTGCGAAACCTCGAGCATGATATGTTGCAAAAGTTGATAGTCGCTCCGCTATTCACTTTCAAAAGTTTGCATGAACTGGGGGTTCAGATCGAGAATGCGTTCAACAGTGGGATCATTCCCAGAACAAGTGAAGCGACAAGAAGGGTGATTTCAGGGAGTGCTAATGCTGGTAGTAACGCTATTCCCAAACCCGTAGAAATCAATACAGTCGCCACAGCCAACCCTTTTGCCAATCCAAGCCTACAAACCGCCGGCCCAGCCCGAGCTTAGGGCAGAACTTTCACCCCTCTTTATATGAGCCTGACTAGCGCACTAAAAGTCTTGATGGAAAGAGGGTATCTCAAACCCCTCGATCCTCAACCTCTGCCTGACCCACTTCCAGCCAGACATAACCCCTCCAAGTACTGTGTGTACCATCAGCAGCGCGGTCATGGCACCGACCGTTGCTACCGCCTTCGTCACGAGGTCTAAAATCTCATCGACAACCGGACAATAGCTCCACCTTTAGACCCAAATGACCAAGTACCTCATCCACATCTCAATCTAATCCATACACTGGCCGTCCCTTACGACCCCAGTATATACATCACCCCAGTCCATCTACCCAAGCCTGAGGTGTTTATCCCAAAAAGCATGGACTTATGCATGATGGGTGCATCCGAACCCCAATTATCTCAAACCCATGAACCCACTACTTTTGAGCTGATGAAGATGATCAAAGATCTTCAGAGAACTGTGGCAGATCTAGCCTTTCGAGTTTTGGCTCCGTCATCAACCGTATCATATACCAGGGAGTTCATGTCAAAGGGCTCCCTAACCTTGGGACGGGCTGCATTGGGAGAAGGCCAATCTCTTAGCAAAATAGAGGCTAGTGATAAGAACAAGGCAGGGGCAAGCATTAGTCCCCATGAACATCTTCAGTGGGCTGTTGAGGCTTTGAAAGCCGAAGGGCTGAACAAACAGCAAGTGATTGCAGTTGTTGCAAAGACTGTGGATGACACTTTCGCCACTCAAGTTGGGGGCAGTTTGAATCAAGCGGCAAGCTGGGAGAAAGGCCGTTGTACCAGGAATGTTCATTTCAACCCTAATCCCGTGCTCGGAAGAGATCAACAAACCCAGTCAGTGCCTGTCAATCCCTTTGCTAATGCATCCAGCAAAACTCCACAAACCTCAAAACACCCACCTCGGGGCCAGAGGGTGTTCACCCCACTGTACATGTCTCTATCAGCGGCCTTGAGGGTCCTAATTAGAAAGGGGGATCTAAAACCCTTGGAGCTGTAGCCACTGCCAGATAAACTTCCCCCCTCCCATTATCTAGCCAAGTACTGTGCCTTCCATCAACGAGTCGGCCACGACACTGATAGTTGTTACCGTTTTCGCCATGAAATACAAGATCTGATTGACAACAAGATCATCGCCGCACCAGTCTTGCAAAGTCTATCGGCACTTGATCAGTGAACTTGTGGGGGATAATGTGACTATGTGATCGGGGGATGAACCACCTGTGGATGGCGCTTGGTTTACTCCAAATATGGCGTATGGCATGCACTGTTTTGAGCATTTTGCGAATGCTAGTTGTTTTACATTCTAACTTAGGTATTCGGTCAGTCTTGTTGTTTTGTTTTGAGTCAGTCCTTTTGTACTGAGTCAGTCTTTTTGTTTCAGGTCTGTCTTATTGTATCGAGTCAGTCCTGTTGTATAGGAGTCGGGTGATTCCGGGGGTGTTATCTCGGACGTCACTATTTTTGTTTTGTGTTTGTCTTTTTGCTTTCTTTTGAGTCTGTTTCTGCCGAGGAACCGGTTGTGCCAACAGATCTCAATGAAACAGCAGTAGTTTTCACACTCTTGTGTTTGCTTCCACCTTGCGCCAATTATGCCAGAAACTTGAATGAAACGGCAGTGCATTTCACCTGCTCTTTTGTGCCTTGAATTCATTACATCGACCTAAGTTTTTCAAAAACTCTTTTTGAACACTGCGGTGAAAACAAAGAGGAAAGAATTCCTCGGGATTTGCAAAAATTTGATCAAATTGAGAGAAAGAGAGGCATGCTAAGCCCTTGATGAATGAGATAATGCTTGTTAATGTGAGTACTGAGAAGGATCCTGGCTTGATCCAGATTGGCTCCACATTGTCTTTAGCGTGAGCGATTTGTCGTTTTCTTAAAAGATTTCAAAAAATGTTTTGCGCAATCCTGCGAAGGCCTGTGTGGAATCGCTCTTGAGATTGTGCAGCCTAGGATCGCTCTCAGCCTCAAGACTCGGCCCCTTGCTTTCAAACCTTGAACTTGCATTCAGAATGTTCAACGGTCAACCACAATGTAAGGCTTGTGTGGCCAGATTTGAAGCAGCCCTCGAACAAGAGGCTAGGAAAGTCGGATCAAGAAGATCAAAAGGTCAAAAGAAGCTTGCAAAGCTAGATCAAAAGCACCCTTTTGAACTAGGGGCAAAAGAATTTCAAATGTGCTTGAAGAGTCAAAGATGAAGATCGGCAAGAATGCCAAATCCCAGAAGGGAGGAAAGAAGACAGTTTCTGCTGAAGAACAACTGAGTTCCTATCTACAACACTAGGGGCAAATTCAGCCCCCCATTGGATGGACTCCAACATCGTCAGCGAACAACAGCCGTTCTCCTGGATTCAGATGACTTCAAGATCTCAAAACCATTTGACATGGACCAAGCAACACTTTTACCCCTGAGAGGCTCGCTGGGCCGAAAACTCGGAAGGGCGACCCAGGCAAAAGTTAGAGCAAAGAAAAAGAACGAAAACAAAATAGAAAAAAAACAAAAACAAAGAGAAAGAAAAAATACAGAAAAATGAAGAAAATGAAAGGAAGAAATGAAAAAAAAATGAAAAAAAAAATTGAAAAGAAAAAGAAAAACAAAGCTCGCAAGGTTGAAAACCCGGAAGGGCGGCCTTGGCAAAAGTTAGAGCACAAAAGGAGAGGTTAAATACCTGAGTGTACCTTAACCCGAACTACGTGAGGCTTGATTCCCATCTTTGGGATACGTAGGCAACTTCATTCAGAAGTCCAGCCGCAAAACACTTCAAATTCGACTATGTCCATGTGATGGTTCTAATCATCTTCTGTATCCAAGAGTCTGGTTGTGTTCGTCACTTTGAGGACTGACTACAATGCGTTGCGGTGCCGTTCAAACAAGGGGCAACTTTTTGTTGCCATACAATGTGCTGCGGTGCTATTCAAACAAGGGGTAACTTTCCATTGCCATGCAGTGTCCTTCAGATGAGGAGCAGTTTGCCATTGTTATGGATCTGAGGTTGTGCATCTCAAGAGTAGGTTTCATGCTTGTTGAACAGTGGCCATTTGCAAAAACAGTTTTTGAAAATTTTTACTGAGGTTGACTAATTTTCTTGAAAATTATTCCATCTTTTTCTAAAACTGGACCTTTTTCTTGGATCCAAAAAAGGAAAATTTTCAGTGCTCATAGCCTGACTTGCATGATTTCAAATCAAAAATCGAACAAGCATGTTAATCTAACCCTCATTTTGGTTAAAATTGTTTTAGCAGAAGCGAAAAACAAAAAATGGTCAAAATGATGAACTAGGGGCACATTTGAGTCAGGCTTCCTGTCTTTCCCCATTGTCAACATGCTTGCTAGAAAGGGCACTCTACTTGCTGGAAAGGGCACTGTATTTGCCAGAAAGGGCACAGTGGAAACTGACCGCAAAAGGGCAGAAAGCTCTCACATCCTCCAAGCAACGAGGTATCAAGCCAAGTGCGAAGCACGAACTGGAATGGATCAAGATATTCTCATTCCCTCATCTGGCAGATCTGATCATGTCCAAACTCCCCAGTGGAGCATCGTCCACTAATGTCAACCGCAGATTTGCTACACACCCAGTTGTAGCGCAACCCCTCTGTGGGAGAAACTCACTGTTGTGAACAAGAAGAAAAATCTAGCGGAATGCTAGGGGCAAGAGCCCCGCAACTTTCTGTTTATCTATCAACCACTCAGGGGAGGGATTAAAAAATGAGAGATTGAAGAATAGAGAGAAATTCGATAAGAGAAAAAGTAAGAAAAGGGCTTTTTCAGAAAAATAGAGATTGAGTGCCCGAGTGATGTGAGAATCACAAATGAGAAAGGGTGGGTTACAATACCCAGAGAAATAGGCTCCCTGTGCGCGTTTGAGTGTCGTGTCTTTTTGTTTTATCTCGTTTCTTGTTTTGAGTCGTTTCGAGTGTTACTCGATGTGTTTAGGTTGTTTACCTTTTGTCTTCCGTTGTTGAGTCGTAGTGCGCTGTGTTCAATCATAGGCTCAATACCCGGTTAAGAACTCATTCTTAATTTCGAAAATAAAATCGTTTTGTGCTCAGAGTGCTGTGCCATTCTCTACATTTGTGCACAAAAAGATTTGTTCTTTCATAAAACCGCTGGGTTCAACCCAGGTCATGTGAGAACAGTAGAACAAGGACCTATCTGAAGCTATATAAGTTCCGGACTGCAAAGCAAAAGAAAAGAGGGAAAATTTTGAGCATCTGAGTGTGTTTCACCTTCAGAAAATTTCGAGATTGCATTCCATATGCACCCCCCTCAGGCCTTGTTAATGCTACCGAAGTATGAGTGTGCCTCTACCTCAAGTGTAAGCCTGCTTCAAGTCAGAATGACAGTCCAAGCAGCACCCGAGGGTTTCACATGCAGATGTTATCTCTCGCCAATATGAACAGGGTGTGCCCTTTTTGAGCTGAGTGTGTTGCCAAGTCCTCTAAGAGGTAAATTAGAGGCACCAGGGTACATATTTGATGCTCCTCTATTGCATAGAATGTGAACCTTCATATACACTTCTGTTGCATGCGTGTCGCGCATCGTTATGATTCATGCATAGAAAATGCTCGTATCTTTTGCATAAAAAATGCACTCTTACATACTTGTATAGAAAATGCACTTCATTTGCATAAAACATGCATTTACTCGCACTATCTTGTGCACTTACACTTTATATCTTATTTGCACTGTCTTGTGCATCTTGTGGCAGTTTTTCACTCGCGCTCTCTTGCGCATCGCACTGTTTTGTACAATTTAATCACTCGCGCTGTTTAGTGTATCGCACTGTCTTGTGCATTTCAAATCACTCGCGCTGTTTAGCGTATCGCACTGTCTTGTGAATTTCAAATCACTCACGCTTTCTTGCGCATCGCACTGTTTTGTGTAGTTTATCACTCGCGTTTTCTTGCGCATCGCACTGTTTTGTGCAGTTTATCACTCGTGCTTTCTTGCGCATCGCACTGTTTTGTGCAGTTTATCACTCGCGTTTTCTTGCGCATCGCACTGTTTTGTGCAGTTTATCACTCGCGCTTTCTTACGTATCGTACTATCTTGTGCATTTCATTACATGCTCTCTCTCATCTTGCATAGAAAATGCTTGTAGCACTTGTCAGTGCATTGCATCGCACTGTTTTGTGCACCTTACTTGCATTTGGCATGCATCTTATCGCGCTATCTTGCACATCACACTGTTTTGTGCACCTTACTTGCGTTTTGCATGCATTTTATCGTGCTTTCTTGCGCACCTAACCTGTACTTGTTAGTACATTGCATCGCACTGTTTTATGCATCTTCTTAGCACTGTTTTGTGCATTCACTCTTCACTCGCACTTTCTTGTGCACTCTCTGGTCTAGGAGACCTTAAATCCTCTAAAGGTGCAATTCCTTTGGTGTTTGTCGTGCCCGAACGACTTCCAGTGGTCTGGTATAGCCACCTGCTTGTGTTAGCGGTGAGTTCCTAGGAGACTAACTGAGACGGTGGAAACTAGAGTTCGAATGGCTCATGCCTAGGATGCAAAGGTTCGGGATTTCCGAGACTAAAGTCTGGTTTAAATACCCAGTGGTGTATCCTCGGCTTGAAATCTGTATGGCAGCCCCATAGGTTGAGATAGCATGTGTATGCGCCTCAATTCTGGATACTGAGCCAACCTAGTATGTCACCCTGTTGGAGAATAGGGAAAGCTGCAACCATAGCCAGGGAGAAAAGTATTACTGTGGTTCAACAGAGAAGAAAGGAGATTCCCACATCAGCATGAGATAGGACATTACCGAGGTAACTCATTGCCGGTTGCCCCTGTAAGGTACCTTCCCTTCCTAGCTTTTACATGCATTTTAGTTACTACATTGCATTGCATAAATCCTGAATTTTCAAACTGGCTTCGTGTAGAGTATAAGTCCAATTTTCAAACCGGCTTCGCGTAGCGTATAAGTCCAATTATCAAAATCTTACTGCATAACATTTTGCATCCTGCCCCTGAACTACGCTGGTTTGATTCTTTGCAAAGGGATACGTAGGCAGCCTGCGGGCACAACCATTTATTTGTCTATACTTTGTTTGTTTGTCCAAGTCTTCAGCCTTGTCAAAAATGGGTCGTCTCTAGGCTTTGACATTCACTCCCGTTACTTCTTAACTTCTGAGTTCTGTCAAAGAGGGGCAACTGTAGACTCCTCATTTTTGACCGCCCTTTAAGACTTGGGTGCTACTGATGGTTTACTTGGTGGTGAAAGGTGTGCAGGGCAAATGGTCGATTTCTTCGGCGAGGAGAGAGTCAAATCCCAACTTTACACTCCTTTTTTAGACTAAAACTATTTTGAATGGTTTTTAGATCTTAAAACCCTCTCTTTCAAAACATTTTTGAAAATATGTTCCTACGATGTCCCGACGCTCGTATTTTGTTAAATATCGCACCTTTTGGTAAACCGAGTAAGGACAGAGTGGAAATGAATGAAGGAGAGATGAAATCTTTGAAAAATCTTTCAAAACACCTTGCTTAGGGGTTTGGAGTTGAAGAAAAGAGGAGAGAAGGGAAGAAAACAAGTTTGGGAGAAGTTCGGCATGAATTCGGGTAGGATCGAAATTGACTGGCTTCACCAAAACAGGCATAACTTTTTTCATAGTTAAAATTTTGATGCAAGGATGCCACCATTGGAAAGCTTACTCCCGGGGCTTCAATTTGGACATAAGAATGACCTAAAAAGGAGTCCAGATGAAGGAGATATGCCCGTTTGAAGTTGGACCTACATAGTAGATTTTCTCTGTCGGCCATCGATGATGCAGTGCCGGCCACCAGTGATGTACTGCCGGCCAACAATGTCAAAAATCAGTTTTTTTTAGATATTTTACCTCCAACTGTTAGGCACAAGTCCCCAACTCAGATATTTCGACCAACCTTTGCTTTTTGCTATATATGAGGCCATATATCATATATTCAAGAGGTGAGAACACTTAGAACTTCTTGAGCAAGTTTTGAGAGCCTCTCTCTCTATACCTCTCTCTCCACATTCCTCTCTCTCTCTCAAGAACTCTTGAGCATTTGTGCTAGAAGGCTTGCATACAACCATCTTCAACCTATCAATCCTTGAGAAGAGTTGATCACCATTGGTATGAGGTCCCTTGTTCTTGCACCATTGCACTACAACCCTTAGCACAACACCTCCACCATCCATTCCAGCACCTTAGAGGCCATTTGCAGAGGTTGAAGAACTCCTTTTTTGGTCCAGAAGTTGCTGGAAATCTGCTTTTCAAGGGTAAGTCTCTATTTCCCATTTTCTTGCATTATTTTGCTCCATTGCTTAGCCTTAATTGCAAGCATTTCTGGACTTTTTCATAAACTAAAAAGTGTCATATTTTGAGCTCCTCTTGAATATTTTATAAGGACACTTTTCTGTTTGAGGCCTCCTACACCCTTGCATGCTTTACCCCTCTTTGTAGGCCTTTTTTTGCATCATATCTTAGACCTACTTGTGAGCATATTTGAGATTTTCCATAAAATGTAAAGTGTCATATTTTGAGCTCCTCTTCAACTTTGTTTAAGGGAACTTTTCTGTTTGAAGTCATTTACTGCCCTGTTTGTTCAATCTCTCTTTTAGGGCTGTTTTTTGCATGATATATTAGCCTTATTTGTGAGCTTTTTTGGACCTCGACCTAAACTGAAAAAATTCTTATTTTGACCTCATATTTAAGTTTTATTGAGGTCTCTTTGCTGTTTGGGGTCATCTTCCCCTATGCATGCTTCATCTCTTCATGATTAGGGCCATGCATTAGAGCACTTGCATTGGCCATGGTTTGGCCTCTTAGCCACTGAAATCCAGTGGATTTTCAGTGACTTAGATGCATTTTTGAGGGCCAAAATTAGAGGGGGTGACCCCCTCTCTCCTTGTCTTGTTTGGTGGTCTTTTGGGCCTTCCAAAGGGACCCTATTTTGCATACATTGAAGTCATGTTTCAGGCCTCATTTTGTGAGTTTTGAGGTCTTCCTTGGCCCTATCCAAGGCCCTTTTGGCCATATTTTATGTCTATAATGCATGTGTGGAACAATCCCATTCAAGGCCTTTCAAAGAAGCCTTTCTTTGCATGTTTCCTAGACTCATTTCAGGGCCAATTTGGTGAGTTTTAGGGCTGTCATATTTGATTTCCAGAGTTGGTTTTGCCATGCTAAGTGTCTATCTTGTATGTGCTTAACAATCCCTTGCATGGCCCTCCAAAGAAGCCCCTCATTTTTGCATGCATTGGCTGCATTTCAGTGATTATTTGAGCATATTTTGACATATTTTATTCACTGTTTTTGGCTGGTTTGATGAGTTCTCATATGCTTCATATACATACCATGTAAACCATGCTTGCTAGCCAAAGTTGCATGCTATTTTAGCCCATCTTGTTAGCATCTTTTGGCCATTCTTTAAACTAGAAATGTGCATGTTTTGGGACTGCCTTGGCTCTGTCTTTAGACTTCATGATCAAATAATGCTTTCTTTGTATACTTGTGGTTCAATGCATGTGCCTAGTTTTGAGTTTCGGGGCTCATTTCATGCATTGGATGTCATATTTCCATGTTTCAGGACCATTTGGCGTCTTATTTTAGAGCTAGAATTTGTGTGTTTATAGGCCATATTGCATCCTTTTCCATGCTTTGGTAGTGTGGCATTTGATGCCTTAGGATCGATCCCTTGCATCGTGCATATCTGCATGTATTTCGGTTGTCTCATTTCCATCACATGGCCACTAATTTGAGTGTGGCTGAGGTCCAATCATATTGGTGTAAGTCCATCGTGCATTGTGTATGCCATTTTTAGTCCATTGCATTGCGTATGCTAGGTTACATGTTAGTCGCATTGTCTTTGCTATGCTTACGTGTTGCATTGTTTGGATTAAGTGTTAATCCGAGCACAAGGAATGAGGGGCGTTTCATACTCCGAGTGATGGAATGTGTCTCAATTCTTGGTCGCCGAAGCTCTTGATGATTCATGATAGAGTTCTAGGCTTTACTTGCTTTATTTGTGCATTCATTTTCATATTAATTTGCACAAGTCGGATCTTTGGCCATCATGCATCGGGATGCGTGATTGATGGTCGTGGATCCGACTATGCCTCTCCCTTGATGTTTTGAGGTGATTTGGGGTAGCATAGTGCATACATGCCCTTGGGAGACCCTCTATTTTCTCTATTTTGTGCTTTGTTGTAGCTTGGTGTCACAAAGACACCGGTGGCCAAGAAGACACCACCGATGGCCGTGAGACTCTCATCCTTGGCCTAAGTTGTCCTCGTTGTTGGCCTAAGAAGGTTCTTTCATGGCCGATGTGCCAAGGCAGAACTCTCCAGTAGTGTTTTAGTAAGTTTCAGCAACAAACACTGGAAGACACCCTGCAAATAGAGCCTCTAAAGAGCAACCGGAAGGCGTTTCGAGGCGAGGAACTGAAGCGAGCATGCATACCCTCCTCTTCTTCAAATAGAGCTAGAGCAACTCTCTTTTACTGGTTACTAGTTAGTTAGCATTTGTTATTTGTAATAATTAATTTGTTAATTAATTAAGTTGTGTAATAATTAGTTGTAGCTAGTTATTCATAGGGTTTTGTAATATTTAATTAGCTAGAGTAGTTGGTTATTTATTCGGATTGTATTATTCTTTCGGACCCTCGGAGCGAGGGCACGATTGTAATAAGTGTGCGTGAGTGTGTGTATGCCTTCCAACCTTACGTCTTTCTTCCATTTTATTTACTAGCTTTCGATGGTTAGTTTAGGGCATGTTTCAATTAGCATACTTATGCTTCGCATGTTTGCATTCATTCATTCATATTGCACGCACCGGACTCGGCGCATCATACTAACTGCATCGTATTTCAATTCCAAGTTGAATACTTGTTAGTTGTAGCATTTCATATGCCATCTTAGATTAGCCGAGCCTATTCTAGTTGCATTTTGCCTGCGATGCATTAGCCATTCTAACATAGACTTGGATCATACATTTGATTACTAACAAGTTCTTTGTTTTGGCTCGGAGTACACGGTAAGTGCTTATGCTTTAGCATCCTTGCATGCGTGTGAGTGATTGCCATGATAGCATGCTTACCAAGAGGCTATATGCTTATGTGATATAACTGCCTGAATGCCTGTGGGTGAAGGTTGGATTATCTGAATTGGAACAATTCATCGACTGTGAGTTTTAAGCCCACTTGAGAGTGGCAAATCATCTCATTTTCTAAAGCCCACCTGAGGGTGGCAAATCCACGTCTTAGCCTACTTGCGGGTAGCACCATCAATCCATTTTCAAAACAAACATGAGATGTTTTGTTCCAATTCAGGCGATTTGGTCTATACTTGCATGCTGTGCGCATCACATAGTAAATCTAGGCTAATAACCGAAATAAGAATGCATAATGTTTTCAAAACTAGATATCATGGTTAGTAGAGGCTGATCTTTGATCGGGCGAGCGGGGGTGCTCACGAAGTGACCTTCCCCAATCGTACCCAAGTTTTCGAGCCGAGGCAACTTTGGTGATGACGGACACGTGGCCTTAGGCAACGAGTCAGGGTTTCCTAAATTCCCCCAAAATAAAATATTTAGGTGGCGACTCTGTATCTGGCAAAAGCAGTCCATGTTTGGCACTTCTTTCTAAAAAATATGTTTTCCAAAACTATTTGCCAGATTTGGACTCTTTGATGATTCATCGGTCTTGCATTGCACTCTGTGAGATTAGATATAGGACCGTGGCATTGAGTCCTGAACTGTAGTGAGCCCAAATGAACAGAAACAGGGATTTCCCTCCCAGGGAGTTCGGGGACGTCTCCTGAAGATGGCGCGTGAGGCCTAGTCTCAGCACGCGCCCTAACGCGCCGTTCACACAGCCAGCGCGTGCACGCACGCACCTCACACGCGGAGGAAAGAAGAAGACGACCGCGTGGTGGCCACATCAGCCGAAGTGCCACGTATCTGACACGTTAGCACGTTGACCAAGCCATATAATCGCCGAGCCAGAAGTCGGCCGTAGCCGAGCTAAGCCTCATTGACCGTACCGTTGATCGCGACAAGAACAGCTGCTAACGGCGTCGTTGTCTACGCTGCCGAGCCGCTGACGTCATCATGACGCCAGCCAAACCGGAGGAATTATCCGGTGCTTCTCAGCCACATCAGATTCTGCAAATCTAAACCGTCCAAACTATTTTGGGTTGATTTGAGCGATTCGGTGTCCATTTCTGACAATTCAATAGTTCTTTCCAACTATTTGGAGTATTTCAGACATATCCGTATGGTTAGATTTTTGAATTGGAATTGTCTGCAAAAAGAAGATCAAAGTGGCAAACGGCGTCAGGTGTAGTGGTGGAATATTCTATTGAAACAAAATATTCCTTGAACTTTTGTAAATTGCAATTTGGCCCCTGTAGTTTGTGAAATTACAGTTTGGTCCTGGGTGTTTGGAAAATTTGTAATTTTGCCTAGTTTTGAGGAAATTTTTCCGTGAGGTACCCGGAAGTGCAGCGAAGGTTGGTCCTAGCTAAACGGACCGTTTCGGATGCAACCACGAGGTTAGTATAGTGAAATTCTAAACGTTTTTTTTAAAGATTGTCAAAACATGGAAGCTTGTCATCTTCAATAGTCGAAGGAAGGTTGTCGGATATTGTGGAACGCTGCGGATTCCCTGAAGAGGTTAAAATGGGCAGATTCTGACCATATTGGACAACCAGATACAAATCGAGATAGATCATTGGAGACCAAAGGAGATCAAGCTTGATCAAATGGCAAATCAAGGGAGATTAGGATTGGTCAAGGGCGATCAGGAGAATTGCACATAATTATCTCAAGATCAACAATGTCTAGGAAAGTTCTATCAAAAAGACACTATTTAAGGAGACTGGTTCTTGAGTGGGACTAGTTGTGACCCCACCAATTTTTCCTAGGAACTTTTCTGGTTGTTAAGTTAAGGCAATCGAGAGATCTGGTTCAATCGGAATGAGACCATTTCATCGATAGATAGATGATTGGCAACCAGTATAGGCTCAGGGAAATGTTGTAGCAGTTAGAGCTACTGTCAAACATAATACAAGATGTACTGGTAGTATGTGAACGTAGAAGGGCAACAGCTGCAGTAGTGCACACATAAGGTGTAGGAGCACGTAGCCACAATAGCATAGATGAGTATGCAGGAATGTCATACAAGGTGCAGGCGTGCAACAGTGCAAGAGTACACAGCAGAGTCGTATAAAGGTGCAGTGTGCTGGATTTTTGGCCTAGTGTAGACATCCCCGAACGTCCAGGGAAAAATCCTGGTTTGTTCATTAGGCTCACTACAGTTCGGACTCAAATGTCGCGGTTCTTAATCTGATCTCGCAAAGTGCAATGCAAGATTGATAAATCACCAAAGAGTCCAAATCCGACAAATCATTTTTGGAAAACTAATTTTTTAGAAAGAAGTGCCAAACATGGACTGCTTTGCCAGATACAGAGTCGCCGCCTAAATATTTTATGTTTGGGGAATTTAGGAAACCCTAACTTGTGCCTGAGGCCACGTGTCCGTCATCACCAAAGTTGCCTCAGCTCGGGAACTTGGGTACGATTGGGGAAGGTCATTTCATGAGCACCCCCGCTTGCCCGATCGAAGATCGGCCACTACTAAGCATGATATCGAGTTTCTGAAAACACATGTGCTCTTATTTCGGTTTATTAGCCTAGAATTACTATGTGATGCGCACAACATACAAGTATAGACTGGATTGCCTGAGTTGGAACAAAACATTTCATGTTTGCTTATTTGAAAATGGATTGAAGTTTGCTACTCGCAAGTAGGCTAAAACACGGGTTTCGACGAATTATTCCAATTCAAGCAACCCAACCTTCACCTACAGGCATTTGTAGACACCCCATTTTTGACCGACCTTAAGACTCAGACATCACCGATTGAGCGCTCGGTGATATTGCATATTGTGCTCGTGCGAAAGTTTCAGAGTCTCTTGCGAGCCTTGCTCATGATTTCCGGCTCTTTCGTGTCTTGCCTCTGCTATAACCAGTCTGCTTTCTCTATTTTCTCTTCCCGAAGGGAGGGAGAGGTCTCGTAGATTATCTCTCAGTGGCCATAGGCTACGTTTCGTGGTCGTAGGCCATTTTTCCCGTTTGAAGCTTGGTTTCCGGTTTTTCGGAGCCGACGGCCGTGTGCCTCGGTTCGAGACCGCTTAACCACCTCTGTTTGCTTCGGTTTTTGGTATACACCTCCATCCTCCATTACAACACTTTGAGGCTGTTTTCTAGAGGCTAAGAGCCCCTCTTCTTGGTCCAAAAGCTGCTGGTTCATTGGTCTTCAAGGGTAAGCTTCTTTCCCTTCCTTTTTGTTCCTATCTTGCTTTATATCTAAGCCTTTCTTGAAAGCATTGTTGGGCTCCGACCCAAACTGTAAATAGTCATATTTGGGCTCCTTTTCATGTTTGATTAAGGACCTTTTGCTGTTTGAGGTCTCCTACTATCACTTGCCTCTTTAACTCTCTTTTAGGCCTATTTTTGCATGGTATTTTAGGCTTACTTGTGAGCTGTTTCGGACTTGGTCATAAACTGTAAAATGTCTTGTTTTGAGCCCTCTTCAACTTTGTTAAAGGGCTCTTCGCCTTTTGGGGCCAACAGCTACTACTTGCTTCTTTATCTCTCTTTCAAGGCCATTTTTGCATGTTGGTTTAGCCCTATTTGTGTTCACCTTTTGGCCTTGCTTAAAACTGGAAATATTCTTTTTTTGGGGCTGTCTTGATTTTTTCTTCATACTTCATGTTCAAATAATGCATGCTTTGCATAGCCATAGGTCATTCCATGTACCTAATTTCATGTTTCGGGATTCATTTCATACATCGGGTGCCATGTTTCCATGTTTCGGGACTGTTTTGCATCACATTTTGATATTGAAATTTGCATGCTAGTATGCCATATTCCATGCCTTGCCAAGTCTTGTTAGAGTGGCATTTGGTGCCTTAGGGTCGGTCCTGTGCACGCATCTCGAGTGTCTCATTTTCATCTAATGGCCTCTTACGTGAGTGTGGCTGAGGTCCACTCATGTTGGTGTAAGTCCATTACGCATCGTGTATGCCATTTCATTCCATAGCACTGTGTATGCTAGGACGTATGTTAGCGCATTGCGTATGCCATGTTACCTCGTGCATCGTGTATGCCATTTCATAACATTGTGCATGTTAGGTTGTATCTTAGTTGCATCCATGCATGTCATGCATATTGCATTGTGCTCGGGATAGGAGTTAGCCCGAGCACGGGAAACGAGGGCGTTTCATATTCCGAGTGACGGAACGTGTCTCAATTCCCCTACCACCATTAATTCGGATTATCCATGATGGAGTTAGGTCTTGTTGTGTTTTCTGTGCATTCATTTCATATTGAGTTGTGCACTGACTCTCGCCATCGTGCATCGAGATGCGTGATTGGTGACACGAGGATCGAGGCATGCATACATATGTGAAAATACATTGCTATGCCCCTTTCCTGCTCTCTGTTGCAGCAAATCAAGAATCAGCAGTCTTCTGGGGCTTGGCGTGCTTTCCAAAAACTATTACAAAACAGAGGCTAATTGGGGCATCACAGTGGATTTCCGCGCAAGGGCAACCCGGACATGCATCATTCATCATCTGAAGAAGAGTCAAGGCAGTCCCTGGCTTGCATGCCAGTTTATTGTTTTCTTAGTTAATTGGGTAATTAATTAGGATTTTTGTACATATTTGGACTGTATTATTTATTCGGATTGTACTATTCATTTGGGACTGTATATTATTCGGACCCTCTGTGCGAGGGCATAATTGTAATAAGTGTGCGTGAGTGTGATGTATGTCTTCCAACCCCACGTCTTTCTTCCATTTTATTTACCTACTTATGATGGTTATATTAGGGCATGTTTCAATTAGCATACAGTATGATAGCATGTTTGCATTCATTCATCTGTTTTGCATACACCGGGCTTGGCGCATCATACTAACTACATTTGTATTTCAATTCCAAATTGAATACTTGATAGCTGTTGCATCTCATATGCCATGTTTAGAATAGCCGAGCCTGCTATAGTTGCATTTTTGCATGTGTTGCATTAGGCATTTCTGTATACTTAGGATCATGCATGGATTTCTAATCGGTTCCTGTTTTGGCTTGGAGTACTCGATGAGTTTTTATGCTTTAGCATCCTTGCATGTGTGTGAGTGACTACCATGAATAGCATGCTTACCATAAGGCTATGTGCTTATGTGATATAACTGCCTGAATGCCTGTGGGTGAAGGTTGGGTTATTTGGATTGGAACAATTCATCAAATGTTTGTTTTAAGCCCACTAGATAGTGGCAAAATCATGTTTTTCTTAAGCCCACCCGAGGGTGGCAAATCCACGTCTTAGCCTACTTGCGAGTAGCACTATCAAACCATTTTCAAAAACAAACATGAAATGTTTTGTTCCAATTCAAGCGATCCAGTCTATACTTGTATGCTGTGCGCATCATATAGTAATCTAGGCTAATAACTGGAATACGAACACATAATGTTTTCAAAAATAGATATCATGGTTAGTAGAGGCCGATCTTTGATCGGGCGAGCGGGGGTGCTCACGAAATGACCTTCCCCAATCGTACCCAAGTTCCCGAGTCGAGGCAACTTTGGTGATGACGAACACGTGGCCTTAGGCACGAGTCAGGGTTTCCTAAATTTCCCAAAAATAAAATATTTAGGTGGCGACTCTGTATCTGGCAAAGCAGTCCATGTTTGGCACTTCTTTTCTAAAAATCTGTTTTCTCAAAACGATTTGCCAGATTTGGACTCTTTGGTTCAAGATTAAGAACCGTGACACAAATCAAGTGTGAACTGTAGCGAGGTCCTCCTCAGGCATGTCTACAGCATTCAGGCAGTTATATCACATAAGCACATAGCCTCATGATAAGCATGCTATCATGGTAGTCACTCACACGCATGCAAGGATGCTAAAGCATAAACACTTACCGAGTACTCCGAGCCGAAGAAAGAAGCTAATTAGAAATCATGCATGAATCCTAACTATGCTTAGAGTGCCTAATGCAACACATGAAAAAAATGCAACTACAATAGGCTCGGCTATTCTAAGATGACATATGAGATGCAACAATCGATACATGTATTCGACTTGGAATTGAAATATAATGCAGTTAGCATGATGCACCGAGCCCGGTGCATGTAATACAGATAAATGAATGCAAGTATGCGAACATATAGATGCTAATTGAAACATGCCCTAAAACTAACCATCATAAGCTGGTAAATAAAAAGGAGAAAGACGTGGGGTTGGAAGACATGCATCACACACACGCATACTTATTACAACATTGCCCTCTCTCGGAGGGTCCAAATAAATAATACAGAACCGAAATGAATAACAACTACAGCTAATTATTACACAATTCTAATTAATCAACAAATTAACTAAGGCCCCGTTTGGGGAATGGCTAAATTAGCCAAATAGCCAAAAAGTTACCTTTTTAGCCAAAAAGCCAACAACCCATACCAAAAAGTCAAAGATTCTCTTTTCTCTCTGCTTTTTGCACAGCTTTTCGTAATTAGCGAAAAAGTCATCCCAAACATACAAGTTTTTTTACCTACCTTTTTAGCCAATTAGCCAAAAAGTTACTAAATTAGCTTGTTTCCAAACGAGGCCTAAGTAAGCAAATAAACTAGCATGGAAGTGGACTACCCCAGCTCTGTTTTGGATGACAAAGAATGCATGTGTGCTTGATTCGCCTTGTTCGGAAATCCCTCGCGACACTTCGACTTGCCTTTGTTTGCAATTGAACTCAGAAACTTGCACAAGGCTCCAGAAGACTGAAACTCCATCCTGGGAATGCATGGGAAGGCTGCCGACCAGCTCATGGCCTTGGAGACCACCCACCGACCACCTTTTGTGGGAGAAACCCAAAAGGGTGGTTGGCCTGCTAGAAAAACTGGTCGGCCGACCAGTTTCTGCCCCTGGATTCTGGTTTTTCTGCAACAAAGGCAAGAGGAAGAGAAGGCAAGGTATTTTCAATATATGTGTGCACAACCACTCTCCCCATCATTGCACAAGGCTCTAGGGAATGTAGTTCTTGATCCTCGGGCCACCAATCACGCATCCCGATGCATGATGGCCGAGGAGTCGAATTGCATAACTTAATGCGAAATGAATGCACATATGAACACAAAAAAAAAAAAAAAAAGCCAACAACTCCATCATGGGTAGTCAAGAGTGTCGGCGACCGAAAATTGAGACACATTTCATCACTTGGAGTACGAAACATTCCTCGTTTCCCGTGTTTGGACTAACTCCTATTCCAAACACAATGCAACAAGTAGAATGGCATGGCATGTACAAATGCAACTCTAGTATGCAATCCTAAATGTAATGCGACTAAGTGATGCAAACATGCAAATGATGACATGCAAGCATGCAACTAGCATACACAATGCTATAAACTAATCAATGGCATACTCAATGCACATGGATTATATGGCATGCATACACAATGCACTAACATACGCAATGTTATGAACGAGGCATACGCAATGCAATGATCAAACATGTGATAACATGGACTATAAGGCATACACAATGCAAGATGGACTTAAACCAAGATGGATGGGTCTTGGCCGCACCCAAATCAGTGGCCAATATGATGAAAATGAGGCAACAAGATACATGCAAACATGCACAAATACAAGGGACCCAACCTAAGGGACAAAGTACAACTCTACCAAAGCATGACAAGGATGAAATATGGCATACAATGACACATGTTCCAGCTCTGAAATGACATACAAGATGGTCCCGAATCATGCAAACAACTCACCCGATGCATGTTGGATGGCACAATTACCGAAACTAGCGAAGTGCATTACACTAGAGGTATGCAAAGCGATGCCCAAATGACCAAACCAACCCCAAACAGTCCCTATACAGACCCAAAAAAGTAGCAAAAAGGACTAAAATGATGGCTTGCAATGCACAAAAATGAAGCTCATGCAATAGCCCAAAAATGAGGCATACAAGCACAACTCTCAAATGCATTTAAAGAGTGGAAAACATGGGAACATGGCACAAGTATGGGCTTTGAAATAACATGCTCAATGATGCCAAGACATGGAAACAACTCAAGTTAAGCATGCAAGAGGCTTCAAAACTCGAAGCTAGGCAATGGTATTACACTACAAGCATACATGGCAAGCATCATTCGACCATGGGACCTCAAAACAGAGCTAAGGCAGCCCAAATCATGAATAAAATCAGTTTAGAACATGGCCAAAATATGCTAGAATCAAGGGCCAAAACAACATGCAATGTGAGCTAGTGAACATGGATTACACTACAAGCATATGAACCATTCAAGAAGCCACTAAACCAGAAAAATTTAGAGACATGACATGCCAAATAAAGCCCAAAAACCTACTAAAACATGATCAATGCATGCAAGAATGACATGCTCCTTTGATAGGCTATAAGAGGGGTTAGTCTACACATGCAAGAGACACATCCAAGGTGACAAAACCAACTCTAGAAAGAGCCTAGGAAGGTCCTAAAAACCACCAAAAATGGCCTGAACCGAGGTTAGGAAGTGTGAAAATATAGGCTCCTTTGTAAGGCCAAAAAATGCCAACAAACAAGGCCAAAAGAGAGAGGGTCACCCCTCTCTGATTTTGGCCCTTAAAATAGCATGTCAACCACTGAAAATTCACTGGATTTCAGTGGCTAAAACGCCAAGCAAAGATCAAAACAATGGCCTTAAGGCATGGCTCAAAACAAGGCAAAATGAAGCATGCAAAGGGGTAGATGACCCCCAACAACAAAATGACCTCAAACAAACATCAAAAGGACCTCAAAACAAGACTTTTTTTAGTTGACAAAAAAGCTCAAATATGGATGCAAATAAGGCTAAGAGATGGATCAAAATAAAGCTTAAAAGAGGGAAAAAGTGTTACCCTTGTAGCTCAGCAAAACCAGCAGCTTCTGGACCCAAAACCCAAATCCTTAGCCTCTGAAAATGGCCTCCAAGAAGCTCCAAGCAATGGTGGAAGGGTTAGGCTATGAGGTGGTGTGCAAAGGTGCAAGAACAAGACCCTTCTAAGCCTAAAATGTAGAGACAAAGAAGGAGATATATGCTATGCCTTAAACAAAATTCTAAACCTCTCTAAAGGAGAGGAAGGGCCTCTCTTATAGACAAAGGAGGCCAAAGCTTCTCAAAGAAGCTAAAAACCAAGGCCAAAGATCCTCCATACACGTTTATGGAGGATCCAGTCTATGCCTTCCAGCTGGCACAGCTGGTAACAACTCACAGAGACAAAACTGGAGGAGGCAGGCTGACTAGTTCAGGTGGTCGGCCGACCACTTCCCCTGGTCGGCCGACCAGTTCAAAAGGTTCAACCAATTGAAAGGTGGTCGGCAGCCCCATTTAGTGGTCTCTCAACTGAATGCAAGCAAGTGGTATGATGGGAGACCAGTAAATGTGGCTCAAAGACCAAGGAACCAGCTTCCTAACAAGAAAATCGGCCAGCGGGAGAAAAGTGGTCTCCAAGGAGAAAAGGTGGTCTCCCACCCTTGTACCACCTCCCAAACAATGAAAACAAGGTCCATGCCAAAAATGAACCAAGACGGATGCAAAACAAGGGTTCGGGGGTCAAAACGCGCAGCCGGGTGCCTTGAAAACAGGCTATTAAGCAACGAAAATGGCGTGCAACCACAAAGGTGGTCTCCCAGGCCACAGTGTCCCTCTAGAGAGAGGAAGCAAGGTGTGTGCCAAAAACCATGCCAAATGGAGAAAATTAAGCGGTCCCGAACCGGGGCGTACAGCCGACGGCTCCGAAAACTGAAAACTGGTCTCCAAACGGGAAAAGTGGCCTACGACCATGAAAAGTAGCCTACAACCACTGAGAGATGGTCTACGAGACCTCTCCCTCCCTCCAGGAAGAGAAAACAAGACCTGGTTTGCAAACTGAGGCAAAGCACAAAAGGGTCCCGAGGTCCGGGGGTAAGGCTCTCAGCCGAAAACTCTGAAACCTCAGAACGAGTACAACATGCACCATCACTGAGCACTCAATCGATGACGTCTGATTCTTAAGGTCGGTCAAAAATGGGGTGTCTACACCTAGTAGCAGCAACTAGTTCACAGAAGAAAACTCCAGATAGAGAAATTGAAAGGGATAAGATGCTGCAGTGCTCACCTGGTGAGAGGCAGATTTTTTTCTTTGTCCTGAATCTGGTTCGTGGTAGTGAAGTCGCGACAAGCACCCAGTGAGTTTGGGTGTAGTCACCTCAACAAGGAAATTATAAGCATTTCTGATGATAGAGGTGTGAGCCATGCAGGATGATGTGTGGCGGTTCAAGACATTCCAAGTAGGAGGTGCAAATTCACTCTGGATGCTCGGTGGAATGAAGACATATTTGTACAACGGTGTTTTATCATCCATGTGGGTGATGGGGGTGAAAAATTTTGTTCACCCAATTAAAGCGAATTGAAGACCCTTCAGAGTCTGTTACAGAAGTTATCAGTTCATTTGGAGACTCTTGGGTTAGTTACAGAACTTCATAGTTCATTGGGTTTTTCTCTAGGGGATAGAGAGAACTAGCATTAGCAGAGTGTACTATGGAGATTTGGTATGTGTAATAAGTCCAAATAGTAGTACTTTATGGGCATTGGCCTCAGTAGAGGTGTTGAAGATCCTTCATGGATCGTTGTTGGAAGACTCGCATTTGGTGAAGCCTTGGTTTCTGTATTTGTCGATTTAAAGGAGAAGGTGTAACAATCTACTTCAGATCTTGGTAGAGCTTTGGCGTTTTTTGTTCAATGTCTATTGGAGGCATTGTTGTTGGCAGTCTTTCACGGATTACTGGTGATTTTCAGAGTCATGGTTTATTGAGATTCATTATCACAATTGGGATCTATGAGCATGTCTGATTAGATCCAGGGGTGTCTCCGGTTTGTGAGACTTGATTGTTTCTTCTTCTTGTGGATTTTCATTTTCATAATATGTTCCATATTGGAAGACATCAGCTATTGGTAATCTGGATGACGATTCAGACTCCGGGTGTTTGCTTCTGTGGAAGCGGTCTGACCGTTGGTGTTCATTGAAGATTGGAAGAGATTGTTGCGGAGAAATGTGAAGATGGTGATTTTGTGAATCTCATGTGTTGGGATCCATTCCTTAATCTGCCGTTGGATTTGGAGGGGATAGATCATTTGCAGACTCAATGGAGTTAGCAGGGACTGTTATAGTTGTGCATTTACTATGTACGCGCCTTTTTGGCAATTTTTTGGCAGCTGTGAAGATGGTGCATCATCTTGTGTTTGCTAGTTGGAATGGCAGTTGGAGGAATCTAGAGTTTGCTCTACGCTTTAGAATTTTTTTGGCTCTTGGTATTTTGTTAGTTTGTTTGAAGTTTGTTTCGATACTTCCGAACTGGTTAAAGCCTGGCTACATCCACAGTCCAGTCTTGTTTGGTGAAGAACTTGTTTGGCTCTCTTGATTAATTTGAGCTTGACGAGAGCAGTATTGTGTTCGATGGTTGATCGGACATGATGTTTTTGGTACCGTTTTCGAAGTTGCTTTGACGAAGAATTTGAAGCCTCTCTTGTTTAGTCTCCTCAGCATTGGTTCAAGTGGGTTGCTCACCATGTTTTGTTTGGAGTTGTCAAGGACAACTTGTTTGGCACCTATGGAAATCGGAACTTGGCACTATGGTAGAGCTTGAGTTGCGAAAAATCGAAGAGCTAGCTCGATTGGTTCTGCATGTTCTTTACATTGGCTCAATGTGATTTTAAGCAATAGAATCTGCTGTGTTTTTTGGAAAAGTGCTTGTGTTTTGTATAGCAGATGGCATTCAGTTTTGACTGATTGGTTGGATACTTGGGTTATGGTATCGATTTTTTAATTCCGTGGCGGCGAACGCACCTCTTGATGAAACAAAGTAGTTGTAGATCTCTTAGGCGAGCTTGAGTGCAGGAGGAGAGATAGAGCCACAATAAGCACTCAAGGAGTACGGGTGCGGGTACTAGGCTAGGTGTTGCATAGTTGATTACTTGTACAAATCTGTTGAAGTTGCTTTGGCAAAGAAAGCTACTATCAACAGTCAATCTGATAATACAAATGAAAGATGCACAGGTAACGCGTATCGCTGAACTGGAGATTAGGGATTGCAAAAGGCATGAACAACAAGTGTGTGGAAACGCTGGGAAGTTGTTCAGGAGTGCAAAGGGCAAATGCTGATAAGTTCAGGATAGTTTAGAGGAAACTCCAAGCAAAGAAAACCAGGAACGTTGACCAGACAAATGAAGAGTTTTCTGTTGCTCTAGTTTTGGTTGTGCAAAGAGATACATGGCAGGATAATGGCATTTCAGGGAAGAGTTGTAGTGTCACAGAGCACTCAAATGAGTGCATGGCATCCCGGGCAAGAGGTATTGGGCATCTCAATCAGGGGGTGCAGGATATCTTGGTTACGCAAGTTCTAGCATAGCAGGTGAAGACATCCGAGACAGAAAGCGTGGAAGAGATCTGTAGGAGATAGGAGCAGAGGCTCTCTCCAAATCAGAGAGTGGTGTAAGTTGAGTTGAGGATATAGGATTCCCTCCTTTTCTTGTATCTCTGGTGTATTATCTCTAGCTTCAGTGGATGCAACGTCTCAGTGAGGAGATGAAGATTCTGTTGGTTTTTTGGGCGTGACAAGATTAGCAGCAGTGTGTGCAGTGGATCACCTCACATGGGTTGAGAGGGTGATTTGTTAGATCACCCCATGTGAATGGAGAACCCACTAGAGAGAAAGTGAGGGGTGACTCCAACCCACTACTCAAATGGAGCACCCACTTTGGAGAGAGTGGGGGTGGCACCTCCCCATTGAAGATGGGTGGGGGTGGCAACCGCCCCACTAACACATTAACCCTTGACTTCTCCTCTTCATCAGTATGTATAAATGGATAAGGTGTTGGATAGGGAAGATAGAGAGCAAACCAAAGAGAGAGTGAAAGATGTGAGGCAGAGAGATCGTCTCTCTCGGTGTGAGCGAGGGAGACGAGTGAATGGGTGAGTGAGGATAGTGTGAACTTCTCCTCTATTGTAATCTCTCCATTGTTATAGTGATAAACGGTTACTCTCACGTGGACGTAGGCATTATTGCCGAACCACGTTAAATATGGTGTTGCTTTTGGTGTGGGTGTGTTTTTCTACTTGGTATAATTTCTGGGAGCTCTTGCGCGGGATTCCCGATCCCCAACAAAAACTGTGTAGCTGGCTATAATTTTTTTCATTAGTTTGGGATGGTCAGTCTAATTTACTCTTTCAAATATTATTTATCAGTCTATTGCTTTCAAAAATAAATCATGGGAAGGATAATAATGATTTCTCTTTAACCTGTTGATAACAATTCTATAAGCCATAAAAATAAGCTGTGAAGAATTATATGCTGCTCTTTTTGTAGGAATTGGTTAGACTTTACATACAAGCCTACTCAACCTTATGTCATTTAAATTCTTCAATTATGTAACGTACTGATATAACACATGACATGAGAAAGTCACCAACATTATTGAAAGATCCTACATATTTTGAGTGTTGACTTTTATTGACATACTTACTAACTAGTTCAATTTGTGAAGTTGTGGAAGAAATTAGTACTATGGAATCCTTGCAATACGACTTCAATACCATTAGAGTTGCAACAAATAACTTCTCTGATGCTAATAAGCTTGGACAAGGTGGATTTGGTGTTATTTATAAGGTAATTGAACAACTTATAATAGGAATATATACCTAATGTTTAAAGAAAATAATAATAAAAATTTTTTGTTGAAAGTTGTATGGTTTTTTAACAATTTGGTTACATCTTCAGGGTAGGTTTCCGAATGGAAAAGAACTTGCTGTGAAGAGGTTGTCTAATAATTCTTCACAAGGAGAACTAGAGTTTAAAAACGAGGTTATGCTACTGGCCAAGCTTCAACATAGGAATTTGGTTAAGCTCTTGGGATTTGGCCTAGAAAGAACAGAAAAAATTCTCATCTATGAGTTTGTAACAAACTTGAGCCTCGATCATTTCATATTTGGTATGACTACTATGTTGCTTATAGACTGTGCTGCTATCAACTTCATCTAAAAAGCATACTTGAATTATGCACACTCCGTAGCTTTTTGTCAAAGAGAGAACAATATAGACTATATATCTTGATGCATTATCAATTTTATCGTACAATAAAATGTAAAATTAGAATCCTTTCAGGGAAAATTTGGGAAGATTTATTCTATTTTGATATTGATTCAACCATATATACAAGGATAAACCTGCAGATTCCATCAATCATGCACATTTGGATTGGGATAGAGGCGTTACAAGATCATAGGAGGCATAGCTCGGGGACTTTTATATCTTCATGAAGATTCACGCCTCCGGATTATTCATTGTGATTTCAAAACCAGCAATGTTCTGTTAGATGGAGAGATGAATCCCAAAGTTTCAAATTTTGGCTTGGCAAGATTGTTTTTACTAGATGAAACTCAAGGAAATACAAGTAGAGTCGTGGGAACCAAGTAACGTTTAATTCTACCCGCATCATATGTTAATTTCCCAATGGTTTTGGTTCATGCATCGATGAAACTTTGGAAATTCTTCATAAAATTTTGTCAAAATATGCTTTGAATAATGCAGAGAGAAAAAAAGAAAAAAAATGAACTTTTTGTAATCATTTAGAATGGGTGAACTCTTTACTGTAAGTCAAAAGTTGCACAGTAAATTATTGGTATGCAATTTTAGATATAAAAATTTGGTCATCACATCATTATTTTAATATGTTATTGACACATACATTAAACATTGCAGTGGATATATGGCTCCAGAATATATAATACATGGTCAGTTCTCGATCAAGTCAGAATATAAATTGGGTTACAATTGATTACGCCTAATAATTTTCTACATATAAGAATTATTAGGTGATCGAAAGAAATACTAGAAAATACAAAACCTTGAGTTGGATTTTGTAGTTGATTTAATTTGTATTGATTGTATCAATAGATTTAATTTGTATTGGTTATGTTTCAGTTTGAGTTGAATTTAATTTGTATTGTCTTCTATTAAATAATATTTTGTTATTTGTTTTTGTTATAATTAAATGTTAAAAATTTGTTTATTATAATTATTTATTATTGATTGATTCACTTATTTTTAATATAGTAAAACCATAGTTTCAACCCGAACCAACCCAAGCTACAACGGGTTGCGTTGGGTTGGTTCTAATACATAATTGGTTTGGTTCTGGTTCTAAAAACTTGAAACTGATCAGATCTTGATTAAATTGGCTCTAAATTTAATGTCAAACGGAACCAAACTGACCTATGATCACCCCTAATAGGCGGTGGTCATTTTATTTTGTAATTCATATATCTAGACAACTGCATATTTGTATTTACTTACAACTATATGGAATATTCTAAAATTCATAACGTTATTTAATGAGAATGATTTTTTTTAATTTTTTATTTTTTTTTTTTACAGGAGATGTTGATATTAAAATTCGAACAATTATCATTGTCGTTATTTCAACGGTTATTTCTATGATAGGACTCATTTTATGCTTATCCATCATTTTCAAAACGGTGAAGCAGATGAAGCAAAGACAGAAAGTTAACAGTATGTTTAATATGGTTTATTTAGACCTTCAAGTGGACTTTAATATCCTTTTTTAACACATGACATGAGAAAGTCACCAACATTATTGAAAGATCCTATATATTTTCATTGTTAACTTTTATTGACATACTTGCTAACTTGTTCAATTGTGAAGTTGTGGAAGAAATTAGTACTATGGAATCCTTGCAATATGACTTCAATACCATTAGAGTTGCAACCAATAACTTCTTTGATGCTAATAAGCTTGGACAAGGTGGATTTGGTGTTGTTTATAAGGTAATTGAACAACTTATGATAGGAATATATCCCTAATGTTTAAATAATAATAATAATAATTATTATTTGTTGAATTATGGTGTTTTAACAGTTTGGTTACATCTTCAGGGTAAGTTTCCGAATGGAAAAGAAATAGCTGTGAAGAGGTTGTCTAAGAATTCTTCACAAGGAGAACTAGCTTAAAAATGAGGTTATGCTACTGGCCAAGCTTCAACATAGGAATTTGGTTAAGCTCTTGGGATTTGGCCTAGAAAGAACAGAAAAAAATCTCATCTATGAGTTTGTAACAAACTTGAGCCTCGATCATTTCATATTTGGTATGACTACTATGTTGCTTATAGACTGTGCTGCTATCAACTTCATCTAAAAAGCATACTTGAATTATGCACACTCCGTAGCTTTTTGTCAAAGAGAGAACAATACAGACTATATATCTTGATGCACTATCAATTTTATCATCAAATAAAATGTAAAATTAGAATCCTTTCAGAGACAATTTGGGAAGATTTATTCTATTTTGATATTGATTCAACGATATACATGGATAAACATGCAGATTCCATCAATCATGCACATTTGGATTGGGATAGGCGTTACAAGATCATAGGAGGTATAGCTCGGGGACTTTTATATCTTCATGAAGATTCACGCCTCCGGATTATTCATCGTGATCTCAAAACCAGCAATGTTCTGTTAGATGCAGAGATGAATCCCAAAATTTCAGATTTTGGCTTGGCAAGATTGTTTGTGCTAGATGAAACTCAAGGAAACACAAGTAGAGTCGTGGGAAAAGTTTTTGGTTCATGCATGGATGAAACTTTGCGAAATTCTTCATAAAATATTGTCGAAATATGCTTTGAATAATAGAGAGAGAAAAAAAATGAACTTTTTGTAATCATTTAGAATAGGTGAACTCTTTAGTGTAGTCAAAAGTTGCATAGTAAATTATTGGTATGCAATTTTAGATATAAAAATTTAGTTATCACATCATTATTCTAATATATTATTGAAACATACATTAAACATTGCAGTGAATATATGGCTCCAAAATATATAATACATGGTCAATTCTCGGTCAAGTCAGATGTGTTTAGCTTTGGTGTGTTAATCTTAGAAATTTTGAGCGGTCGGAAGAACAACTATTTCCACAACGAGGAAAATGAGAACCTTCTAAGCTATGTAAGTATGAATTAATATCCATGACATCCAAAAGCATCAGTCCAAAGGCACCATTGTTCCAAAAGGATAATTCTATGGTATTTGAGTCCAATCATTAGAAAAGTAAATCTACTTGTGCAAGAAATGAAGATTCAATTACTGACTTATATCCTCAATTTTTGAGGATGTGATTGAAGGGATGAACATATTTGTATGATTTTTTTGTTCTCTACTTTTTCCCAAGTTTTAATTAGTGGTATCAGGATACAAATCGTTACTGATCACTATATAATGTTATCAGGAATCGGCTTACATTGTCATAAAAAATAAATAAATAAAGGAAGACGAAGAGCTTTGTAACAATTGAATTGGCCATAGCAGTTGTGAGCTGATCGTGTTAGTGGTGAATCATCTCTTGATTTGAATATGAACTGATACATATCGAGAATCAGTCCATCACTACAAGAAAACTGGGTATATGAGACGGAATTATTTGTGACGGGACACTTGCCGTCTCAAAAAATAGAATATTTTTGACGGCACCATTTGCCGCCTCAAAAGATATTTTTGACGGCATCATTTGCCGTCTTAAAAAGCGAGCATTTGCGACGGCACTATTTGTCTCAAAAATGAGACTATTTTTGACGGTATTTTTTTACAAATAGTGCCGTCGCAAATGCTCTGCTTTTTTGAGACGGCAAAATGATGCCGTCGCAAATACTCTGTTTTTTTGAGACGGCATTTTCTGCCGTCACAAAAAGTGGCTTTCTTGTTTTTTTTTTAAGTGAATATTTTTAAAATTTTAATTTTTTTTTTAGATGTACCTTACTTAGATGTATCTAAAAAATAAAAAATTTATGAAAAAATATTTTTAAAAATTAATAAATACATAAAAATACAAAAAAAAAATGTATTGAATTATTGTAATTTTTTTTGTATTTTTGATATTTAGTGAATTTTTAAAAGATTTTTTTTACAATTTTTTTTTTAATTTTTAGGTGTATCTATGTTAGGTGTGTCTAAAAAATTTAAAAAATACTTAAAATATTAAAAAAATTCAGTAAAAATAATATAACACGGAAAACAAGAAAGTATAATTTTCTCAAAAGAGCTTTTGGAAAACTCTAACCTAGCATAGTGATTGTGGTTTTGAGATAGCTTCATATATATACAGTCACAAAATGGTTTGAATAAATTCAACGGTATTTTTCTGTCGCAAAAAAAAATTAAAAAAAAACAATGTTGTCTTACTCTTTTGATATAACATTTATCTTTTCATTCATTTTTTCGTCTTTCTGTCTCTCTGTCTCTATCTCTCTCTCTTCTCTTTATCTCTTTTCATTCATTTCTCTCTATCTCTATCTCTCTCTCTTTCTATGTCTGCCTGTTTCTCTCTCTCTCTCTCTCCTTTTTTCTCTGTGTCTCTCGCCTATCTCTCTTCTCTCTATCTCTCTCGCTCATCTCTCTTATCTCTATCTCTTTCAATTCTTTTTTTTTTCTCTCTCTCTCTCTCTTATCTTTCTATCTCTCTCTATCTCTCTCGCTCATTTCTCTTCTCTTTCTGTCTCTCTTTTTTTCTGTGTCTCTCTCGCTCATCTCTTTTCGCTCAATTTCTCTCTTTTTTTGTCTACCTCTCGCTCATCTCTTGTTTTTTTTCTCTTTTTCTATCTTTCCATCTCTCACTCTCTCTCTCTCTCTATCTCTCTCTCTATCTCTATCTCTTTTTCTGTCTATCTCTCTCTCCATGTCTCTCTCTCACTTATCACTCTTCTCTCTCTCTGTGTCTACTTGTCTATTTGTCTATTTCTCCCTCACTATGTTCGCCTTGCTCACTCTCTTACTCCCATCTTCTCTATTTATCGAGCTCCTTCTCGATTTATCGATCCACTATAAGAAAATACACTTTTAGCAACCACTTTGTCTATCTCTCTCTCTCGCTCATCACTCTATCTCTCTCTCTCTCTCTCTCTCTATCTCTCTTCTTTATCTGTCTCTCACTGTAGACACCCCATTTTTGACCGACCTTAAGACTCAGACGTCACCAGTTGAGCGCTCGGTGATATTGCATACTGTGCTTGTTCAGAAGTCCCAGAGTCACGGCCAAGCGTGCCTCCCGGACTTCCAACCATCTTCTACCTTGTCTCGGTTTGCGAACCGGGCTCGGTTTTCTCTTTTTCTCCCGAGGGAAGGAGTGGTCCCAGAGACTATCTCCGTGGCCGTGAGCTACGTTTGGTCAGAGGCCATTTTGCCCATTTCGAGTTCCGGTTTGCCCGTCGAGCGCCGTGCCTCGGCTCGGGACCGCCCAACAATCTCCGAAGTTCTCGGTTTTTGGCATGTGCCTCTGTTTTAGTGTTCCGAGGAACCACAGGGCCCCGATGCCCACGCGAACACCACTTAGGTGCGGCGACCCATTTGGACCCCAAACCGAGCGGTTTTGGTCCCGAGCATTCATTTTGCATCAGCCTTCTCCGGTTTTTGGCGGAGACCTCTGTTTTAGTGTTCCGAGGAACCCTGGGGCCCCCGATGCCCACTTCGCAGCCGAACACCACTTCCGGTGCCCGGCGACCCATTTTCGGGACCCCAAACCGAGCGGTTTTGGTCCCGAGCATTCATTTCGCATCCGCTTTCTCCGGTTTCTGGCGGAGACCTCTGTTTTAATATTTCAAGGAACCCTGGGGCCCCCGATGCCCACTTCGTGGCCGTATGCCACTTTCGGTGCTCATAGCCGGTTTTCGGGACCCCAAACCGAGCGGTTTTGGTCCCGAGCATTCATTTCGCATCCATCTTCTCCGGTTCTTGGCAGGTACCTCTGTTTTGTCATTCCAGAGGACACTGGGGTCGCAGATACCCACTTATTGCGAACACCACTTCCGACCCTTGACCCATTTTCGGATCCCGATTTGCTCGGTTTTGGCCGAACGTTCATTTCTCATTAGTTTTTGTCCTAACTTGGCAGTTACCTCTGTTTCAACATCAGGGAGACCACTGGGGGGAGGGAGGCCAGCAATGATCTCAGATAACCAGTTTCGCTCCACCGGAGCCCGTTTAGCTCACTTCCGGGCCAATGTTGTACACCTAGGGCGTATATTCTTCCAACCAAAGATACACATCTGTGATCGGGACACCGGAGGACCCTACCAACTCTTGGTCGGCCGAACCGTGAGTTTCATTTTTGGGCCTCCTTCAAGCTCTATGTTGTGGCTCTGGTTCGGTGTTGCCAAATTCGACCTTGGAACCTTGTCCTACACATATGGGAGGACACTTTGGTATGGTGGTCGGCCGAATTGTGCCTTTCATTTTGGGTCTCCTTCAAGCTCTATGTTGTGGCTCTGGTTCGGTGTTGCCAAATTCGACCACTGGGGCCTTATTCTACACACATGGGAGGACACTTGTGTATGGTGGTCGGCCGAGATTTTACACTTCATTTTTTGGGGTGGCCGTGGCCATGTGGTAGTGGTGGCCGACCAGGTGGGGTGGGTGGCCGGCCACCTCCCACAAATTTACCTGGCCGGGCAGATTCTTGCTTTTCAGCCTGTCCCCGCTGTCCCGATATCTTCCCACATATCCCCGGGCCTCCGGGGGGTATTTTGGGGGGGGAAGATTGGGTGCTTTCCCTCCCCTTTTACACCCCATTTCTTGCATATTTGAAGGCCCCTCCCCCTCCTCCTTCAAGGTTGGAAAATTGCCTTCAAGGATACTTCTCCAAAAACCTCCATCTCCATAGCTAAAACTCCAAAAAGGTTCAAGTGTCAAAGGCAATTTCTTCATCAACCCTTAGCTCCACCATCCATACTACCATTCCAGCAGCTAGGAAGTGAATTTCAGAGGTTGAGAAGCTACAAATCAGAGCCAAGAATCAAAGAAAGACAAGTCTTCAAGGGTAAGTCCTCAAAACCAACTTTTAGGGCTTTTTCTTGATTCATTTCTATACTCTATTTGGTTGAGAATTAGGCCTGACCACTACTGCTTTTAGTGCTTGTTTTGAGCCCCTCTACAACTTTGTAGAAGGGCTCAACTTCATTTGGTGTCTCCATGATACACTTCCTTCAATATCCATCTTGTATGTCACCAATTTGCATGCTAATTTTGGCCTATTTGCATTTGTTTTTGGGGCTCCGACCCCTACTGGTTTTGTTCTTATTTTGAGCCTCTCTACAACATTGTAGAAGGGCTCAACTTTATTTGGCCATTCTATATACCACCTCTCTTGGAAATTCACTTTAGGCCCTAATTCTTGCATGCTTTGTTAGGCTTACTTGGCTCCGGATTTCAGCCTTCATCAGGCTTAGAAATAGCCTTGTTTTTGTCTCCTTTTTATGTTATGTTGAGGGCCTTAAGCCATTTGGTGTATATTTTTGGTACTTCCTTTGAAATCCATCAAATTTACCGTAAAATTGCATGTTTGATTAGGCCATTCTAGCTTCTGTTTCTGGCCTTCATCAGGCTTAGAAAGTGTCTTGTTTTGGTCTTTTCTTTAAGTTTTGTTAAGGGTCCTTTCTGGTTTGGTGCATCCATGTGGTACCTCTCTTTATAACCTCTTTTGGGCTCCATTTTGCATAGAATTTATAGCATGTTTATGTTCTGTTTTTGGGGCTTCCATCTTCTGTAAATGTGCTTATTTTAGGCCCTCTTCAATTTTGTAGAAGCATGTTTGTTCATTTGGGGTTTGTATATATCACTTGTCTCAATACCCTTATTTCCCCATTTTGCAAACTATTGTTGCCATACTTGTGATCATAATTTGGCCTTGTTTTGTAACTGAAAATGCCATATTTGGGACTGCCTTGCTACTGTTCTTGCTGCCATGATCATATCTTGCATGCATAGCACGGCTATAGGCCATTTCTGGCTTAATTTCACACTTTGGGATGAATGCATGCTTCGGTGTCATTTCGATTTGTTTCGGGCTGTTTTCCCTTTATTTAGGTGCTGAAATTCCATTACCATGCTTGCATATCATTTCCCGTGCCATTCGTATCATTTTTGCATTGCCTCGGTTTGCGTGCCAATGGGCACGCACTTCGAGGCACCTCATTCTTATCATTCCGGCAGCCTATGTGAGTGTGGTTGAGGCCCTCCCATGTCGGCGTAAGCCCAACTTGCATTTTCATGCTTCTACATCATTGCCTCGATTTGCGTGTCCGCGGGTACGCGTTTCGAGGCAGCTTTATTTTTACCCGACGGCCTCCTATGTGAGTGAGCCGAGGCTCTCCCATGTTGGTGTAAGTCCATCCCGGCATTCCGTATGCCATTTCATTCCATTTTATCATCGCCTCGGTTTGCGCGCCTGTGGGCACGCACTTCGAGGCACTTCGGTTTTATCCGATTTTCATCTTTCATCATCGCCTCGGTTTGCGCGCCTGTGGGCACGCGTTTCGAGGTACTTCGGTTTTATCCGATTTTCATCTTTCATCATCGCCTCGGTTTGCGCGCCTGTGGGCACGCGTTTCGAGGCACTTCGGTTTTATCCGATTTTCATCTTTCATCATCGCCTCGGTTTGCGCTCAGGCACGTGCTTGAGGCACGGTTTTATCCGCTTTTCATCTTCAAAGATCGCCGCTTATGCGCGCTCAGGCACGCACTTCGAGGCACTTCAGTTTTATCCCATTTTCACCTTTCATCATCGCCTCGGTTTGCGCTACCAGGCACGCACTTCGAGGCACTTCGGTTTTATCCGATTTTCACCTTTCATCATCGCCTCGGTTTTTGTGCCCGTGGGCATGCATTTCGAGGCGTCCTATTTTTCCTAGCATTCATGTGTATTCATCCCAATATTGAGTTGTGCAAATCTGCTCCTCGGCCATCATGCATCGATATGCGTGATTGGTGGCGCGAGGATCGAGACATGCATATATTTGTGAAATACACTGCTATGCCCTTTTCCTGCTCTCCGTTGCAGCAAAAATGAAGAATTATCAGCTTTCCGGAATCCGGCACGCATTTCGAGAAAAGTGCAAACAGAGGCTAATTGGGGCATCCCAGTGGATTTCTGCGCCAAGCAGCCCAGCATATACTATTCACCAGAAGCGAGGCAGTCCCTGGCTTGCACGCCAGTTTCAATTCTTTTGTAATTAATTTGTTAATTAATTAGAATTCGTATTATTTCGGACTGTATATTCTTTTATTCGGGTCTGTATTATTATTTATTCGGACCCTCTGCGCGAGGGCATAAATGTAATAAGGGTGTGTGAGTGTGATGTATGTCTTCCAACCCCCATTTCTTTCTCCCTTTTATTTACCCGCTTACGATGGTTAGATATAGGGCATATTTCAATTAGCATACAGTATGATAGCATGTTTGCATTCATTCATCTGTTTTACATGCATCGGGCTCGGCACATCACACAAACTGCATTGTATTTCAATTCTAAGTTGAATACATGTTAGTCAGAGCATCATCATATGCCATGTTTAGAATAGCCGAGCTTGCTATAGTTGCATTTTGCATGTGTTACATTAGGCATTACGGTACTTAGGATCATGCATGATTTCTAATCGGTTTTTGCTTTTGGCCGAGTACTCAGTAAGTTTTATGCTTTAGCATCCTTGCATGCGTGAGTGTTGCCATGATAGCATGCTTGCCATGAGGCTAATCGCTTATGTGATATAACCGCCTTGAATGCCTGGGTGGAGGTTGAGTTATCTAAATTGGAGCAATTCATCGATTGTTTGTTAAGCCCACTAGACTGCGGGCAAAATCAGATTTTAAGCCTACTGCGGGTAGCAAACCATCTTTCACAAACAAACATGAAATGTTTTGTTCCATCGAGACGCCCATCTATACTTGTTTCTTCATGAGCATCACATAGTAATCCTAGGCTAATAATCTAATAAGAGCATACAATGTTTTCAAAATCGATATCATGGTTAGTAGAGGCCGGTCTTTGACGCGAGGGGGTGCTCACGATGTGACCTTCCCTAATCGTACCCAAGTTCCCGAGCCAACTTTGGTGATGACGGACACGTGGCCTTTTGGCACCGAGTCAGGGTTTCCTAAATTTCCCATTTTAAAATATTTAGGTGGCGACTCTGTTATCTGGCAAAGCAGTCCATGTTTGGCACTTCTTTCAAAAAATCTGTTTTTCTTCAAAACGATTTGCCGGATTTGGACTCTTTGGTTCGAGATTTAGAACCGCAACAAAATCGAGTCCGAGCTGTAGCGAGGTCCCCCGCGGGCGTTGTTACACTCACAAAATTAAAATATTTAAATATTTAAATATTTAAAAAATTGATTTGAATTAAGTTTTGAACAGAGTTTTGAATTATCTGTCTTCTTTATTTATTGAGCTCCCTATCGATTTATCGATTCACTATAAGAAAATGCACTTTTAGCGACCACTTTGTCTCTTTCTCGCTCATCACTCTGTCTCTCTATCTCTTTTCTCTATTCGTCTCTCACTATAAGAAAATGCACTTATCTCTGTCTGTTTGTCTATCTATCTGTTTGTCTGTCTGTCTGTGTGTCTTTCGTTCATTTTTCTTCTCTCTATCTCTCTCATTTTTCTTCTCTCTATTTCTCTCTATCACCACCCATCTCCTCTACCACCTTCACCACTACTGCAAGCACCATTCCACCACCACCATTACTTCTACTGTCGCCACTTCACCTTTACGACTACCATTATTACTACTATCGCCACCATTCCACTACCACCACTACCACCACTGCCACTACTACTACCATTACCTCTCTTTCACCCCTGCCACTCCATTTACACTACCACTACCACAACTTCACCACTAATCTCTTTCGTCATCACCATCACCACCACCACCACCACCACCATCATCTCTTATCCACCACCTTCACTACTGCTGCCACTCCTTTTCCTCTACCACAAAAAATTAGTTTATGATTTTTCATTAAAATATATATGAAACAAATAAATTTTCAATATTAATAACGAAAAGAAAATAAAAATTATTATTTATTTATTTTTATTATTTAAATATTCATTTATAATGATTTTTTTTTTTTTCATCCTGCCCGCTCGATTCCCCCAATTTTTTTCCATTCCCGCGCCCCCCAAAATCCCCAATCTCTTTAGAACCAAAAAAAAAACCCTAATCCTAATCGTCTCCCTCACATCACTCTCTCTGCACTGATCTTGTTCATCTCTGCACTGATCACTCTCTCACTCTCTCGTTGTTCATCTCATCGATTCGCACCGATCATCGCACCGCCGATCTACTCACAGGTAAACTTTCTCTCTCAATCTCTCTCTCTCTCTCTCTCTCTCTCTCTCTCTCGGCCCGATGGTTGTTTTATATATATATATATATATATATCTGATATATATACAATACCTTGTGGGTGCCTGGGATGGATCATGCTGGGATAGCGACACAGGTTGGGGACTACCCCTTTACCATCTTCCTTTTCCCAATTTGTATCTCTTATGTTTTGTGTGGCCATATATCCCTAAGGGGGTGGATTATTAAGCCGGTTTGCCATTCATCACATAAATGTGAGCTTCTCTTGTAGAAAGGTTAGTCTGTTGACCCTTGATTCTTAATTTTTCCATTTTGTGAACAATATTTTCCCTCTCTCAATTCTTCATATGTGATGATTAACAATTTCCCACATTAAACTTCCACTGTATGTATGAATATTCTATTGCATATTGGAATTAATAAGTAACTGTCTAATTATTGTAATCCATTGAGATTTATCATTACCCACAAAAATAAAAAATGGAGGTTTATCATTCTTAGTTACACCTATGATCTTATTTGCGAGGGTTTGTGAGGCTACTCCGAATAAGAAGGCCGATTCGGCTGCGAAGAGAGCTCGTCAAGCAGAGAAGAGGCGTGTCTACGACAAAGCTCGAAAATCCGAGGTCAAGACTCGGATGAAGAAGGTATTTTATTTGTGGGTTTGCTTGTTTCTTATTTCAGTTTTGAATTCATGTTTAGGCTTCTTGATGATAATGTATTGAATTTGTTTTTGTGTGTGTGTGTGTGTTGGGTGGGGGGTGCGCTTCTGGAAGTAGATTATGTTGTTATATGGTTTTGGACAAGGGTGTTAGCATTTTAGCCAAATCTGCTAATGCATGAACATCTTTATTGTATTTAGAAGTGTGTAGTTAATTGATTAGACAGTGGCATTTTATAACTTATGGGATTGAACTCTATATCTAACAGAATGGATAATTCAATATTTAGTTGGAAAAATGAAAGTCAAACTAATAATTCGGTCGAACTAATAATCTTTCATATTTATCAAATATTACCTCAGTTGACATTTGACTCTAGTAATGGAATTAAATGAATAAAAATGAAAATTAGAGTTTTTAATAATAAAAAAAATTAAAGCTTAGGTTAATTAGATTTCACTTAACATTTTAAAATTTTAGTTTAGATACCATTATCATCCAGACCAGATCCTTTACAGCAAAGTAGCTTGAGTTGGTTTTCTGTTGCTTCTGATGGTCCTGGATCTCTCTCTCCTCCCATCCAGTGGCTTTTGTTGAAAGGAGGTGAAAGTTAGTTATTAATAGATTTGATTTGTCTGTTTTACCTTTTGTGTTTTTTGAATTCACAAGTTTGTGCAATTAACATCGAGTTCTGTAGCATGATATATACAGAAAATATTTGTAAATCTATTTTCATTTCATCCCAATTAGTTGGCAATTTTGGTTCTTAGAATGTCAAAAGGACAAATTATTATTAATGGATCTTATATTTACTTCTTTTTTTTTTTTTCTGCCACCTGTTATCTATGCCAATTTTGAGAATGAGAGCAGGTAGGTACCTCAGTCTATTGTGATGTTTTATTGGACAATAAAAAAAGGTTCTCCCTTCTAGTGCTACATAATAGTGAGACTCCGTCCGTTTTTTTTTTTTTTTTTTCAAATGACACTATGTAGCAACAATTTCATTGACTACGAATTGATTTAAATGATATTCCTGTGGTTTTAGGCTGATGGGCGAGAAGTACGTCTAGGGATGATATATCCTTGTTTTCTGGGTGCCAGAATGCTAGGAAGCACAGTTTTTCCATGTACATAGTGGCCTACGATTATCAGGTACCAAAACTTCTAATTATGATTGCTTGAAGAAGACTTTTTTATTTTTACCTAATATTTTGTTTTTTGAAAATTGGATTTGAACTTTTACAGTTTGTACTTGTATGTGCAGGAAATTGGAGTTCTTGTAGCACTATTCTGCTTATTTCATGCTTGTGTTGGCCTTCTTTTACCTTCACTTGCCAGATTGAGGACTATGTAAATTATACTAGTGCTTCTTTACTTCTAATTACTAGTTGGTTGTGGCTTTTACTTGTTGGGATGTTATTGCATTCATTTATTTGTTTATTTGAGAGAAACTTTTGATATATCCCCTGCAAATGCTGCAATTCTATTTGTCCTATTGCAAGTATGTACCATTATCCTGAAGTAGGGAATAAATTGAAGTTTTGGGTTTCAGAATTTCTAAAACTAAAAAGTTTTAAGGATGAGGGATTAATAGGCATAAATTTTCTTTACTTTATTTTATCATTCGATTCCCAGTTATTTCTTCAAACATGCAATGTGTTTCCATGCATCTCTATGTGATTGACACTTGTGTATCTTAAGTATCCAAAACATGTCTTTTGAAAAAAATTTAAAAATAATAAGATAGGACACATCTTGGGGAGTGTCGACAAGTGTCGGTGGGGTGTTTCGGTGGAATGTGATGTACGATAACTATATTAATATACTATTTTAGCTTTTTATGTTGATTGAGGGAGGACCTTGAATACTTTGTAACAAATACTTTGTAAAGACGAAGGTTGCAATCTGTAAGTGTAGTTGCAGTAGAATGTTTTGATGATGGTCGTTGAGGACATTTGATTGTTAAGATTATTATAGGATTCCACAGCAGAAATTTCAAGGAAATTATTTTTTTTTCTTTTAATAAATCCTGGACTCATCCTGCATCCCCATTGGACTTAAAAAATAAAATAAACAATAGATACAAAACTTGCTTTCCTGCCAACCCTTCGTTAAACCTACCCAGTTTTTGAGGTTAGGGTTCAAATAGGTGAAGACTGGTTTGAGATTTTACACCCCAACTATCAGTGGGTTAGTCAGTGTTAAATTTTCAGATCTAATGGGCCGTTATGTTTTTCATTTATTAGATTGTAATGCCTCAGTACATTAATAGAGTCTCATATGTTGACATGCCTTTTATCCTAGTTCTTTTGGAACCACACTTTTATATAGACATGGTTCACAGTCCTACCTGATGACTGGAAGCTTGGAAATATATCATAATGAAGGTTATATGTATATTATTCCATAATGATCCTTTGGTGAATGCGGGCGTAGTCAATTTTTTATATAGTAGTCCTACCTGATGACTGGAAGCTTGGAAATATATCATAATGAAGGTTATATGTATATTATTCCATAATGATCCTTTGGTGAATGCGGACAAGTCTATCTTTCTAATTATATAGTAGTCAATTTTTTTTTTTTATATTTTTCTGTAATTAAAATATTAACACCATTATATGGTTATTAATTATTTTTATCTTGTTTTTTTCAGATATTTCCTGAGTAGCAGTTTGCTTCTTGTGGAATGCGGGCGTATAAAGATTATGTCCAACTTTTGTTTTTGTAACCCACGAAAGAATCAAGATGAAAGTTTTGGTTTTGGTTTTGATTTTGATTTTGATTTATGTTATTTAAATTTGTGAACAACATTATGTATGTATTATGCGACATTATGTAATGGCATAATTTTTATTGTTTTAAATTTTTATTTATGTAATATTATGAATGGAACAACATTATGAATTTTCATTATTTGTCAACTTTTGTTTATGTATGTATTTATATTATTATGTAATTTTTGGATTTTTTTGTAATTATTTTTCATTTAATACAGGTTTTTTTAATTTTTTTAATAATTTGAATGATTTTTTTTTTTTTTTTTTGACGGTCAGAAAAATGATGTAGGAGGCTTTGCGACAGACCGTCATCGTCAAATGCTTTCAAAAGAAACTGTAACATACCTTTAGCGACGGCTCACCATGCCGTCGGAAATAGTTATATGCAGTAGGAGACTTTTAGCGACGGTGCTCTGCCGTCTCAAAAAACCAATTTTAGCGACGGAAAAACTTTACCGTCGCAAAAACTTAGATTTTTTTCACTTATTGGCGACAGAAAACTGCCGTCGCAAAAAAGGTACCCTCCCGTCGCAAAAACCATTGGCGACGGCACCTACCGTCGCTAAAAACCTTTTGCAATCCCGTTTGTCGCGACTCCCACTTGCCGTCGCAAAATCATACGCAAAAGTATTAGCGACGGCATTGCGGAACATTTCTTGCATTTTGCCGTCATAAAAACCGCTTTTTTGTAGTGCATACTCATGTCAGGCGCCATTTTTTTGAAAGATTAATTAGGTATAATCTAAGTAACTTAAACATTGATTATTAATTTAAAAACATCTTCTTAGTCACTCAACAATTTCCAAAATCATTTCCTTAATCAATTTCAACCTATCTGATTTGCTACATCAAATACTGATTATCCCATTATGATTATTATGAAAAATGTTTCATTCATACAAATTTGTTTGCTTGAATCTACCCAAATAAATATCTTACCAGGAAGATATTCATTTTACCAGGAAGATATTCATTTGACCAGTAAGAATGAATATCTTTCTAGTAAGATATTTATTCGGGCATATTTGAACGGACAAATTCGTATAAATGTATCATTGCTGATTTATTATTATATTTTATTGTTTTTTGACTGAATCTTAACTTGTCATTCTGTCATCTAAAGTCTAATAAATAATGTGCACAATCATTCATACAAATGACGCCAACAAGTATTTTTGCATGTCATGAAAATTGATTATAAAACTTTCCGAAATTATTTTGGCGGAGCACTCTAGGCACGTTAAGATTTTTTTGGATAAATTTTAGTTTACCCTCTATGATTTATTTTATCTGCCATTGTCTCATTTAAGACTTGAGAATAAGTCATAACCTCATTTAATCTGTGAATTAAAATACACCGTAAGAGATTAATTCAAATTAACAGGCGTGCTTGGACATAAAAGAGTTATGCGTTCTGATAAACTTTACAACTGTTACAGCTATTACATTGAGTACTGCTAGTCACACATGACTGTGATAGAGGATCTATCAATGACCCTCTCTGTGTTTGTGGTAACATGGAAGAGGTGTGCAGCTCAGATGCAGTAGAGAGCTACTGTGTCTTTGATTGCTGAAATTCAGTTGAGGCATTAGGTGCAGCAGTTACAGCAGTTGAGTCAGTTACAGGATCCATTACAGCAGTGGAGTTAGTTACAGGTAGAAGTTTATTAGCCCCCTACAAGCTGATGGGGCAAGGGAGCACAAGAAGCTTGTCTTTCAAATACTGAAATCGAGAGGTAGGAAGAGGTTTGGTGAAAATGTCAGCCACCTGATCTGTGGTAGGCACATACTGCAATTTAATAAGCTTGGCAACAACCTTATCACGAATAAAGTGACAATCAATTTCGATATGCTTAGACCGAGAGTGGAAAACAGGATTAGTAGCTAAGTCCATAGCAGATAGATTGTCACACCAGAGCTCAGGAATAGAAGGAACAGAGATGTGCATGTCTGTGAGAAGTTGTTGCAGCCATGTGAGTTCGGCAGTGGCATTAGCCAAAGCTCGATACTCTGCCTCAGTGGAAGATCTAGAAACAATAGATTGTTTCTTAGCACTCCAAGAAATCAAATTAGGACCTAAATAGACACAGTATCCTGAAGTGGAGCGACGATCAACAGTGTCACCGGCCCAGTTTGAATATGAAAAGGCATGAAGAGAAAATGGGCCAGAAGTAAAATGAAGACCATGATGAAGAGTTCCTTTCACATATCGCAAGAGACGTTTTACAGCTTGAAAATCAGCATTGGTTGGAAGATGCATGTGCTGGCAGGCTTGATTAACAGCTAGGGCCAAGTTAGGACGGGTAATGGTAAGATACTGTAAACCTCCAACAAGACTACGGTAAAGAGAAGGATTGGAAAAGGAAAGATTATCACCAGCAGAAAGAGAAGATTTGACAGCTAAAGGGGTAGAACAAGGTTTGCAATCAGTCAAACCAGCTTTATGAAGAAGTTCAGTGGCATATTTAGCTTGAGACAAGAAATAACCATGAGGCAAAGATTGAACAGATATACCTAAGAAATAGGACACAGGACCTAACTCTTTCATGGAGAAAATAGTATGCATGTGATGAATAAACTTAGTAAGAAGAGAAGAATCACTGCCAGTAACCAAGATGTCATCAACATAAACGACAAGAATGAGAAGACTAGTAGTGGTATGTTGAACAAATAGAGAAGAATCTGAGTGACTGTTAACAAATCCCTGAGAGAGAAGAAATTTAGAGAAGGTAGAAAACCAAGCTCGAGGAGCTTGTTTGAGTCCATATAAAGCTTTCTTAAGCTTGCATACTTGGGTAGAATCTTGAACAAAACCGGGGGGTTGAAGCATATAGACCTCTTCATCTAAGGTGCCATGAAGGAAGGCATTAGAAATGTCTAACTGGTGAATAGGCCATTGAAAGTGCAAAGCTAAACACAGAAAAATGCGAATAGTAGGTTGCTTTGCCACAGGACTGAAGGTTTCATGAAAATCAACACCTTCCTGCTGTAGGTACCCTTTAGCCACCAACCGGGCTTTGTATCTAGCCACAGAACCATCAGAATTACGTTTGATTCGATACACCCATTTACATCCAATTGCAGTTTTATGGGAAGGAAGAGACACAAGATCCCAAGTACATTGTTGTTGTAGAGCTTGAAACTCCTCTTGCATAGCAGACAGCCACACAGGAGAAGCTAAAGCAGCTGCAACAGTGGGAGGTTCAGAATAAAGATAAGAGGAATCTGAGACAGCAGTAAGGCAAATAGGAGGTTTTGTCTTGGATCTGGTAAGCATAGGGTGAATATTGGAAGAAGGTGGAGCAGAAGGTGGAGGAAGATCAATAGTAATAGAGGTAATAGGAATAGTATGAGGAGATGAAGAGAACCGTTGAGGAGAAGAGGATGAAGATGGAGACATAGATAAAGGGGAAGGAGAGTGAGAAGAAAAATGAGAAAGAGAAGGTTGAGAAGAAGAGGAAATCTGAGAGACAGATGAAGTAGAAGAAGGCTAGAAAAAATGATGTAGATGAGGCAAAGATAGAGAAGGAGAAGGAGTAGAGGCAGCAATAGTTGCATATGGAAAACATGATTCATTGAAGATAACATGCCTAGAGAGATATAGTTTGCCAGTGAGAGGATCTAAGCATCTATACCCTTTGACAGTTGGATGATATCCTAAGAAAACACATGAGACAGACTTAGGATGAAGCTTATGAGGAATATAAGGTTTCAACCAAGGGAAGCATTGATAACCAAAGGTCTTGAAGAAGGAATAATCTGGAAGGGTTTTAAAAAGAACCTGAAAAGGAGATTTATTTGAAAGAATAGAACTAGGCATTCTATTTATTAAAAAGACAGCTATAGCTACAGCATCAAACTAAAATTTTAAAGGAAGAGAAGATTGATGAAGAAAAGTGATAGCTATTTCAGTTATATGCCTATGCTTCCTTTCAGCTACACCATTCTGAGCTTGCGTATAAGGACAACTTGTTTGGTGAATAATACCATGAGAAGAAAAGAGTGCAGCAATTTTTTTGTTAACAAATTCAGTACCTCCATCAGTTATTAGAATTTTAAGAGAAGTATGAAATTGATTTTCTGCATAGACTTTAAACTCAAGCAATTTTTCATATACTTCACTCTTAAAGTGCAAGGGATAGATCCAAGTAAATCTAGTACAATCATCAACAAACAAAACATAAAATCGAAATGGGGCATTATCAACAGTAAAAGGTCCCCATACATCAGCATGAATAAGGGAAAAGGGACTATCAACAGAAGATCAAGACAGTTTGAAGGGAAGTCTATGGCTTTTAGACACATAGCAGTCAATACAGGCTATGTCTTTATTGAACTTATTTTTATTTGGAAGATGTGATGCCAAGTGCTGCAGCTTGACAGGTGAAGGATGACCCAGCCTTTTATGCCACAGCAGATCAGAAACTGGAGCAGTGGGACTAGTGAAAGACTGAAAAACCTGTGGTTGCTTGGAACAGATGGAAGAAGATGGAGACATTTGATAAAGACCATTGACATTTGAGCCTTTATGCAGAACTTTGTGTGTGTGTTTGTCCTGAATGATAAAAGAATCAGAATCAAAAATAACAAGACAGTTGTGATCCTTGGTTAATTGATGAACAGATAGAAGATTGGAAGATATAGAATGAACATGTAAAAGATTGGAAAGTAGGAATGAAAAATGTGGTGTAGGAAGGATACCATTGCCAACATGCTGAATAGGCAAACCTGAGCCATTTCCAACTTGAACTTGATCTGATCCCTGATAAGCTTGATACTGCTGAAAATTAGTCAAATCAGATGTGAGATGATTTGTGGCTGCTGAATCAATATACCAAGGAGGCACAGTAGACAAAGTAGAATCTGATGAGAATGAAGGCACAGTTGCAGTATAAGCTTTTGGTGCAGGAGTAGAAGTAGATTGATAAGTGGTATCATGTCTATACCAACAATCTAAAGCAATATGACCTAATTTTCCACAGATCTGACACATAGATGCAGTAGGACCAGGATAATCAGATCTGGATCTATTGATAGAATATCGATTAGTTCTGTTTCCACCACGAAAATTATTCTGATATCTGCCACCTCTGCTGCCTCTGTGTTGATTTCTGCCTCTAAAATGATTGGAAGTAGAAGTATGAGGATTTGAACCAAAGCTGGAAGATGAAGTATCAAAACCAGAACCAGAAACACCTTTTGTTGTTGAATAAGCAACATGTAAAGCTTGATTAGAGGAATGCTTGATTTTACTTTCAATATGAATTTCTTCTTATCCAAGTAGAGAACAGAGTTCTTCCATAGACACTGAAGTAGATCGAGTTCGAATAGATGTTTTGAATGCATCATATTCATCTGGTAAGCCATTTAATGTGAGAAGAATTAGATCTTCATCATCAATTTTTGCACCAGACAAAGCTAACTGATCAGACACTTCTTTGATTTGTGACAGATAACTGTCAATTGAGGAAGATTGCTTACGGATGGTATGAAGTTTGTTCTTCAATTGATGAATATGAGACCGAGAGACAGATGTAAATCTCTGTTCCAGTGCTTTCCAGACTTGTGAGCAAGTTTGTAGATGAAGAACAGAGGAATATACAGAAGGAGAAAGTGTTGCAATTAGACATGTAAGGAGATTTGCATCAATGGCTTCCCATTGAGCATATGCAGGATTAAGAACTGTTTTTCCTGAGGCATCCGTAATTTCAGATGGAGGACAAGGGATTGCTCCAGTCACATAGCCCAAAAAACCAGTTGCTCGTAGAATATTGTGAAGCTGATTTCGCCAGAGAAGAAAATTACTAACGTCCAGTTTAACAGTGATAAGAGAGCTAAAATTTGATAGAAGAGAATTCAGACTAGATGGGAGAGAAACAGGATAAGCCATGGATGAATCTGCTCGTGAGAGCTCCAAAGCTCTGATACCATGAAGAAAATGAAATTGATTTTTATTTTATTCATCTCATTTTGATTACACTTGATCAACGTCTAAATGTTAAGGGTTAAACTTAGTAACAACCCCAAAAAATTTTGTAGATGTGGTCACTTCATAAATTTAAGTTATACAAATTTTATAAGAAAAGAAAAATTAAACTAAATAACATTCAGTCTGTTTGGTTTTGAATTTTTAAAAATAGTTTATTTTTATATTTTATATTTTTATTTTTTTTATGTTTCATTGTTTTAAGAAATTTTTTTTTTCATATTTTAGTCAATTATTATTTTTGTAGATATACATAAACTAGATGTGCTTAAAAAATAAAATATTTGTGAAACAATTAAAAAAAAATCAATAAATACAATTGAAAAACCTTACGAACCCCAAGATAGTGATTTGCAATTCGAATTCAATTTTCACAATGAATAACAAATCTCAATCAAACAATCATAGATCTAATTCAATTAAACAAGAATTGAATTATATTTACAAATAATCAAATGACAAATCGACACAACGGTATAACATAAAAAAAAAATCACAATTGGAGCATATCCAATTGTGATAAAATATAAAATCAAAATCAAAAACTACGCGCCAAAGCCACAAAATAACCCACTAAGAAGACAAATGAATTATACACAAGAATCCTCAATTACCTAACGAATCCACACCCAAATTGTACCGAAATCAATGTGCATCTTCCACCACCATCTTCACCTTAGAATTGCTTTACCCAACGTTAAATTCACAACGCCGATGTCAAATCCACGATGATCAACTACTTCGAAATCCACCAAAGCTTCTCTCTTTATGTGAATGATAAAACAAAAGAAACCCTTGGTGATTGTCAATATGAAGTTTGGTGATTCATCAATCACCCTCAATTCATTAAGAAAACCAATATATAAATACCCTCAAATACAGAACACTTTAGCTTATCCTTTGTAACGCCCCCAAATAATTAATATTAACCCAACTCGTAATAGTACTATAATTAATCAACAGTTTCATATTTTCTATTCATTATATTGGTGATCATTACAAAAGATGACATGTGTAATATACATTCATAAATCCTACATTCTGAATCTATAGCATATGACATGAATACAAGTGTAAAAAAGGAAATTTAAAATCAAATAAGGAAATGCCCTAATGGCTTACAATTTTTTAAGACGATACTTAATTACAACAAAATAAGTTTAAACTTAATACAAATAAAGCTTGACGCTTGAACAAAAATATTTACATCAAGAAAAAAAAAGGAAAGCCTTTAAGCTCTAAGTCCTCCAAAACTATGTCCTTGATGGAGGCATATCATCAATACTTGAAAATTTGTTTTTCACATATGGTGAGCCAAAACCCAGGAGAGATACTCTAACACAGTATATGAATCTTAGCAAAATTAAAAGATGAATGAACGTGCATGCTCTTTTTCAAACATTCTTCGTTTTCTATCTCAAAACAATGCAATACCAAATTATATATCAATTCATGAAAATAATCCTTTTAAAACAAAAAAAAATAGGGTAGTGGATACAAAGCATTGGGAATCTCTAGGTACGTGTCTGCCAGTAGGCTGTACAAGTACTACCAAAGTCATTTTACTTGTACTAACTAGAATGATCAGCACCTAACTGTGCAAATTTCTAGACTTTAACCAAGGACACACAGGCTAACATCATAACCATAACCACACTCCTAAACAGATTCACCAAGGTATTCACCAATTTTTCTTCAAAAACTGTTACATTTACAATGTTCCATGTAAGATGATGCACAATGCATAATGAATGAGAAATTTGTTTCAATTCAACCAAATCCGCATGTAATGTCTACAACAACCAAGACTATCTTCCACCGATAGCCCAAAATAGATATTTCTAATTCAATATATACATTTTCATCAATTACAATAGGAGTGATACTACATATCCAACTGCATCATCATCAACAAAACAACCGTTATTCCACGTTCACAATATCCATCATCAATTTCCATTCCTCTTTCACAATTCCAAATATTTAAAATTAGGGCAAAAATCCATTTTTCTTTCAAAATCAATTTTAAGAAAATATTTCCACCATTTGAACACAACTCATCCATAACCATGTCCCCTTAATCATTTTCAAGAATCAGCTTGGAAAATCCCTCTTTTAATTTCAAACCAAACCCTCAGTTTCCCTAAAATTTTCCAAACACACAACCCTTTTTTAAAACACAAATAACTAAGTTAAGAATCATAAAAAGAGTCAAAGAAATCCCCACCTCAAAGTAGAAGACGTGAAGAAAAGATGGGTACAACTTGATGGAGTCGAAAAGCACGCTTAGATTAAAATAAAGCCCTCAACCCTCAAAGGACTAGGGTAAGGGAAGCTCATAGATTGAGAGAGAAAGTGATCAAGAACTAGAGAGAAAAGGGCGTAGAACTAGGGTTTTGGAATGTTTAGAGAGAGAAAGAGATAAAAAAGTGATCAAAAAGGTCTTCCACTCGGACTGATATTGCACAAACCGCTCAAGTGCAGAAATGGTTGCTTAAGCGAGAGACACAATAAGTGGCACCGCTCAAGCAACCAAAACCACTGCTCAAGCGCACAATGACCCCCTCCCTGAAGTTCCACCTTGCAAAAGTTTGCTTGAGCGCAAGAAGAACCGCTAGAGCAAAGATACCTCTCAGAAGTTTAATAGACTGCAAAAGACTGCTCGAGCGCAGGAATGGTCGCTCAAGTGAACAGGAACATTTCTAGGTAACAACTCTTTGAAGAACTAACTTCCAAACCTATTTCAAACACAACCAGAACCATTAATAGCCAAACTCAACAAACAATGAGATGTAATTGAGTTGAACAACAGTTAAACATAGGTTCTTAGATCCAAAAGCAACAAATGGGTTGGGTCTAAACCAGAATCCTTATATATTCTCTAAGAATTCTGGACGGGTTAAACCCTAAAACGTCCAACCGTGACACTTTATAACAAACAGGGACGCAAAGACAACTCGAACGGTGAGACTAGTAAGGCGGTGCAAACAAATGTCCACGTGGCACTTCGCTCGAATGTAAGAATTACCGCTCGAGCTATAAAACAAAACTCTTAGTATCTTTGAAATATGACTAAGATATTAGATGATCCAAATCAGCGCTCGAGCACTTGACCACTTGAGCAGTTCATAAACTTTAACAGGCTCGAAAACATATTTGCTCAAGCACACATTTCCTTCAGCATAAACACCTTTACTCAGGCACAAATTGGGTTGGATTCTCATTTAAACTCTCATAAACTCACTGATACAAAAGAGTAAAAGCAATTACATTTAAATGGAGATTTGTCAAATAGGATTGCCAATTACAAAATACCTAACAATCTCCTCCTTTGGTAATTCTGTGACAAAGCACACCTAACAAGAAAGTCCTAATCACCCCAACCCAAAACAACTATTAGTGCTACAAGAGTATATGATAGCTTAAGGTATATTGCAATATGAAAATTTAAAAATAACATCATGCCATCATGCAACAACACACCTCAATAATCTCCGCCTTTTTTGTCATGAATTGACAAAGGAAATGCAACCAACAAAGGACAAATTCTAACCAAAGAACACATAAACAAAGACAAAGACAACAAGCAAGAGATAAAAGATTGTACAAGTGAATAGCATGAGATAAACAAGTAACATAGAGCAACATGCAAAACCAACATGCACCAATCTCCCTCACAACACCATTCAAAGTAAGTACAAGCTCAATAAACTCACCCTCAACGAACAACATACCCACCAAAGCAACATTGGCCACCAAAAAACAAGAATAAAACTGAAATGACAAGAACAATATGGTGGAGTAAGTACAAAATCTTAGATTTGTATCTCAGTACACACAAGAATATCCAAGAAAAACAATTATTTTAAAACACAATGTGCACAATCTCTAGAATATTCCTCATGAAAGAATGTGGTGCAACATGTGAAAAGCATAAATCTCACGAGAAAAGTGTGTGTATGTGTGTGTATCTCTTAGAGTTTGACAAACACTAGAGTCAAATCCTAGTAGTGATTTGATGGCTGGACCTTTGACAAGAGAATTTGCAAATGACTGAGAAAAGTCAAACATCTAATGATCAAGGGATATTTGTTGAGTAAACGCAAATGTGCCCCCTCAAACAAAACATAACATTTTCTTGTGCACTCATCGGCGGCTTTCACACTGAAGAGTATGGAAACCGAACTAAAGAAGGATGGAAAATAAAGTGAGAACTGGTTGGTGACTCTGAGATATCCTTTTCCTCATGCCTTAGGAGACATGTACAGAGGGCTAAGTAGTAGCCATGCAAAGAGATAGTAGGGGGTAAAAGACTCAACATCACACAAAATATGCTAGCATTGGTCAATTCCTAAAGAAATGCACAAGAAACACTACTAGAAGTCCATAGAGAACAGTGGTCACTTATGCGGAAGAGTCCAGTATTTTCTAATCCGATAGTGTGTACAAAATGAGACATACTAATCAAAGTAAACACAATCCGAAATGAATAAAGACCACACACATATTATCAAGCAATGGATATTCTCATCAATTCCAATATGCACCAAGAACTACGCAAAAATTTCAAGCTTGCAAAACCATATTAGAAAAATCTTTTTTGAGTTTTTAATAAACAAAGCAAGCAAGAACAAAAACAACTAAGCACAAGGGAAAAAAAAAAAACCTGAAAAAAATAAAATAAAACAAAACAAACAAGAAAAATAATCAATCAACAAGTCAACCTAAGTCAAGTTTCCTCACCCAAATCGCTTTAGTGTGGACAATATTATGCGAATTAAGGTTCTTGGGTGGTGTCTTGACATTGTGATTCCCTTCCACTTCAATAGGAACCCGTCTCAACTCGAACACAACCCTCATATTCAAAGGTCTAGCCAAACTCAACCTTGCTTCATGTTTGATCTTAAGAAATTCAAAACAATGAGGTCTAATGTGACCCTTAAACCCACAATGATGACAAATAGGAATGAATTTACTCATAGCTACACAGTTATGAGACAAAGAAGGAAATGAGTTGATATAACCCCTAACCAAAAAACCTTGAGTGCTCTCATCCTTAGAAGTTGAAGTTTTGGATAGTGAGACAAGTCCTTTGATGACGCCAACTCCTCCTTGAGCATTGAACATTTGTTGAGCACCAAGATCTATATCCACATCCACACTTTGTGAACTTGGATTCCAAGATTTCAAATTACCTATGACACTTTCTAACTCCAGCTCCAAAGAGGTAATCTTTGCTTCAAACACTTTCCCGTACTTTGAACGAGTCTTCGACTATTTTTCAAGATCACCATTATTCTTTTTTAACTCATCATGAGTACAAAGCAATTGGTCTTTCTCCATTTCGCATGTGGAAAGTTTGCAATCAAAGACTTCATTTTATTAGAGAGACCACTAACTTATGTTTGAGCTTCTATGAGCTCTTTCTCTACTATCTCTTTCTCTTTTCTACTTAACATGAGTTTGGTGGACAACGTGATATTCATCTTTGTCAAGGTGTAACTCCATTTATACAACATCTCATATGTTTCACAAAGAGTTACACTAACTATTTTTTCTTTCACCCTGGATGACTCACTAGCACCATTTGAAGAACCAAATGTGGAGATTTCATTCTTACTCTTGTCCGAAGATGAATTTTTCCATCCGTAAAGTCAACACTCGATGCATAAGGAATGGAAGTGCCTTGAGACTCAACATTAGAACTAGCGTCTTCATAGATAGACTTCAACAAATCTCATGCTTCCTTGGCTACGTCACAATGAGAAATATGATTTCTCTCACCATCTGAGATAGTGCCTCATATTTCATCTAAAGCTTTTGAGTTGTATCGAAAGTGTTGCAACTCAAGTTCACTTCATTGCTTTGAGGTTTCAAATTTCTCAAATTTGTTTTCATATCTAGTTCATGGGGAAACTCAAATCCTTCCTCAATGTTCCGCCAAAAATTCATATTTAGAGCCAATAGGTACACCCTCATTCTAGCACTCTAGTACAAGTATTCACTTCCGTCAAAGAAAGGAGAAGTGGAAACATTGTGGCCATGAGCATAGTCATTTGTCCCTCGGCTATGGAAACCGCTATGAAGGCAACAAATTGTCCATTTCCCTCTTTGCCTTGAGCCTTGTTGTCACTTGCATCATCATTAGAATCTCACTCATCATCTCAAGTGATAGAAAAGCCTTTCTTCTTCCTCAACCGATTAGGACATTCTTAAGCAAAATGGCCAAAACCTTACATTCATAACATTGGATTCTTCGAGGATTCCCTTGAATTTTTCCTTTCTTCTTTGGTTGTAGAATCAATTTTGCACTTATCTTTGCCTTTGGATTTTTGAATTGATTCCAAAAGATTAGGTTTCTTTTTCAAAAAAGACTTTTTGAAATGTTTTATAAAATCGTCCATAATCTCGAAATTAAACTCACAATCCTCATCGGATTCTTTTACAACACTATGAGTACTACTAAAAGCGATAACATCGTTTTCTTTCTTTTTAAAATTCAAATGAGCCTCATAGGCTTGGAGATTTCCAACCAAATGATCCAATTTGAGGTTGTCAACATCTTGGACCTCCTTAATAGCCGTAACTTTTGATTGGAACTGATTGGGTAAAGGTCTCAAAAGCTTTCCAATAATCTTGGATTCTAAAATTTTTTCACCTAAATTAAAGTTAGAATTCACAATGTCACTCAACTTGGCATAAAATTCATCAAATGTCTCACTATTTTTCATAAAAAGATTTTCAAAAATAGAAATGAGCCTTTGAAGTTTTGAACGTTTAACCGAAAGAGTGCCTTCATAAATAGTTTCTAAGATATCACATGCCTCTTTTTCGACTTCATAATTATAAATACGAATAAACTCTTCAAGGGTGGTGGAAAACAAGGAATTGACAGATTTATTATTCCAGCTACTATTTTGGTAATCCGTGGTGTCCCATTTCTCAATCGGCTTGGGAAAAATTATTCCATCAACAGTAATTGTAGGTTCTATCCACCTAAACATGACGAATTGCCAAACTTTTCCATCAATCGCTTTTAAAAATGCTCTCATTCGAGCTTTCCAAAAAAAGTAATTGGATCTGTCAAATAGAGGTAGTCAAAACGTAGAATTCCCCTCACAAATTGAATCCATAGTCACTAATCAAACAAGATCTCGTAACTATAGCATTGAAAAACAAAGATTGAGCAACTTGTTCTAATACTAATTGAAAACCTTAAAAATCTAGAGATAGTGATTTGCAATTAGGATTCAATTTTTGGCAATGAATAACAAATCCCACCAAACAATCATAGATCTAATTCAATTAAACAATTGAATTATATCTACAAACAAGCAACAACAATCGACACAATGATATAATGTGAAGAAAATCACAATTGGAGCATCTTCAATTGTGATATTTATGGGCCAAAATCACAAAATAACCCACTAAGAAGACAAAGGAATTACACACAAAAACTCTCAATTGCCTACCGAATCCATGCCCAAATTAAATCGAACCCGATGTACCTTTTCTACCACTGTCTTCACCTTAGAATTGCTTTGCCTAACGTTGAATCTACAATGCCAATGTCGAATCCACAATGATGAGCCACTTTAGAATCCATGGAATCTATCAATGAACATCTCTCTTTATGTAAATAATAAAACAAAAGAAATCCTTGATGATTGTCAATATGAAATCTGTTAATTCATCAATCACCCTCAATTCATCAAGGAAACCAATATATAAACACTTTCCAATATAAAACACTTTAGCTTCTCTCCTCTCTGAGAATTCTGGACAGGTTAAACACTACAACATGCAACCGTGGCACTTTATGACAAATAAGGACGGAAAGATCACTCAAGCACAAGAATGACCACTCAAGTAATGAGACTAGTAAGGCGGTGCAAACAAGCGTCCACATGACACTTCACTCGAGCGCAAGACTTACCACTTGAGCGGTAAAACACAACTCTCAGTATCTCTAAAATCAGACTGAGACACTGGATGATCCAAATCAATACTCGAGCGCACACTTAACCGCTTAAGCGGTCTATGAACTTTGACAAGCTCAAAAACATATTTGCTCAAGCATACCTTTCCTTCAGCACAAACTACTCTACTAAAGCACAAATTAAGTTGGATTCGCATCTAAACTCTCATGGATACAAAAGAGTGAAAGCAATTACATTTAAATAGAGTTTTGTCAAACGGAATTATTAATTACAAAATACCTAACAATAATATATATATACAAATATTTTATTTTTTAAATGAATTAGATTAAAAGGATCTAAAAAGTAAAATATTTACTTAAAATATTTAAAAGGTTCATTAAAGACTAAAAAGAAAACTCAAAACAATATTTAAAAATTGTTTATTAAACAGAGTGATTTAAATTTCTCAAACAGTTCCTCATCTTAAAAATAAAATAAAATAAAATAAATTCTCAAACAATAAATGTTTAATGAGTATGTAATCCTATTTGATAAAGTAGCTTAATTCTTTAATGAAATTAAATTATATTAAATAAATTATTAGCTATATAAATAATTTTTTAAAATGATTTTTATAGGTTGATGGGTTCATGGGACCGCTGATGCGGAGTTGCTACCCATTAAACCCCCACATGAAATAAAGCCAAGAGCGTGAAACGCGTTTTGGAGTTAAAAAAGGGTCTCACTTGTGTCCGGTTTGTAATCAGATTCGATTTGATTGCTAGATTTTGTGGGTTTATTATGAAACTCGAATCGATAATTTGAATTGTTTAATGTGTAAGACTCATCGAATAGTTCATCTTTACAAAAGATCACGTTGATCGGATATTGATAACCACTTGCTTAGATCACATTACTATCAACGTTTAATAGGATTTTAAAAAAAAAAATTTATTAACAGAAATGTGACATAATCAAGTAGTAATCGATATCCAATCAATATAATTTTTTGTAAAAATGAAATATTCATCGAATATTATTCATTGCACGATTCAAATTATCGATGTGGGCTTTGTAGTGAACCCACAGTAGCTCAACAATATAGTCCAATCTGAAACCAAATTGGAGACAAATCACACCCTTTAAAAAATTGACTGAAACGCCAGACTTATATGATGAGTATATTTATTATGTAAAAAGATATTTTAATCTTTTCTTAAATCGTTAATTATACAAACCATGTATTTTAATTCACAAATCTCTAGAGTTAGTGTATATTTTAAAATATCAAGAGAATAAATTATGAATTAAGGGCCTGTTGAGAATTGATTTTTTAATATTTTTAAATTTTTATGAAAAGACATAATAAAGTAAAGAGAACGATTTGATAAATTATAGCAATCTTTTAACTTTTAACTAAAATATTTGATTCTCAAACATGGCCTAAATTATAGCAGAGTTAAGTGATATTTGCCCAACTCTGTATCCAACTCAACTCTATTCACAAATTCTGTCTAGAAGTTCAAGGGTCGTTTGGGAAGTAACTTTTTTAATAATTTTTTGAATTTTTACTTAAAATATAAGGTAAAAAAATTGTTATATTTGGGAATGAATTTTTGACTTTTTATCAAGTAATATGCAAAAAGTAAAGTGAATAGGAAGGAGTCTTTCACTTTTTTGTATAAACTGAAATTTTTGAACTTTAAATGATTTTTAATTTTTTAACTAAAATATTAATTATCCAAACAAGACATCAGTGTAATACAAATTGAAGAGAAAATAAACAGTGAATTCGCAATGAATCAAATAGCCTGAAATTACCTTGTTTTGTCCGCCTTGCAAGCATGTCCAAATAAACACTAAAATATTTGTTCTGTTTCAAAACTTCCATTTCACCACTCCCATTAATTAATTCACACTTGTAGACCTTTGAATGCTTCAACGAAAGCAATGATATACAAAAATATATATAGTTTTTCACTCATCCTAATACACATAACTCTTTAACGTGTGAAAAACTATATATATTTTTCTAAAATATATGATTTCATTATAATTTATCCCTCCAATCAATTAATTTATTTGATAAATCGCAATGTAGCTCCGTCAACCTAGCGCTTTTCAAAATCAACAATTTTACAATGCATCTCTATGTAATTTAGTGGTTAGGCTGCTTGTTTTTATTTATTTATTTATTTTTAAACTTTATCCCTTTTAATTTTTTAGTAGAAGCAGTGGTGGAGTTGGGGTTTTTATGTCCCTCTCATATTTGATAAAATACTTTAGAGAATGTCGACCAAAGTTCAGCAGTGGAGGGGTGGTAAATGGACTGTAAAGAGAGTAGGGTGGAGAAGAAGCTCCATACCCAGCCCATCTCAAAAAGATTAGGAGTAGGATGAAAAGAAGCTACATCCCTGATCCATATTAAGGAGATGAAGAAAGGACATTAAAGTTATATTTATTATTAGGAAAATGTTTGGAACTCCACAAAGGAGGATGCCCATGATCCCCACTGATATATTGACTATTGATGTGTTTGAATTTTTTTTTAGAGTTGTGTCTGACAGTGACATGAATGGTTCAGATTCTTTTGGGGTTATGAGAGTTGTGTTTTGTGAGGGTCTCTATCATTACTGTTATTATTATTATTAGGAAAAAGGTTAGGACCCCTTTTTGGGGAACCCCTTCACCCCTAATGCATTGTGATTGGCCAATTTTTTTTTTCCCCTCTTATATCTGGCTGACATGTGTCAGTAAAGGTTGTGGGTGTCAAAAAAAAAAATCAGCAATGCTAGGTATCATGAAAAATCTTTCATGAAAATAATCATGAAAGCTTTGTGACTCTTGGATTACAATTAGAATAAAACACTACAAACTAATCAAGGTAATCCAAAGATCATAAATCTTTCATGATCATTTTTATGAAAAAAATTTCATGAACCCTAACTTTTCTCAAAAAAAATAGGATTTGTATTATTATTATTATTATTTTCGTAAAACGAGTTAAATGACAAATTCTGAGAGAGTCATTGTGATTTTCAAAACGTTAGGGAAATATCTGTATTAAAACCAAATTTCAAGGGACGTAAGTATAATTTATTTTAAAAAAATTATATAAATATTTTGTACAAAATGGTTTGATCTAATATATACCCTTCATTTTAAAAAATCACACCCCCATATCCATCGTGAAATGTTTTATTTATAAATTTTATATGGGAATAGAATTTTCTTGTTCCAAATGAGTGTCAGCCTATACTTAAGGAAAGTGTTGTTTGGAGAGTAATTTTTTTTGAATAAAATAACAAAAAAACCAAATAAACTTCTCATATCACTTTAAAAAAATTTTTTTTTTTACACAACTTTTTATAAAAAAAATTAAAAACTAACTAAATAGTCAATTCCCAAACAAGGTTAAAAAAACCAAACTGTTGAAAATTTAGTAGCCTTTTCTTACCAACTCTTTTTCAAACCCCTTTCATCTTATTAAAAATTCTTGAAAATTGCACAATAGTGCAAGTTTTCAAAACAATTATAGATTAATAAATTTTTAAATATTTTATAATGTTACTACCGATTTATAATTTCTGCTAAGAATTATAACTTATTCGGTTTAATGTTTGAAAATTATTTTTAAGGTTTTTTTTGTTTGATATATATATATATATATATATTTTAAGTGATATATTTTTTAATACACTTAATTTAGATGCACCTAAAATCTTTAAATAAATAAAATAGCTAATAATATTGAAAATGCTCTTCCAAGATCCCAAACAGAGAGCATCCAGAACAAGGAAAGAAAAGCCAAACAGTTGGTTTACGTTATTTATTTTATTATTTTTAGCCTTGGGTTAAAACTGAAGATCAGATTGTCCTTCATTTCATTTTATTTATTTTTATTTTTTTTAAAATAATTTGACCATTTCAAAATTATGTTGTAGTGACATTTTGAATTGGACTCCTATGAAAAAATTAAAACGGAGTTACAAGCCACAAACCAAGCAGTACGTAAAGATTGAATGGAAAAATATTGGGAAAATTAGTCAAAATTTCTTTTCCAATTTTGTATAGTTAGAGAGATTTAAGATTTTTTTTTTTTTTAATTAGCTAAGGTTCCTCAATATTTTCGCAGAAAAAATTTGACTCAAAGAAATTTTGCCCAACTCTTAGAAATTTCGGCCCCAACTCAAAAAATTTCAATTTTCACTAAGAAATTTCGAAATTTCTTTGATATGATTACAAAGAAATTTCAAAATTTCTGTGTAAAAATTGAAATTTCTCTGAATCGGAGCAAAATTTCTCTAAGTCGGACAAAATTTCTCTGAGTCTAATTCTCTGTGAAAATGTTAAAGGACCTTAACTACCATGAAAATATTGTATATATCATTTATCTTATAAAATTTTAATATCAGGGATCTTAAAAAAAAATTCTCAAAAATATTTGTCAATGATAAGTCGAAAAAATTATTACATATGTATGAAAAAAATTATAATTATAATTATTAATATTAAACAAAAATTATAATTATTAATAATAAAATTTATCATCAATTTATAATTATTTTTCAAAGTTTACACAAATATGAAATTCTCCCAAGATTGAACACATTGGCCCATTTTGGCAATAAAAAAATAATAATAAAAAAAACACCCATGTCTTTTTGTGAATTTTTTTATTTTTAGTGATTTTTTTTTTCAAAACTATATCAAAAATTTTTAATTTTCTTGTCCGTCTTGTGGAGACGAATCTAAAAAGTATATTTTTTTGTGAAAAATTCCAAAAAAAAGAAAAGAAGAAATACTAAAGACAAAAGTATGCCAAAAAATATTGTTTGTTTTGACTTACTTTTTATCTTTTTTGATTTTTTTTTTTGGATTTTTTAAAATAAAATTATAATTTTTTTTATTCTTCTTATTGAACTACATCTAGAAATTTTTTTTTAAAAATTTTTTTAAAAAAAAAGTTCAATAAAAAAAGGGTAAATTACAAACACACCCCCTGAGATTTACTTACAAATTACCCCTGTAGTTCTAGAAATTACATTATGCCCCCATAAGGTTTCTAATTTCATAATAAATAGGTCATTTTATTAATAAATCATCAAGTTAATTAATAGTTTTTAATAATGTTAAAATTTTATTTCAATTAATAATTCAGATAATTTTATTATTATATTAGTGAACAGTTAGAAATTTTACTTTTTCAGTTAATTCTATTAAATGAAAAATTCTGACTGCAAGAATTTGTAATTTTTCAAACCGCAGAGACTAATTTGTATTTTAAATAAATCTCAAACGATGTATTTGTAATTTACCAAACAACAATAAACTAAAAAATGTACATCCCAAAAAATAAAGTAGTCGTCCTTCCTTCCTAGTACTTTTTTGTTTTGTTTTGTTTTTCTGTTGTTTGTTTGTTTTTTTTTTTTTTTTTTCCTTTGGTTTTTTTTAAGCTGACTTGACCCTTTCATCTTTTAAAATTTTTGTTGCGACATTACAAAGCAGGTTGTAAAACTATATGGCTGGTTTATATTTGTTATTGGTGTGGGTCCACAAAATGATATCCTTTTAAATTTAGGAAGAATTTCGACAAAAGTAGAAAATGAAAAAATATAAAAATAAATTACATTGACATCCCATTAACTTAATGAAATTGTAAAAAAAAATTCTTGACTTTTTTTAAATGACAAAATTTTCTTGAGGTTTAGTTTTAAAGTACATTGATTTTTCTTAAAATTTATTGCGATTGCAAAAATCTTTCCTAAAGTTTTTGAAATTATAAAAACTTCTCTTGAGGATTAATTTTAAATTACACAGACCTTCTTTGAATTTAATAAAATTGCAAAAATCTTTTACGACTTTTAAAAATGACAAAAACCTCCTTTGAATAGTTTTTGAATATAAATTCCATCTTTTGTTACTTTATCCTAAGAAAAATAACACAAATTATTGACAGCATCCAATAATTTAATTATATTTTAAATTTCATCTTATATTGTATCAAATTACAAAGAAATTAAATAAAAAAAACCACGCACAATTCTGATTTTCTCTCCTTAATATGCCATTGCGTGTGGCTTTTTTTTATTTTTTATTTATTTTTATTTATATATGTGTATATTTATTCAAAACCCACATATTATCAAGTATGTTGTAAATTAACTTTAAAAGATTTCGCATAATCCTATTTTATTTCATTCGTGCTCGTGACACCTCCCTACTACAACCCCTCTTTCTGCCAACCACAATCCAATCACCACCCAACCATAACCCTCTTCTCCAACCAATCACAACCATCATCTGTCGCCACCACCTTGCCATAACCCTCACTCCATATAGTCCCCTCGTGTCACTTACTCGCTTCTTTCCTCCACGCAGAGTCCTGAGCAAAGAAAGATAATGAAATAAAATCTGGCTTGTAGTGATGGATTGTGGGGATCTTTTAAAGTCAATTTCCAACATAATTGGCAAGATGTGAGTTTTGGATAAAGAAGACATATGTAATCAATGGTAATTGCATGCATAACAAAGGGAAAAGAAAGATTTTGTATTTTTTTTTTTATTTCTTAGTAATTGGACACAGTTTTAAAGGGCAAAATTAAAAATATAATTAAATTATTTAATGATGTCAATAATAGATATATTTTTTTTCACGATAAAGTACTAGAAGAGGAAATCTATTATAAAAAATTAAACTCAAGGGAGGTTTCTGTCATTGCAAAAACTTTAGGGGAGATTTTTGCAATTTTATTAAACCTCCGGAGAGCTCAGTGTAATTTGAAATTGAACCTCAAGGAGATTTTTGTCATTTAAAAACTCTTTGAAGAGATTAGTGTAATTTACCTAAAATATAATTTAAAGTGATAGAGGCACAAAACTTGTACAATCTAATACATAAATCACTTCTATTTCTATTATTTTACAATTATTTTTCCACGCTTCACTTTTTTCATATTCTCTCACAAAACTGAGCACCATTGTTGGTTTCAATTTTTATGGTGGTATCAATATTGAAAAATCTAAAAACTCCGAGACATTGATTTGTGATCACAAAAACCTAACAAACATAATTTTTTTAGTTAAATTACACTAATTGTCATCAAAGTTTGAAAAACATGAAAGTCTCACAAATTTAACATAATTACATTGAACTCTATTTAAAAAGTTTTAATGCACATAACACTTACCTCCACTACAACAATTTACACTTTTGGCGATTAAACTTTTTTTAGTAGCCAAAAGTTGTAGAATACGCGACTAAATATTACATTGGTCAGCGTTGAATATGGTTTTTAGCTACTAAATTCTTTTAGTAGCTGTATCTTAATTATTGGCGAATAAAAAAGATTTAGTCGCTAAATATGCCACAGTAGGCGACTAAAAATTGTTTTAGTCGGCATTAGTTATGTTTTAGGCTACTAAAAAAAATTTTAGTCGTTGTATATCAATTTTTTTCTACTAAAAAAAATTTAGTCGCCAAAAACCTAGAATAATGTTTGCTATTAATCTTTGGCAACTAAAGGTTTGGTCGGCAAATATTAATTTTCGACGACTAAAATATTTTTAGTTGTTGTATCGTATTTCTTGCCCACAAAATTAATTTAGTTGCTAAATAAAAAACATAAATTTCACTTTTTATCTTTGGTGACCAAAAAATTGATCGCTGAATATTTATTTTCAGTGACTAAAATACATTTAGTCGCCAAAAGTGGTATAATAGATGAGTAATATTTTAGTCATCGTTACTTAACCTTTGGTTACAAAATGTTTTAGTCATTATATATTGATTATTTGCCGACAAATAAACAATTTAGTCACTAAAGGTCTAGAAATTTTAGACAGAAATAAACTTTTAATATTTGCGCCTCTCTTCTCTGGGAAGACAAACACAGAAGTTCTCTCTCTCTCTCTCATACACACACACACACACACACACACACACATAGAGAATCAGTCACCACCAAACCTCACCCCATCTCATTTTAGCGTAGTCCCTCACCACCATCGCTCAACATACGTCGCACATCACCACCGTCGCAAATCACAAGTTCTCTCTTTCTCTCTTTCTCTCTCTCTCTCTCTCTCCATTTCCCCAACTGTCAACTCTTGCTATAGGGTTTTATATAATTTATTTAGTTTAATTTCGTGTTGATTTCTTAAATGGGTTTAGTTTAAGTGGTTTGATTTTTAGAGTTTTATGGGTTTGATGTCGTAAATGGGTTTGATTTTACTGGTTTGATACCTTTCCCCCTCTTTTTCCTTTCTCTCATATTAGTTTCAAAGCCCTAATCCAATCATTGTGTATGTATTTGCATGTATGATTGCTCATTGATTGTCTACATATTCTCATGTATTCTGATTATTTGAATTAAAATTTGATGCTATGATTGCAATAGTAAATAATTTATTTGCTTCCCTTTGATGATTATTTATCAGATTTTGGGCAATACCCCTCATTTGCTAGTTTTCAGGAGCTTTGCTAGATTTGTTTTCTTAGATCTTGTGTAACCTTGGATTTGGTGTTAGACTAATAGTGTAATTCTCTAGCATATCTAGTTTTGCTCAAGCTAATATCTTTGTTTATTGACCTAGTTAATATCTATATATTAAACCTATCAGGAAGTCTAACTAATTAACTCCTCCTATTCACACTTTCCTTTTACAGAACCCTAGAAAATAATCTTGCATGTCCAGGGAGGTTTTATTTTTAATTTAAAATTTTCAAATGGCAATAAAGTTTTAATTTAAGACTACTGAAAATTATTTACTATCAAGTGAATGCTCATGATTTGTGTGAAGTAATTTGAAGACTTTTTTCTTGATCAATAATGTCATATATGGTATTTAAATCACTAATCAGTCTATCTCTATATCCCAATTTCTTGTATTGGAGTCTTCAATCTAAGCTTTGTGAAGCTTAACTGAATTTTCTCTCCAACCAATTACCATAAAAAAAGGCATCAAGCTTTGGAAACTTATTCCTTTCAAACTCAAAAATTGTCAATTTAATAGCCTCTTCATCTGCATTTGGTGCTTCTCTCTCCGTCCAACTAATCATACTCCTTGCTGCAGGGGCTTTACAAGTTATCTGGGAATTTCTGTGCCCAATGCGAGACAGAGGGTTTCAGGAGAATTACATTCTACCAGGTTCATAACTTGACCAGTGATAGATTCTAGATAATTATATTGTAAGAACTGAGATGTTAATTTGTTTTGTAATACACTGATGACTTCTGTTTTTGCACTATCAGGACCGTCCTGATATTATGGAAAAATACACTTGTTGCATTGAAGCTGATAATTCATTGTACCATGTGTTGTCTAATGGAAATCTCATAGAGCAAGGAGACCTTGAGGTTAATTTATTTATTAAAGTAGTTGTTTAAGAGTTATATTCGTAGATCCATTTTTAATTTTTGTTTCACTGCAGGGTGGCAAACATTATGCTCTTTGGGAGGATCCCTTCAAGAAACCTTGCTATCTCTTTGCTTTAGTTGCTGGACAGTTGGAGAATAGAGATGATACTTTTGTATGTTGTTCAGGTCGTAAGGTGTCTCTTAGTATGTGGACCGCGGTACACGATCTACCCAAGACTGAACATGCCATGTATGCTCTTAAGGCAACTATGAAATGGGATGAAGATGTGAGTCTCTCTCTCTCTCTCTCTCTCTCTCTCTCTCTCTCTCTCTCTTAAGCTGTCCTTTGGATGCATACTTTGATCTATCTCCTTGATGTGGTTTCTAAGGCATGCTTTCCATTTCTACTCGACAAAAGTGACCTAGAATTATGTTTGAGGCATGACACACAATTAGGCAAACATGGGTAATATGCTTTAAAGATGCTTTTGAATGGCTCAAAAAAAATGATATTGTCATCTCTTTTATACTGAAATGTATGTTATAATTTATTTATTTTTGTATTTTCACACAAGCTATATTAATTTTAGCCTCTTTAACCTTATTAAAAGGGAGGCTAGTGTAATTATACCAAATCTGTAAGATTTATTATATTTTTTTAAACCTTAAGATTGGTCGATCAGTGTAATTTATCCACATTTAAAATAAATAAATAAGATTATGAGTTATAATGATAGGTGCTTTACTATAAAATAAATTAATTCACAAAAACATACGTTATTTTGGATAAAAAAATCAGTTAAAAAATTCTATGACAATGTTTAATGAAGCATCAAATTTTATTCCACGGCTCCTCTTGAAGGTCAGTTCTCATTTATCCAGTTAAATCAGTAGTTGAGTCCTACTTCTTAAATACTCTTTTGAGTGTGAATGCTGTCTATTCTGGTTTGGGAATTTCTACTTTCTAGTACTTTTCTAAGTGTGAATGCTTCCTATACTGGTTTGGGATTTGGACAAAACCTACATTTGAAGATCTATGGGACTTTGTTATATAATTGAAAGAACCAAAGCAACTTTGTATTCAACCCTCATAAACCTTGTTATATGTATACTGAAAATGATTTCTGGGACACAATTTCTCTTCCTTTCTCACATTCTCATAAACCTTGTTGTTCTCACCCTTTCCCAGCCTAACTTTCTAACCAGCTATTGTATTGAGACCGGTAATTACACAAATAATAGCACATACAAATCAAACCTCACCACCGTTCTCCCCTCTCTCTCCTCTAACACCGATAAAATGAAATATGGATTCCACAATTTATCAGTTGGCAAAAACTTAGATAGAGTTAATGCAATCGCGTTTTGTAGGGGAGATGCTAAGCTTGAAACGTGTTGTAGTTGTATCAAGTTGTCTACTAGTAAGCTCATACAACTTTGTCCTAATTACATTGAGGCAATTGCATGGTATGACTATTGTATTCTGCAATACTAAAACAAACCCATAATTGACACTATGTCAATATATCCAAATTAGCGCCGATGATGTGCCAGATATGGAATTATTCAATGAGGAGTTGAAGATCTTGTTGGATAACCTTCGAAAGCAAGATGCTACAGGTGGCCCTCTTCACAAGTTGGGATTTGGAAATACAACTAGCCCAGATTTACAAATTGAATTTATATATGCGCTCGAGCAATGCATGCCTGATTTATCAGAGCGAGATTGCTTCGATTGCTTGCTTGGGGCTGCTAGAGAAATACCCAATTGTTGTTGTTAGAAATGGGCGCCCATGTGGCATGACCATTTAACATTTGAATTTGAACCTTAACCAAATGGGTTTTGAATTTGAATTCAAACCTGTTTAGGATAACCACTCAGGTATAAATATTATCTCCATTAACTGATATGGATAGATAATAATAACATTATATATCTGATATATGGGTTATAGGTGATTAAGAGATACACAACGTATCGTCTCAGTTTTTCCCATATCTGATTTCTCCCATATCGCTCTCTCCCAAAAACAACGATCAAAGCCATTTGCACTGTGGATTGTGTGGGTGATATTCAACACTGTAATATCACCCCATTGCTGGGTTGATTGACAAGAGTAAGGAAGCACGTGATTTACCCAGAGATCCTTCAATTCAGACTCTATAATCTGAAAGGTATGACCACTACCGCTGCGTCATTTTTGTTTACATTGGTATCAGAGCATTGTATGGGTATTTTCGTGCTTTCTTTTATCATGTGTATATTTATAAAAGAGGAAGAGATCCAAAATATTTCATTTTTATGATCATTAATGTCATTTTTAAGACCATAAATGATTTTATTTTGGAAAATGGAGTCCGGAAGTATAAAAATCGGACCAGAAAACACCCTGGAAGGCGGCGCGTGGGCTTCACGCGCCACCTGACGCCGTGAGCCGTTTCTACGCGCGTCCACGCGCTGCCACGCGCGCCCACGAGCGCCCACGCCCTTGCACGCGCGCCCACGCGCCAGATGCGGTGCAGACGCCATCGCACGCTGGCCATAGCCGCGCCGCTTAACACGCACGCGCTTTTTTAAGGCCTTGTTTTTAAGGCTCTTGTTTGTTTTAATTCCAATTATTAATTGGCCATAATTTATTCGTTATAGCTTTGTTTTAAGCATGGTTGGTACCATCGACTCGAATTAAATTTTGTATTTTGTGTAAAATTTTGAAAATTTTACGAAAATAAAAATATTTTTATGTGTTAATAATTCATTTTTATGCTTTAAAATGATTACGTATTGCATAAATAATTTTTACGGGGTTGAAATTTTTATTGTGGACTTCAAATGTTTTACTATTTATTGGGAATATTTTTTTCTGCTTATCGGTTTAATTTTTATTTCTAATTTTTGGTGTGTTTATTAGTTATTTAAAATTCCGAATATTTCGAAAAAATTTTTAAAATTTCGTAATGATGTACATTTTAATTATGACATAATCTGAATATTTTCTCGATTTATCAATTTCTGGATTTTTATTTCTAATTTTATTTGTGTTTATTAGTTATTTAAAATTCCGTAAAATTTGTAAAATTTCAAAATGATGTAGACTTTAATTATGGCATAATCTGAATATTGAATATAGCATATTTTTGGATTTGTAATATGTTGTAATTAGAGAAGCATGATTAGTTATTTATTTATTTATTTATTTGAATTCCATTGTTAAATAAATATAGCATGAGTTGTTTGTAAATTTACAATGAGATGCTATTGTATGGAATTTATCATGCTTTGTATATGCCATAGTCAGTGGGAGGTTATTCGGTTGAGAGAAATCTTTGTAGATTAACTCCCGAAAACCAATATTTTGCGCATAAATTAAATTAAATTTTGGATAATTGTCACCTGTGGCGCAAGAGATGATTACGAGCATAGTGGATTTTCGATCTTGCGACTTATGTAATATTGTCACTATTTAATTTAGATTTTTTGCGGCAAAATTATATTATGCTAATCAAATTAATCCTAATGCGAATTTCTCTCTAAATTAATTCAACTTATGGAAGTTAATTTGGTTGACCTAGACTTAGTAGAGATGTTCAAATGTGAACAAACTAATCCCATTCTTTAGATGAGCAAAAGTCTTGGAGACTTTAGGTCAAACCTTAATTGGCCAAAGTAAGGAAACATGACTCAAAGTCGCCGTGGTTTTGTTGCCTTGTTTGGCACAATAAAACTAATGTGTGCGCTATGGTTAGCAGTATGCTACGTAGTTTTGGTTGGCGAGTTTTGGAGTTATGAAATTAGTAAGCCCTCAATAGATCTGTATATGATCTTGACTATTGAGCTGCGCGGATTGACTTTGTAATTTGACTTGTTAATAATGTTACATCATTGGATGAAGTAACATTCAAGAGTCACGTCATTCAAGAAATGCGAGCTTAAATAAAATAGTCATTAAAGTGTAAGACGAGTAGCCAGTATGAGCAGTGTTTTGCTCTCTACCCAATTACTGGGAGTAGATGAAGCAAAATTTCATGCACTATAATAGTGTGCGTTGAAATATCACACTAAGTGAAAAGATTAGCGCTTAGAGGCAGCAAAATCTATTAGCATTGCCAACTTGTCTAAATCTGGACACTTACTGTTTCCACAATTGAGTGTGAGACATGATGAGGTGCTTCTTTGTATTATTCCTTTACTAGGCTAACGTTTTGTTTTGAATAACGTTTACCACTAAGCGCAAACGTTGCAGCATAGTAATGAAAAGGTCAAGGCCGACAAGGTTGTTATGACTCTATGAATTTGACGCATCGCTTGTGAGAGCATTGTGTTGAATTAGACTCTTTAGCCTAATTCCGCTTAAGTTACTTCAAGAGTCACAAAGATTGATAGCTTATTCTTTCCTTCTTGTGGATAGTAGAATTAATTGCAAGTAACTATGAAGCGAGAAATAGATATGGCAAGAGGAGTATCGTCATTTTTCAACTAGATGCATTAAAGTGTATGGAGAATAAAATTGACTTGAAGGTGCAGATTAGCACTTACTAGTTAAATTTGCGACTTAGGCGCCTTGATATCTCCATGACATCCTTTTATGATCTAGTGAATATGAATTAGTCCCGAGTCATTACCTAGTTGGGCCTAAACCTTTTAAACTTATCTTGAGAACTCACACATTAAGATGATTGGAATTAGTTTATGACATTGGTCATGAACCGGTGGCTTATTATACTTAATCACATTAATGAGATGATGACACGATGGTTTGAGTAGGCCTTCTCGGCCCACTCGCCAGACATCCTGCTCTCATATAAATGTGTAACTTTGTTCGCAATGGGTGCGCACAAGTAAGTAGGAAAGCCGTAGAAAGTCATTTGTATTGGCGCATTTAGTCCACTATTTTTTTTTGTGACTAGATATGTGTAAGGGTATGATAGCTAAGCCTCAATCTCGACACATGTATAGATTACGATACGCATCTGAGTCAAGACTATTTGATCTCTCATAAGTCAAAAGTTCTGAGATGATTTTTGACATTGCACATATGAGGTTGAGATCAATCAGAAAATAGCTTTCGAGCTTTTAGTTTTGACCAAGGTGGCGAGTATCTATTTGAGTTTTTTAGAAAACTCTGTGAAGAGAAATGGATGCTTAGAAAATTGATTATTCCTAATACTCAACAAACACAATGGTGTAGTAGAGATAAAGAATTAAATATTGTTAATGTTAGGTGGATAATGGCGCAAAATGTTTCCCAATTGGGAATTGCACTAGTTTGTTGCCTATATCCCTAACTAAGTGCCCTCCATATCAGTTTTTACACTCCATTTTGAGTAATGGGTTAGCAGAGAGCCATCTATGGGCGACCTGTAACCGTTAAGTAGCTTATCTTTATTTTACTTCTCATAAGATTGCGAAGTTAAGACCTAGGGTTCTATAGCGCATTATTGTATGCTGTCATGTAAACCCTCCAGGTCATATGCATATAGGTAAGCAGCTTTGTGGTAGTGTAACTAAGTCACATAAAGTTTTCTTAGTAAAGGTGACGTGAATAGAGTTTTGGAACTCTATAAGATAGAGAATTCTAAGCATAGCGCTTTATGTAGCCTAGTTGAGAATGGAAAGAAATTTCCAATATCCTAGGGACAGCGGGAGCGATGTGCCTACTAATGGATTACTCCATTAGAGAAGAATACTCTACATTCATAGTTGCGTGGTAGCAAATGTGAAAATTTTCCATGTCATCACTGGGTGATTGAGAAGGAAATATTCATGATTGCTCCGCAAGATGATAAAGAGCCTAGGATAATGCCAAAGGCTCTAGTCCCCTGTTTTTAGAAAGTGGATTAATGTTTGCGGTTTAAGACAAAGTCTTTGAGGATTAACCATTTCTATAATTTGATTGACTTCCATTATGACGCCAAACTATTCTAAAGTTATGCGTAATTTGGATAGTCATTGTTGAGGCATAAGGCTTGCTAGATACCGAAAAGTCGCACCATTGAGGAAAGTGTAGACCATGAGAAGACTTCCTCCCGGGAGTGAGGTTATTTTAACTTCCTCCTAGGAGTGAGGTTATTTTGACTTAGGCTATGATTGACATAAGTTCGAACATTAATTTGTGGACATTGTGACCCAACTTCTCATTGGAGAATTGGATAAGTAGATCCGTGAGGATTTACCTTCTGTTTTATGGTGAAAAATTAGAGCGCAAAAAGGTTGCTAGTTCCAATAAATCTTTTACGACCTAAAAGCAGTTATCCAAATAGTGGTTCTTAGATTTCGTCAAGCCATGATAGGCAAACGATAATCGATGAAGACCACTGAGGCATGATCAATGGTCCAAAAGAAGTTTTTCCTTACTTAGTCATTATAAGCCCGGAATTTATAGGGTTGTCGCCACCTAGGGTGGGCAGTCCTCTATTTTAGATATGATGGACATGGGTGATGTAATTTATATGCTCGGATGTACGATCCTTAGGGATTGTTTTGGGAGAATTCCTATTTTGTCTTCGATGACTTACATATAAGGAATATCCTAGAATGATTCTAGATGCAAAATTACAAACCCATTGACTTACCTATTGGTAAAAGCCAGAGCCTTAGCTATTAAGTGTATCCTCGGATTGTCTTTGGGAGAAACAAATGACCTATATTCCTTGATCTTTTTCTTTGTGGTGGGAGCCTAAAGTACGCTATGTGGGCGTATTCGGCATGATAAGTGTTATCGTTGGTAAATGGTCAACTGAGTTGTTTAGACACTGACCTTGCTCATTAGACTGTGGATAAAATGCTTTACTAGTAGTATATTAATTTGTTCCTTGTAAGATTCAATGCGCTAGTTGGGCGCATCTGCGCTAGTTGGGCGCATCAATAATAAACGCAAATTGGTCACCAAAATATCTTTAGAGAGGATATTGCGCAAGAAGTAGTGATCTTAAATCACTTCAAGTGAGGCGCAAATGGTGGATTTCATTGTATATGCTTATCGCAAGAGGTGCTGATAAGGCTTATGCTTGGAATCTATAATTGCGTAGACTGTGGTCATTTTTTTTAAAAATCGATCACTTATTTTGAGATGATGGGATGTTGACACTATTATGATTTGTGTCATAATGATTAGTAGATGATGATGTCAGCAGGCAAGATTGGCTCACTCACACGAGCAATCGCCCTTGGCGCTTGGGGCGAAACAAGGATGAGACTAGTGGTTTATTTTTGTTTGGAACCAAGAGAGACTGAAATTATCCACTACGTATGTCGCCTTGGTTACAACCAAGATGAGGTCGTGTTAAGGACCAAACATGGATGTTAGTACCCACTTTCCATGTTGTGCCTGTTATGATTAGCCAGATGCGAGATCTCATTTGGCGCCTAGGAGGCGAGCAAATAGAGAATTCGGGTTAGGCGCTAGAAAGCGACTAGACTAATATCTGTACGGTGAATCGAGTATCACGTCACTCTTTTGGAAGAGTTACTCCACCGTAGCATGTATTCATACTACATGTGCTTGGCGACCAAGTAATGAGGTGAGAGAATGGATCCCTGTTTCCTCACCGTGTGAGTCTTACGTGTCATTATTGATATGACTTTCATTTATGTACCCTTTTGTGACTTTTGACTATGTCATAAGGTAAGGGGTTGATGTTCTGCTACTTTGGTATGTTGCCTGCGGTCATGTATGATTCGGCCTTTAGGGACATCACTGGGAAAGCGGTCAATCCTAAACTAAATGGCATGAGTGCAAAGGGAAGATCATCTAGTATTACACCACCACTGTTGTATATTCATTGCCGGCAACTCACATCGCTCTGTATGAGAGGCGAATTGAGTGTGAATATATTGCAAGAATTGAGAGGGTCAAACATGCTCTTTTTGAGGGATTAGAGATGTTTTTTGGACCGATGTAATTAGATGGGTCTGGGGTATATGAGACACTATTTTTGTTCCTTTTGGGTTGATGTCTCTATGCTGGCTCATTTTGAGTTTCTAGTATAGAGCTCCCACATGCAGGTGTTCTCAGCGGTCGCACGGTGCATTGGCTAGTATGAGATTGTTGTTTTTGGGGAGATTGAGATAGAGTTGTGGCAGTGTCATGCCAACTCATGTGCGAGTGGGAGATGTTAGAAATGGGCGCCCATGTGGCATGACCATTTAACATTTGAATTTGAACCTTAACCAAATGGGTTTTGAATTTGAATTCAAACCTGTTTAGGATAACCACTCAGGTATAGATATTATCTCCATTAACTGATATGGATAGATAATAATAACATTATATATCTGATATATGGGTTATAGGTGATTAAGAGATACAACGATCGTCTCGCTTTTTCCCATATACGCTTTCTCCCATATATCGTCTCTCCCAAAAACAACGATCAAAGCCATTTGCACTGTGGATTGTGTGGGTGATATTCAACACTGTAATATCACCCCATTGCTGGGTTGATTGACAAGAGTAAGGAAGCACGTGATTTACCCAGAGATCCTTCAATTCAGACTCTGTAATCTGAAAGGTATGACCACTACCGCTGCGTCATTTTTGTTTACAGTTGTAATGCGAAGAGTGGGGTGAGAATCCTTAGACCCAGCTATATTTTACAGTATGAGACTTTTAATTTCTATAGTGAGATTCCAGCCATTGCACCACCACCAGCCTCACCAAAACCAGGTATATCATATACCTTTGGATTGAAGTTTTATAGAAAATTAGAGTTTGTTTAGAAGGGAGGTGCTAAGTGGTTAACAGTATTTGCTTTTGTATTCGAGTTGGAATCTCTCTAACTCTTGTTGGCGGGCTTGAGGCTGCACATGATTAGTCTTGCATCAGGTGTCAACATAGTTGGGATGCAATGTATTGGCAATGATGCAATTTTTCCAAGCATTTCAATGTAACTTTATCTTTTCTTTATAAAATTTCTTTATTGGTTGTTCAAAAACGAAGTTTTATAGCTAGTACATAGAATTTGCTTGCTCTTTTAATTTTCAATATATTAGTATATCCAACGAAACAATAGTTTAAAAAAAAAAAAAATTAAAAAAAAAGTAAGAGAAATGCTATGTGTTAGACTTAAATTCATATCAGCAATTTGAGTTAATCAAACTTAATTAAGATAATACAAGTGCCTCTAGGAATGCTTTAACATGATAATAGAATTGATTATCTTCACACCCTACTAAGAATTTTGTTAGCGGTTATCACAATATGATGTTACAAAATATTCTTTTTTCAGTTTTTCAAATAGTATAGTCAAAAAGTTTATGTTATTATTTGATTGCATACCTTAAGCACATATGTTAAAACTATCTGTTTGCAAATAAATAAATAAATAAATAGAAAAAAAATTCTCACAAAATTGCTCATAGTTTTATTGAACAAAAACATTTAATAGGCCTGTTTTCTTTCATTCCTTTTTATTGCCATTATGGAAAATGTTTGGTGATAGAATTTGATATGCATTATTGTGCTCATTTTATAATAATTTAATCTTTTGTGACAACTAGTATGTAATATTGTATTAAAGTTCAAATTGTGAGAGGTCATAGATTCAAGTCTCTCTGTTTGAATTTGTTTCCTCATTTGCAATATGATGATCCTTTTGATGCTTGAATATTGTAAATTATACCAAGAGTCCCTATATTTTGTCACTTGTGCCATTTTAGTCCCTACACTTTCAATTGACTCAATTTTGACCCAAAATTTTACATTCTATGTCAATTTGGTTTATTTGATAAATTCGTTAGGTTTTTTAACAGAAAATAATCACTAAATTAGTTGAAATTAAGTCATTAAATTGATCAAGTTTATAATTTTACCCTTAAAAGCATTACACATGCCATTTATGTGTGCATTTATCATTAAAAAAATGATAACAATTGAAATCAATTGGACCAATTTGAGACAAAGTAAAAAATATAGGATGAAAATTAAATCAATTGAAATTACAAGACCAAAATGATACAAGGGTTTAAATATAAAGATTAACAATGCAATTTGCCCTTGAATATTTGCATCATCACGTATAAGATAAGTTCTCACGTGAGAGAGTGAGAGAGCTTCACATATATTGTTGGATCAGTTTCCTAACAATAGAATTTCACACAACCTCAAAAAAAAATTTGATATAATAAAAAAAAATACATACATAATTGTTGATCTTCTCAAAAGTGAAACACTAGATATTGTTTGAGTGCTAAGTGCTAAGGGGTAATATATGATGTACAAAAAAATATATTTTCACACAACCTCTTGTTCTTTGAGCCTCTCTCTCTTTCTTTAAACCTCCTCCCCGGCCTCTCTTTGAGCCGGCCGGCCGTCGCCTTTGGCTATGGCGGTTGGCTGGGCTAGCTTTTTGCGTGTTTGTGTGTTGTATTCCCGTTAAATAAACTTGAATCCCCCATTGTTTTCCCATCTAGGAGTGTTTGGTGTGCTGCGGTGTGTGGTTTTGTTTAGAGTTTTCGGGCGGTTTCAGCTATTCTTTTGGGGGTATTTGTGTGTTGTCTTCTATAGGGGTCGTCCAGGTTCTTTCACTCGTGCGCTCTCTTGTGAGGTGGAGCTTGAGGGGTGAATGCTGGTGTAGTTTTTCTCGGAGTTGTTCCAGAGTTGCCTGGTTTTCATTCGAGCGTTTCCCGTCATGTGAGAGTTTGAGGGGTGTTAGGAGAAGATCTGGAGAAGGAAATTGATCTGCTGGTTGGTCGATGTTTGGATTTCCAGTGGTTGGTGTCCTAGTGGTTGGTCGGGCCAGTATCGGTGAGGGTTCGGGTGTGCAGCAGCTGTGAAGTGGGGTGCTTTCTTTAGCCGTGCAATAATAGGACTGTTGGGAGTTGTTTCTGTGGATGAGTTATTGTTGGGAGTTAAATTGCTGCTCTCGGCGTGGGTGATGATCTGCAATGGTGGAGCTGCATTGTGGGTGATCTACATGGGTGTCTTCCGAGGAGTGGACAGCGTGGTATGAGGCATGGGTTGCGATATAGGGGGGGGCGGTCTTCAGAGGAGTGGGCTGCTCCAGAGGTGTGGCCTTCAGAGGAGTGGGCAGCTGCAGAGGAGTGGGGGTGATTTGACATTAGTATTAGGTGGTTTTGATTGGGTGTTGGGTTAGCTAGTTCAGTTTGTTTAGGGTGTTTTGGTGGGTTAATTATGTGGGGTTCATGTCTTGTTTTTTTCTAGTTAAGTTCTTCTTAACTTTTTGTTGTATTTATTTTTAGAAAAATTGAGAGGCTTAGGGGTTGGTTGTATGGATGCGAGTAGCAGTAATAGGAGTATTTTGTACTTCCGAATCTCTCTCGATGCATGTCATCTTCCTGTACTCTTAATTTCATGCTGTTAAATGAAATTTTTCTTTGCTGATCAAAAAAAAAAAAAAAGTGCTAAGGGGTAATGGTGTTAATTGTCTTGTGTCTGGAAGAAGATGACAACCTCGTAAGTTGTTCTCATTTTGGGCTACAAATTGTGTAGTTAAAGAGTGCTTGGAAATGCACTCTAAGGTGTTGAAATTAGATTGAGTGAGTGCGATATTTAGTGTGAGTATGTACAAAAATTCTTTGACTTGGTAGAAGATGAAATTTTGAAAATGAGAGATATGATTGTTAATCGGTGACAACGAACCAAAGATTTATAAGCGTGCATGTTCATTGTTGTCTCTCAAGATGATTATTGTTTATATGAATTGTTGTTTCAATAAATGTTAAGATTAATTAGTGGAATCACCCTGTTTGTGATTGATGATCTTGAGTGACGGTTGGTGGTCACTGGTGGTGATGTCGAAAAAGGAGATATGGAAACACAGTTTTAATATTGTGGCCTTGGTTAGTATTGTAATTGAAATCACTGTTGTTGGTTCTTGAAAATTTTGTTGAGTCCGAAAATTTTGTTTTATTGCGATGTGAGTTGGAACATTTTATGTTATGTTATGTTATTTATTTATTCCTACTTATAATATTTTCTCCATACTAAAGAAAGCGTTTTCAAAATGATGATAAATTTTATGGTAAGTAACTAATTCTCTAATTGTGTCGAGTTGGCGTGAGTTGGCGTATGTAATGGATCGAACATGGATTGATGATGGATAATTGAATGTATTACCTTGACGGGTTACTATGGTTCAAATGTGTTGCATCGTAGTACAATTTGTGGCTTGAGTTTCTTTCTAATGGGCATAGCGATTCTAGTTTAAGACCCGACCCATTTGATATTCTGGATTCGGGTTGCATGGTCTTGTATTGTTGTTCTTGTCTTATTCCTCTTCTCCCCCCCGCGTGAGTTTGGCTATTGGGTTGTATTCATGAACAAGACAAAAGGTCACCAAAAAACAATGAATCTCCATTCATCAAACAAAATGAGATTAATGAACAAAACCAAAAAAGTCACAAAAATAAATAAGTAAATAAATAAAAGATATTAAAACGGTCCAACAATATCTAGTTGTTGATAATATATGATCTCTTGAATTATTTTATCAACTCTTTTTCTAGTAAATTCTATATCTCTAGTAGTACTAGTATTTAGTAGAATTTGTAAAAAATTACGTCATTGTTGACGGTTTGCTATTAATACTATTACTTGATTACTACAAATCCTGGATATAGAAATGATGGAAAATACTCATAAGAATAAATAATTAAAAAAAAAAACTACTCATTATTGTTACCTCTTAGATTATTAAAGACATTTTGATTTTAGACCCACTATGCTTCAAAAATAAGAACAATATATAAAGGCTCTGACCGTTACCTGAACGTAGTCGGTGTAGTTCTTTAGTGTTGGCAAACTTCCAGTTACAGAGGTGGCTAACCTCAACCTTTCCATCCTTAGATCAAGCTCAGCACAGATCTGTTTTGTTTCCTACTTCAGCCCGTAACTTCATATTTTCTTTGGTTATGTAGGAGGCCTAAGATCAATAATTTATCATATAAAAGTAACACACTTTTTGAAAAGAAAAGATTTTTATTTATTGAACATAAAATTTACAAGGAAAGGCTATATGTAGACTGTTAGATTGCTAGAGTATTGTTTGCTCTAAGAAGGCTTGAGAATCCATACTTCTTTCTTAGTTTAAAGTATACTCTATATAATTTGCGTCCCTTTTGCTCTCCATTAAGGCCTTTATATAGGCACTTGTGGACCTCAAGTCTAGACTTCAACATAATCTATAAACATAAAATATTTTACATAATATATTTTATTGTTGATAGAAAACAAACAAAAGACACGCAGGTAGTTATGGTCAGTTGATCACATGTTATTGATGAAAAAGAGATATGTGGGTAGAGTGGTCACATGGGTTAGTAGCCCATTTAGCCATTGGTTTTGCAAATCTACCTACAATTTTGTCAATCCATTGCATTCTCCAGATTCCATACCCTCTCATCACCTATGACATCGCTAAGATCATAATTCTCGTCATATTCTTCAAACATTTCATCACATCCTTCTAGATCTTGCTCCATTAAGTATTTTTTCAAAAATTTACATCCTCTTTCAGATAAATATGTTCCAAAATCTAGTTGTTCCATGTAATCATATATTGATTCATAAGGCAAACCTAGAACAATTATTTTTTTCCGCTAAGTGTAGACGTCCCGAATGCCCCGGGAGGGTTATGTTCCGTTCCGTTCATATTGGGGTCACTACAGTTCAAGGACTCAAATGTCACGGTTCTTAATCTTGAACCAAAGAGTCCAAATTCGGCAAATCGATTTTGAAAACATATTTTTTGAAAAGAAGTGCCAAACATGGACTGCTTTGCCAGATACAGAGTCGCCACCTAAATATTTTTTTAATGGGAAATTTAGGAAACCCTGACTCGGTGCCAAAGGCCACGTGTTCGTCATCACCAAAGTTGCTTCAGCTCGGGAAATTGGGTACGATTGGGAAGGTCACTTCGTGAGCACCCCCGCTCGCCCAGTCAAAGACCGGCCTCTACTAACCATGATATCTGATTTTGAAAATATTGTGCGTTCTTATTCCGGTTATTAGCCTAGGTCACTATGTGATCGCCTGAGATACAAGTATAGACCGGGTCGCCTGAATTGGGACAAAACATTTCATGTTTATTTTTGAAAGATGGTTTGCTACCCGCAGGTAGGCTTAAAATGCAGATTTTGCCACCCTCGGGTGGGCTTAGAAAACATGATTTTGCCACTGTCTAGTGGGCTTAAAACACTTGATGAATTGTTCCAATCCAAATAACCCAACCTCCACCCACAGGCATTCAGGCAGTTATATCACATAAGCAGTTAGCCTCATGGTAAGCATGCTATTCATGGCAACACTCACACGCATGCAAGGATGCTAAAGCATAAAAACTCACCGAGTATTCCAAGCCAAAACAAAAGCTCATTAGAAATCCATGCATGATCCTAGATACACAGAATTGCCTAATGCAACACATGCAAAGATGCAAACTATAGCAGGCTCGGCTATTCTAAACATGGCATATGGAATGCTACAGCTAACATGTATTCAACTTGGAATTGAAATACAAATGCAGTTAGTATGATGCGCCGAGCCCGGTGCGTGCAAGACAGATGAATGAATGCAAACATGCTATCACACTGTATGCTAATTGAAACATGCCCTAATCTAACCATCATAAGCAGGTAAATAAAAGGGAAGAAAGACGTGGGGTTGGAAGACATACATCACACACACGCACACTTATTACAATTATGCCCTCGCGCAGAGGGTCCGAATAAATATACAGTTCCGAATAAAAGAATAGTACAGTCCAAATAATACAGTCCAAATATGTACAAATTCCTAATTAATTTACAAATTAACTAAGAAAATAATAAACTGGCATGCAAGCCAGGGACTGCCTTGATTCTGATGAATGATGTGTGTTTAGGCTGCCTTGCGCGGAATCCACTGAGATGCCCCAATTAGCCTCTGTTTTGCGATTGTTCTTGGAAAGCGCGCCAAGCCTCGGAAGGTTGCTGATTCTTGATTTTGCTGCAATAGAGAGCAGGAAAGGGGCATAGCAATGTATTTTCACAAATGTATGCATGCCTCGATCCTCGTGCCACCAATCACTCATCTCGATGCATGATGGCCGAGGAGTCGATTTGCACAATTCAATATGGAATGAATGCACATGAAATTACAACAAAACCTAACTCCATCATGGATGATCTGGAGTGTCGGTGACTAGGGAATTGAGACACGTTCTGTCACTCGGAGTACGAAACGTACCTCGTTTCCCGTGCCCGGGCTAACACCTATCCCAAACACAATGCAATATGCATGACATGCATGAAATGCAACTAAGATACAACCTAACATACACAATGCTATGGAATGAAATGGCATACACAATGCATAAGATGAGATGTCATACACAATGCGCTAATATACAACCTAGCATACACAATGCTATGGAATGAGATGGCATACACAATGCAACATGGACTTACACTAACATGAGTGGACCTCAGCCACACTCACATGAGAGGCCATTAGATGAGAATGAGACAACTCGAGATGCGTGCATGCGTGCACGCAAACCGAGAACCGAACCTACGGCACGGAATGCCACTCTCACAAGACATGGCAAAACACAAAAAATGGCATACTATCATGCAAAAATCAAAGGTAAAATGAGATGCAAAACAGCCCCGAAACCCGGTAAAATGAAACCCGATGCTTGGAAACGAGTCCCGAAACACGGGTTTTGGCGCATGAAATGGCCTATAACTATACAATGCATACATAATTTGAATATGAAATGAAAATACAGAAGCAAGGCAGCCCCGAGAAAAGTATTTTTACAGTTTAGAGTGAGGCCAAACAGTGGGCCCAAGTAAGGCTAAATTAGCATACAAAAATGGCTCTGCAAGGGAGGTAATGAAGCAAGTCACAAATGCTGGCCCCAAACAGAGAATAGGCCTTCTACAATACTTAAGAGGGGAAAAAAATATGATGTATTACAGTTTATGACAAACTCCAAAAACAGATACAAGTATGCTCAAAATGCTATGCAAGAAATAGACTAACAAAGGGGCAAAGAAGCAAGTGGTGCATGGAGGTCTCAAACAAGTGAGGGACCTTCAAAAATGTTGAAGAGGGACCCAAAATAAGGCTTTTTACAGTTGATGACCGAGCTCAAAAAAGTGTACAAATAGGCTCAAAATATCATGCAAAATGAGGCCACCAAGAGGGCTATAACATGAAGTATACCAAGGATGTCTCAAAAAGCCATAGACCCTTAATGAAACATGAATAGGGGGTCAAAATAGGGCCACTTTCAGTTCGTACCAAAGTCCAAAACAGAGACACAATAGGCTAATAAATCATGCAAAAAGGGGACCACAGAGGGGTACAATGGAAAGTGGTACATGGAGGTCCCAAACAGTGGTGATCCCTTCTTCAATGTTGAAGAAGAGCTCAAAATAAGCTCAGTTACAGTTTATACCATTCCTCAAAACAGATTACACATAGGCCAAAAATACTATGCAAGATAATGGCATACAAAGGGATATTGAAGCAAGTGTAAAATGGGGGTCCCAAACAGGGTAAGAACCTTAATGAAATAGAAAAATGAGTTCAAAAAAATGACATTTTCAGTTATGGCCGGAGCTCAAAACAGCAAGCAAAAAGGGCTAAGAAAACTTGCAAAAATGAGCTAGAAAATGGGAAAATGATGCTTACCCTTGAAGACCAATCCTTTACTACCTCTTGGACCAAGAAAAGCTGCCTCCTAGCCTCTAAGAAGACCTCCAAGCTGCTGGAAATGGAAGTGGTAGTGTGGTGCTAGGTGGTGGTGTGAAAAAGGGGTAGAACTTGGTTGTTTTTGAGGGTTAAAGAGAGAGATGGAGGGAGATATGTATATGCAAGCTCAAGGTAATTTTTCCAACCCTTGGACCAATGCTAGAGGCTAGTTATATAGACCAAAGAGGGGGAGAAAAGGAGGGAAAAAATGGGGAGAAAACAAGCCAAGTTTCTCCCCAAAAGTTGTCCCCCTGAGGAGCAAGGCCGGCCAGGTTTTGGAGCTGCAGGTGGCCGGCCGGCCACCCCCATGGCCGTCCGGCCAGGGGTCAAAAAGGCCAAGGTGAATTAATGGCCGGCCACCACAAATTGGTGTCCTCCCAGATGTCCTCAACACAGCCCTGTGGTCCAAAATTGGAGGAAGTGAAACAGGGGAGAGAACAAGCCATTTTTCAAAGGGGTTCAAAAGGTTCAGATGGAATTACTGGCCGGCCATGTGATATTTGTGTCCTCCCAGATGTGTACAACACAAATATGTGGTTTGGAGCTGAAGAAAGTGGCCTTAGGGTGGTCAACATTGGCTTTGAAGTGGGAAAAATGGGCGTCGGAGGGCGATGAAGGAATATAACTGGTTGCTGAAACAATTACTAGCCTCCCACCCTTCTATGACCTTCCTGGTGATGAAACAAAGGTCCCTGCCAAAAATGAATGAAAACCGATGCAAAATGAAGGTTCGGGGGCCGAAACGCGCAGTCCGAGGCCCCAAAAATTGACTGTTAGGCACCGGGAGTGGTGTTCGACCACGAAGTGGATCTCTCAGACCACAGTGTCCCTCAAAATGGAATAAATAAGATGCATGCCAAAAACCGGAGCAAACGGAGGTAGTTAGGCGGTCCCGAACCGAGGCACATTGGCTGACGGCTCAAAATCGAACCGGGCTCGGTGGAAAGAATGGCCTACGACCACGAAATGTAGCCCACGGCCACTGAGAGATGGTCTACGAGACCTCTCCCTCCCTCTGGGAAGAGAAACAGAGAAAACCGAGCTTGGTTCGCAAACCGAGGCAAGGCACAGAAAAGCCCGGAAGTTCGGAGGCAAGGCTTACGGCCGAGACTCTAAAACCTCTGGACGAGCACGATATGCAACATCACCAAGCGCTCAATCGATGACGTCTGAGTCTTAAGGTCGGTCAAAAATGAGGTGTCTACAGTTGCCCCTCTTTGACAGAACTCGGAAGTCACAAGTGAAGGGATTGAATGTCAAAGCCCAGAGACGACCCATTTTTGACAAGGCCGAAGACTTAGACAATCATACAAGATGAACAGAGATATGCCCGTAGGCGTGCCCGCAGGCAAGGGGGCAAAATGCAAAGCGATATGCACAGAGCCAGATGTAACTTAATGATCATGCAAATGCAGCAAGCTGTAATGAAGCAAGTATTTGCAAATAGATGCAACAGTTTTAAGCAAGAATGTAAAGCAACAACTACATTTCATGCAGTTAAGAATGCGGAGAATTATTCAACTCTCGTCACGTCTCATACGGAGAAAATATGATACCTGCGCGATTCGTCTGGTCGCACCAGCTTCAAATGAACCGTACATACAATATCGTGCCTGCGAAAGAGAGAAACTCAACAAGCACAACATGTTTAGCAAGATATATCCAATGTGATATCGAAAGTTCGACAAAAGCGGTATCGGTGGGTGAATGCATCGCAGTGCGAGAAAGGAGCGTGCGTGACAACGCAAGCTTAAACATAGAGGCATGTTAATATCAAGAAAACATGCATGACAATGCAAGTATGTTCATGAGAATGCAAGTTATGTGCATGATAATGCAAAACGAGCATAAATTAGGGTGCACGTTTGTTACGAAACAACGAGCAAGGAAACGCGCGTTTCGGCATAAGCGACTCGATCGTGGCCTCTGGTTCACCCCCGGAGGGGTTACAACATGTTTTGAAAAGGATACACCTTGATTTTGATGAATAATGATGAGACACATGTCAGAAATTGAAGCTGAAGTTCCAGTGGAGCGATTTCGTGACAGAAAGTGCACTTTTCTTAAACTTTTTCAGGTCTTGGGAACTCCAATCTTCCTCAAAATTTGCAGAGAGCTAGGTGGGCATGTGGGGAACACCACCGGCCACTTTTCTTCCCCAGGGGAGGCCATCGGCCACTTTTCAAAAAGAGAATGGCCGGCCAGAAAAGGTGGTTGGCCACCACCGCCCAATCACGGGCATTTTGGTCTTTTCACCTTCTTTTCTTTAAATCTACTTACCCAAACACTTTGAGCTCATAACTTCAGGTCCGAAATCATCTTCTCCTCCCTCCCAAACCATTTTCCTCTCCAGATCTGAGCTCTATACGCGTTTTTCAACCCCCCACGCAAGTTGTTTTCGCGAAAACTTTCAGTTTTAAACACTTTGAACCGATTAAATTTTGATTTCGGGGCTTCTTTTCTCATTTTCGCCACTTGAGGTAAGTTTGTCTCAATATTTGGAAGATTTTCTCGGGGGTTGACTTTTGTTGACTTTTTCATTTCCCGAGAATTGACTTTTGTTGACTTTTTCCAATTTTGGCTCATTTTGGCTCATTTTTGCTCATTTTTGCAGATTTTCTGAAATAGCCGGTCATTTTCCTCACGGGGGAGGTCCTCCGGGTGCCGGGGATGATTTTGATGTCATGACTCTGCCTCCGAGGGTTCGATCCTTCATTCCCGAGAGGTACGCCCCGCCGGCACACGTTCTTCCGCAGGCTGTTTTTCGTCACTTTACTGACTTTAATGAGCGAGCACCCGGAGATCTGCTTCTGCGGGAGCCAGAGTATCACCTCTCCCACGAGGCACAAGAGGTATTTACTTCATTTTTTACCTTTTCTGCAACATATTCTATGTTTTTCATACACGTCTTTGCCATGTTTGTCTGCTCATTTTGAGTAAGCAGCTTATTTAGAATGTTTAGTTCATGACACAGCATCCTGTTTGCATTCTGAACACATAGTTCAATCACTTGAATTTCTTAACACTGGGCCCATAAATTGATTGTGGACACACGGCACACACTGGTAGGGAATTGAACACACGACCCAATACTTGAATTCTGAGATGAACACACACAGCCCATTCTTTGATGTCAAACACATAGTTCATTGTTGAGGTGAACACACAGCACACACTGATTGAGAGTTGAACACGCAACCCAAACATTTGAGATGAACACGCAGCCTATATTTTGATGTCGAACACACAGCTCGTCGTTGAGGTGAACACACGGCACACACTGATTGAGAATAGAACACGCAGCCCTAACTCGAATTTTTTTCAACACACCCAAATTGAAGGTGAACACGCAAAGACACATCGATTGAGAGTAGGAAACGCAGCCCTAGCTCGGATTTTTCAACACACACAGCCCAAATTGAAGGTGAACACGCAGCACACACTGATTGAGAGTAGAACATGCAGCCCTAACTCGGATTTTCTGAACACACAGCCCAAATTGAAGGTGAACACGCAACACACACTGATTGAGAGTAGAACACGTAGCCCTAACTCGGATTTCCTGAACACATAGCCCAAATTGAAGGTGAGCACGCAGCACACACTGATTGAGAGTAGAACATGCAGCCCTAACTCGGATTTTCTGAACACACAACCCAAATTGAAGGTGAACATGTAGCACACACTGATTGAGTAGAACACACAGTTCGCTTACTTTACTTCGCACGTAGCCTATTTACTTGCACACAGCTTATTCATTTCATTTGCATACAACTCATTCATTTTATACTGACATATGTATTCATTCTGAATGCAGGTTGGTTATCGTACTGTGCGGGGATACGGCTCCACTGCTGCTAGAGATTGGTATGCTGAGCTCCCAGAGGCTGTCCGGGATTTAGTTAATTTGGCATGATTCGGGTCCTTCTGCGCTGGGTTATCGCGTTGTCCTGCCAGGAGGACACTAATGGCAGCTTTGGTGGAGAGATAGTGGGACACCACCAACTCCTTTCATTTTTCCGCCACTGGGGATTTGACTTTGGCCCTGCTGGATTTTGCTATATTGACTGGCCTGGACATAGGAGATTGGCCTATTCCTTACGACGAGGACATGGGTGAATGGGAGGCCACTTGGATACATTTGCTGGGGGCCCGTCCGCCTGTTGATAGAGCTTCAGGGAGAGTTTGATACACCTGGTTCTCTTCCCATTTTTGGAGGGAGGAGATGGAGCCCGGGACTCCTGAGGAGGCAGAGCAGTATGCTCGTGGTTTTCTTATGTTCATCTTCGGGACTACTCTGTTCGCCGATAGAGGGAACACGGTTGGGCTGTATCTGTTGAGCGCTCTGATGGACCTATCACAGGTCGGACGGTACGACTGGGGTGGCGTCGGCCTGGCTACCCTGGGAGGTACTTTCTGAGCGCGACCTCCCGCGGGCAGGGAGACTTGCTTGGCGGTTATTGGAGAGCCTGGGAGGTACTTTCTGTCCTCTTGATTTACATTTCTGCTCTTCATTACTTGTACATTGCACACACAACGCACTTTACACTCTGTATTTTGCCCTCAGCACTTTGTATTTATATTCTGCACTACTTTCCTCAGTTATGGGTCTACGTATATTTCCCGACGTTAGCCCCAGAGTTGGTGGTGGCAGGGCCCCTCATGACCCCGTACTCACTGGTATTCGAGGGCCAGCACCGGCCGAGACCCCGAGAGACTCTCTTTTATCTACGGCAGTATTTTGACACTGTGCGGACGACGGAGGTATTTCAGAACTCTCAGTCCCTTCCGTTTTCATCTTTGATCTGCCCCGTATATTCCCGATTTCTGATTGGTTTATGCACTGGTTATCCGCAGATTACATGGCAGCCCTGGGCGCCCTTGGGTGATGGTCTCCGATTTCAGTATGCCGGAGGATCGGGCACCTCCCAGTACAGGATCCTGCTCGAAGGACCGGTTGGTAGAGCATGGTTTCTGGGGGAACGCTTTTTGCGTCAGGTATGGGGGTACACTTCTCAGGACCCTCCTCAAAGACCCCCAACAAGATGCAGACTGCTGATAGGCTCTCTTCCCAGGATGTTGTTAGTGCTATGCTGGGCACTGATGCTTTGCTACATCTTGAGGAGGGGGACTATGCCACTTATCGCCACGTATATCTGATGCCTCCCTTGACGGGAGTGCGTACTCCGTCACTGAGGCCTGCTGGTGTGCCATCTTCGAGTCAGGCTCGTGCTACAGATATCCCTTCCTCCAGCAGGGCTGGTACGTCTAGAGGTGGGGGTGGGTCGGTTCCCCCGATCCCTCCGACTCTTCATCATCCTGGGTGGCCAGACATGCCGACCGAGTTGACGAGTTGGCGATTTGGGGCTCCTTACCAGGTCTCGCTGGAGCCTCCCCTTCCTGACCATAGATATGTCAGAGATCCTGATTCACCACCGGTATGCTTTACAGCTTTGATTTATCAGTCGGATACTTGGACATTCATTCCTTTACTGATAGTTTTGCATTTGTATCTGCAGCCTCCTGTTGAGTACCTGGATGAGATGCTTGGAGTGATGGCCGCATTTGAGGGCATGATCCTGCGAAGGGAGGCATAGCTGGCCATTATGGGTGTGCAGGTACTGTTCATCTTTCTTGCATTTATCATATTTCTGATGACACGCTGGTTTTGAACATTCTACTATATTGATAGGTTGTTTGTGTAGAGCACATTTGACACACACCCCACTCACATACTGTACTTGCATCTGATTTTCATATTTGAACTGATGTATTGAACTCTTCACTTTCAAATGCCTCCTGTATATGCTCCGCCGCAGGCCGGGCCACCCGGGCCTTCTCAGGGAGGTCGATCGTCTGGACCTTTTTGAGGCCCTGGGCCATCTGGGCCCTTTCGAGGAGCTGGGCCATCCAGGCCTTTCCGAGGAGCTCGAGGAGGGTCCTCTCGTAGACGCAGGACACATATTATAGAGGCGGAGCCCGATGAGGATGAGGAGGAGGAGGAGGTCGCAGACCGTCAGTCGGAGACATCCGCTGAGGAGGGGGATTCCGGTCTTGGTTCCGGGAGTGGAGGCGAGGCTGAGGGGGATCCTGAGGATGACAGCTCCGACCCGGATGGTGATGGTGGTGCAGAGGTTGTCTCGCAGAAGAGGATGAGGAGGGCCCCTCATTCCCGCTCCCGAGGGTATTGATGCTGCTGTTTCCTGCTTTATTTTCCTTTTTGCTAGTAGTTTGTAGCACTTTGCATATTGTTAGGTAGTTTTATTTTCTGTAAAACTTGTACCTTTATTTGTAAAAGGAAATATGATGGGGTGAAACAGCTTTTGAAAAAGTGTTGTATTTTTATGCTCTCAGCATCGGATCACATCATTTTGCACAAAAATGGGATTGAATGGAAATGTGCACTGTGTATTTACCAAGTCAGGTAATGAACCGACGCAACAAATCAAACAACTCGACTCACTAAGAAATAACAGAATCTGAGCAAGTTTATAACTCGATAAGCAAAATACAACAATGTTAACGACTCGATAAACAAGACTTAACAAAATTGCATAAACAAAGAGTGACAACTCAAAACACAAAATACGACAGCTCGACAAAACTTACAACTCGATAAACAAAACGACAACTCGATAAGCAAAATTTACAACTTGATAAACAAAACAACAACTCGATAAGCAAAAATTACAACTTGATAATAAAAAAAAAGCGTACTTCGGACGATCTGGGCAACGGAACGCATCCGAAACAGAGGGAAATGGAGGCCTTCGATACACCCGACGCTTGGAAAGGCCTGGAACTTTCCTTTGGAGGGCAAAACAGGACCAAAGGCATACATTGGAGCATGGCCGGCCACTTTTTGGAGCTGGCCGGCCAGTTTTTTGTATCTGAGGGGAGAAATGTGGCCGGCCAGCTAGAAAAGGTGGCCGGCCGGCCACTTATTTCAGCAGCCGTCAAATTTTTGGCACGTGTCCCCTGAATAGTGTCCCATCCTCTATAAAAGCTCCAACTTCGGGACTCATTCATTTCATCACTGCTTTGCACAAAAAATGGAGGCATTTCTCATAGAAAATCTCACATCTTGGATCTCTTCTCTAGATGGCTCGGAAAAGTTGAATTTTCGAGGTTTCGGCTTGAATACACTATTCCCACTGAGCTGCACTCCGCTGCACTTTCCCTTCCTCCATGCCGCGGCGAGGTTTTGGAACCCAGTGACGCATGTTTTCAGCTTCGACGGGCAAGAGGTATGTCCAACTTTCGAAGATTTTCAGGTTTTGATGGAATCTGAACGCTGTGAAGAAATTCTGCCTCAATTTCGCTTTGGCCACGCCCAAGCTTTAGGGGAAATGTGTGGGCTCACCATGCATGATGCTCGGTCTTTGCTCTGCAACGGGGAACTGGACGTTCTCGGCTTGATCCATCGCTTTTCTGATGCTGGCGGCCGCGGCAACCATTATTGGCAAGGCTTTCGGCAACACGCCCTTTGCTTGTGTATGCTATCCCACTTTCTGCTCACATTAGGATTTGGTGGATCTAGCATTCGTCTGGTTGAAGTTGCTCACGGCTTGAGAGAAGGAAAGAGCTGTATCGCTATGACACTGGCCGAGACGCTGATGGGTTTGGATGCTTTCTATCGCCGGGAGACAACCAGATTTGCAGGGAGTCCACTATTGCAACAGGTAATGTTTCCCACCCAATCTCGCATATATATTTGTTCACATCACTCGGCCCTCAGGCTCGGTTTTTGTTACAAAACCCTTTTCTTACTTTTCTCTCATCGCACATCTCTCTATTCTTTATTCTCTCATTTTTCATCCCTCCCCAGGTATGGTTGATGGATAAATTGCAGGTTGTGGACTCTTGTCCACCTACTTTCATGCGGCTACTTTCTTTCGCCAACGCTTAGTTGATGCCTGATGAAAGGTGGTGGTTCGACCGATGTGCAACTTGTCTGCAGATCGCATTGCTTGGCGCCTTGGCTCAATCTCCCAAAGAATGGGTTATAGCATGTCGGTTGATCGGGATTCGATTGATTAGTCCGACCCATCAGATATTCTATTTTTCGTTCCGATTCCTGCGTCAGTTTGGTCATGATCAGACTTGCCCACCAGAGGGGATTGAGTATCCGGCTGCTTTCCCGGTCCGAGGCGCACAACTTGCCCGATATGCCACGGCATGGAGGACTAGAGAACTCCTGGCCCCCGTCCCTACTTTCAACTGCGCTTTGTCTGACGAGTGCTGGGATTGGCTCAATGAGGAGGCATAGACCGGGCCCAGCTTGGCATCAGAGGCTTCGACTAGCTTTGGGAGGGGGCACAGGGACACCTGACTTGACTATGCCCCAGATTTATTGCTTTATTAGTACTTTCAAGTTTTCATTATGAGTGTAATAAAAAGCGACTTCAATTGTATGCAAGAGCAGGAGAACTCTGTTTTGAAATCAATGAAATTGAAGGTTGTGGTACTGAAAATTTTCCGCTTTGATCCAAAATGGGTCTTAGTTGTGAAAAGATTAATTTGAACAAAGTCAACTTTTATTAAAACTTTTCAAAACTATTTTCGATATGGATCGACCGACACGCCGAGATCCACAACGAGATGCACAACCCCGGATCCTGGCAACTGGAAAGTTGCCCCTAGTCTAAATGGTACGGTAGCACTGTGTGGCAACGGAAAGTTGTCCCTAGTCTGAATAGCACTGTACCGGAGATCACAATGAATGCTGATGGACAAAGATGACTGAGATGATCAATATGGACAATGTTGATCGGGGGAAAAGGTTGTGGCTGAACTTCAGAATGAAGCTGCCTACGTATCCCAAGGATGGAAATCAAGCCTTACGTAGTTCAGGCTCAAGTTCGCTCGGGTATTTTTACTCTCCTTTTGCGCTCTAACTTTTGCCAAGGCCGCCCTTTGCGGGTTTTCAACCTTGCGAGCTCAGTTTTTATAATTTCAAATTTTTTGTGCTCTGAGTTTTGCCTAGGTCGCCCTTTCGGGTTTTCGGCCTAGCAAGCCCCTCATGGGTAATATTTCTTCAACTTGTCCATATTGATCGGTTGTGAGAACTCTAAGCCATCTAGATCCATCAGAACCACAGCTCCACCTGACCAGATTGACTTGATGATGTAGAGACCAGTCCAATTGGGTCTGAACTTGCCCTTTGGGTCGTGGATGGGAGCTCGGTTGTCTTTGAGTACCAAATCTCCTTCCTTTAAATTCCTAGACTTAACCTTCTTGTTAAAAGCCCGGGCAATTCTACGTTGATAGCCTTGAATGTGGTACAGCGCTTTCAGTCTTCTTTCATCGAAAAGCATGAGTTCCTCAAATCTGCTCTGTTGCCAGTCTGCCTCGGCTATTTGACACTCGGCCAATACTCGTAATGACGGGACCTCAATCTCAATGGGCAGAACGGCCTCCATCCCATAAACCAATGAGTACGAAGTCGCCCCAGTAGAAGTTCTGATTGAAGTCCGATAGCCCCACAGAGCGAACGGCAGCTTATCTGGCCAGTCCCGGTAGGTTTCCACCATCTTCTGTAGTATGTGCTTGATATTCTTGTTGGCGGCCTCAACCGCTCCATTGGTCTGCAGCCGATAGGTAGACGACTTATGAAAAGCCACATTGTATTTCTCCAACAAATCAATCACCTCCTTCTTGAAGTGGGAACCATTGTCTGAAATTATTTCGTTTGGGACCTCGCAGCGACAGATGATGTTGTTTCTGATAAATTTTGTGACGTGCGAAGCCTTCAACACCGCATAAGATTGGGCCTCAACCCACTTTGTGAAATAATCTATCACTACCCAGATGAACTCATGCCCATTCGACCCTTCGGAATAAATTCGATTACATCAATTCCCAGATCGAAAATGGCCATGGCAAAGTCATGTTGTATGCTTTGACGGCGGAATGTTCATGCGATTTGCATGAATCGACATTTGTGGCATCGGACGAAACCAATACAATCCTCCTCCATGGTGGACCAAGAATAACCCCGTCTCGAGGATCTTCCGTGCCAACATTACCCCATTCATGTGCGCACCACATTCTTCCCCGTGGATGGCTTCCATCAGACGCTTTGACTCTTCGGCATCAACACACAGTTTATGCATTCCCAAATGACCCCTTTTATACAATTTACCCCCGCAGATGATGAACTGAACTGCCATTCTCCTGATTGCCCTTTTGTCTTTGGCATTTACCCCTGGCGGGTATGCTTCTTTCTCCAAGAAGTTCCAGATGTCGTAATACCAGGGGTTTTCGTCCTGAACTTCATCTATAATGGCAATCGACTCGTAGGCAGGTGCAAATTTCTGGTCGATGATGACTGGACGCATCCGGACTCCACACGGGATGTCTATCATAGAAGATAGAGTTGCTAAAGAATCTGCGAACCTATTGTTCTCTCTTAGTAGATGAGTAAAACTTAGCTTCTCAAACCGAGGAATCAAGAAATCCAAGGTCCGTGATACATCATCATCTTTTTCCTCTTTTACTTTCCAGTCTCCTTTAGCTTGAGACACAACAAGGTTCGAGTCCCCAATGACGTCCAGCCGTCTTGCCCCTAGTTCCGTGCTTCTAGACCAAAGAATGCACGCCAGATTCTCGCTTCGTTGTTCGAGACTTTGAATCGGAGTTTGAAGGCTAGAGGGATACGGAATTGCTCTGCTATCGCAACACCCTATCCCATACCGTATTGATTTGACGCCGGCCAAAGTACATCGCCCAAGTTTCGCTGCCGATGTGTAAAATGGCTTCATCTGAGGAATAAATACTCATTTGTTTCACCCTTCCTTTGGATGGTCGACTAAGAACTCGCCATTGCCCTTCCTTTGACCGACTTATGTTACATACTTTAGATCAAATTCGAGAGCAACAATGAACCAACGAGCTAGCCTACCTGTAAGTCTTTGGTTTCTCAAAAGATATTTGATGGGATCAAGTCGTGAAACCAACATTACAGAGTGAGCTAACAGGTAGTGCCGCAGCCTCCTGGTAGCCCATACCAAAGCTAAGCAAGCCTTTTCCATTGGGGGTGTAGCGGGTTTCAGACTCAAAGATCTTCTTCTTTGAGATAGTAGATGGCTCTCTCCACCTTGTCTTCGATTCTTGCGAGCATGCAGCCCATTGTAGTTTCAATTCTTCGATGATACAAAATCAACGGTTTCCACAGTTCGCGGTGACAACCGGGCGAGTTCTCAGAATATTCTTTAATCTGTTCAAAAGCAGCTTGACATCGGCTGTCCCATTAGAACTTCTTTCCTTTCTTCAGGAGACCAAAAAGTGGTTCACAAGTCAAGGTTAATTTTGAGATAAACCGTCTTATGAATTGCACTTTACCCAGAAAGCCTCGCACCTCCTTTTCAGTCCTTGGTGGTGGCATTTCTAGGATGGCCTTGATTTTGGAAGGGTCGACCTCGATGCCCCTTTGTGTAATCAGAAACCCTAGCATTTTTCCCCATCAGAATAATCGAATGTACATTTCTGAGGGTTTAGCCGCAACCGGAACTCCCTGATCCTTTGAAAAAACTTGTGCAAGGCGGTGTAGTGGCCCTCTCTTTCCTTGGATTTGACAATTATGTCGTCCACATACACCTGAACCTCTTTGTGGATCATGTCGTGTAATATTGTGGTTGCGGCCCGTTGATAAGTAACTCCAGCGTTCTTCAACCCAAACGGCATTACTCTATAGCAGTATGTCCCCCACGGGGTGGTAAATGCAGTCTTTTCCCTGTCTTCTGGTGCCATTACTATCTGGTTATAACCTGAGAAGCCATCCATAAATGAAAGCAATGCGTGTCCTGCTGTGAAATCCACTAACTCATCGATGTGCGGTAGGGGAAAGTCGTCCTTCGGACTAGCTCGCTCAAATCCACGAATCCACGCATACTCGGATCCTGCCATCCTTCTTCAGCACCGGAACAATGTTGGCCAACCAAGTCGGATATTCAGACACCAGCAGGAAGCCTGCGTCGATTTGCTTGGTGACCTCTTCCTTAATTTTGAGAGCCCAGTCCGGGCGGATCCTCATGAGTTTCTGTTTGACAGGTCAGGCCTCGGGGTCAAGGGGGATCCGATGTTGTACAATCTCAGGATCGATTCCAGACATGTCTTCGTAGGACCGTGCGAAAACATCATTGAAATCTTTTAATAAAGCAACTAAGCGCTCGCGTTCCTCCGAAGACAACATGGACTCGATCTGGACCAGTCACGGGTCCTCCTCAGTACCAATGTTCACGGTAGTGATTTCGTTCACTAGGGGTTTAACAAATCTTTCCTGCTCTTACTCAATTAATCGTTGCAAAACCGGAGGAACTTCGTCCTCGTCGTTCTCAAAATTTTGAAAGTCTGAATTAATGCAATAAATTAAGGGCACAAAAAAGTACTCAGAAACCACAGTTACTTGATTTTCATTAAGTTCATCCGAATCATCCAATTCATTTACAACAGACTCAAATGAAAAGGAAAAAGACGACCTAGACAGGACTGTGGCATCCGGGTTAACATCCCCAGGAGTACCAGACTCAGACTCAGACTCAGTCGAGCTGGAATCTGATTCCGACTCACAAGACTCGGTGGAATCAGATTCCGGCTCACTACCTGACCCGGTGCTGCTGGACAAAAATCCCTCCTCGTATTGCCAAGTGAGAGAGGGTGCGATAGATGCATCCAAGATAGCTGCTGGTTGGCTCGCAGCCGTTTCATCCCCAATCATGGAAACCGCGAAGTTATCCCCCAAGCACTTATGGTCGATCGGAGGATCAGAGAGTAGACATGCCGATTACCCCATTTCAAATTCTGTGCCCTCGGGATCCATCGCCTTACCGCTCAACCTCACCGATGGGTCTGTGCGCTTCAGGCAACGTCATCCCCTGATAGTTGCAGGTCGAAGAAGATCTCGAAGCCTGGCACGCGTTTCTTCTCCGCGTTTATCCACGGCTCTAGGAAGCCGCAAAATGGAAAGTCCTCTCCCTCCTGGACAAAGCGTCCGTTCAGGGTACCCCGAATGGGCCTATGCATTAACTCAAAAAGCTTCCCAGCCTGCTTTGCTCTGGCTCTTCCGGCCATTTCTTTTCCCTTCCTCACCCAGTCCTCTTTGGTGGGCAGATAACCCAAGCTAAAGGTATGAGGGTTATGTGGCGCTTCAGCCAATGCTGCAACGCCTTTCCGGCCGTTTCTTCCTAATCCCATCCCGGGGATGTGTTGTAGCTTGTTCATGAGGTAGACAGATTGAGCACTGACGTACACACCTTCATTCACAGCCATAATATTCTGCACCACCCAGGCCTCAGCCAAAGTGAACCCTGGTAAGAAAACATCCTCTGTGCCGTGCTCGATTTCCAAGACTAGTGTGGACACCTCTGGCGGCGAATAGATTGATGAATTCCGGAAAACAATAGCCACCCCCTTCCCGTGAGGGTACTTCAACATCTGATGTAGAGTGGAAGAGACTGCCTTCACTTGGTGCAGCCACGGCCGCCCCAAGAGTAAGTTGAAGGTTGCGGGAACGTCCAAGACATGAAATTCAATGTTATGTTGTCCCGGACCAACCTGAGTCTGAATTTTGACAGTCCCCATCACTTCCCTGCTAGTATTATCATATGCTCTGATCACTTGAGTAGTCGGCGCGAAGTCTGCGGGCTTCAACCCGATTGCATACGCTGTTCTGGCTGGGCAGACATTGATGGCGGACCCGGTATCAACAAGTACCACCGGTATCCACTTGTCTCTACACTCTACAGAAACATAGAGAGGTTTGTTATGATTTGTGCCCTCAGGCGGTAGTTCTTTGTTTGAAAAGGTTAATGCCGGGGAACCTCCTCCCGGAAAGACCAGCCCAACCAGCTGCTCTGGTGTAGTATCTATAGAGAGTTTGGCCTTGTCCATAGCAGATAGGACAGCCTGTGTGTGTACTCGTGACGCCATAAGCAGTCCCCAGATGGAGATGTCTGCTTGTATCTTCTTCAATTGCTTGAGCACAGCTTCTTCTTCAATCTGTTTCTCCTTCTGTTTCTCAGCTTCCTTGTCTTTGCCAGACGCCTCAGGTTGGTCTAAGTGCTGGGGCTTGAAATATCGCCCACTTCTTGTCATATGAGCGATCTCGTCAATATACCAGGTATCATCTGGTTGACTACTCCCCCAGTCCTCATCTGTGTGGGCAAGACATAAGTCATCGTCTTCCCACCACATCCCGTCGGCAGCTGACAGACACCTATTCGGGTCCGGTATGATCGTACTCGCAGCACCTTCAGTCCTCATGCCCGCAGTATTTCCTGTTCCCGTGCACAGAGCACTCTCGACCCCCACACGGGCCTTAGCTTTTCTGATTCTCTCGGAATCCTCAAATCTTTGTTGTTCCAATTGCGTCAGTACACCTGGTTGGTCAATATTCCCTGCATTTACAATCCCCAAATTCTGAGCGAAATTCTTAGTGCCGGCGCTCTTCGACGGTGTATTCTGACTCTCGGCCCTTCCGGCCATCACTGATACTTTAGCCCTTGCCGGGCCCTGTTCTGGTCGATATTCTACGATGTCTGGTTGATTATCTAACCATCCGGTAACTTCTGCCGACTCCTCGTATTCAAACCAGTTGATTGCATCTCTCGATTCTTGGTCATCAAGAACGGAGGTTGGCAAAGTCCTCTCCCATTTGTTAGATCATCTATTCCTTTCAAATCATCCCTGAATCACACATAATTACGTTTCTTTCGGCCTTGTACTCATTTCAGACCGCCCACTGATTGGATGTATCCACTCGGATCATAAGCTCCTTCAGCAAGATTCCCGGACTGTTCAATCTCAGACTCAGCAACTCCCTTTTCCTCTGAAATCTGCCCTGTCCCATCTTCGATGGTCACCACCTTTGGCTTAGATTGGGTTGTGGAGATGTCCATCATGCACAAGTCAGTGTAGACAGGAAGGATCACCTCCGGCTTGAGTAGGTGGGATGGGGTGATATAGATACTAGGATCTTAAGACACGACCCCAGTTTGGATGAAGTTGATTCTGTTGGGAGGAGGGGCTTGGTTATGTGGTGGGAGAGGATTTGTCATGACGTTGGGTTTTTCGGGAGGCGCGATCACCTGCTTGTCAATAAGATCTTGGATCTCATGACGCAATCTGAAACAACGGACGGTGTCATGACTGCGGTTGGTGATACGCAGATTTTCCCAGGTCATGAGAGGGAGGGAGTGGATTTGGTAGTGGCCTCGGCTCTAGGGGCGTCAAATGCTTCTTCCTGATCAATACCCCCAGAGCTTTGGACAGGGGCATATATAGGGGGGTGAAGGTTCTTTGGCCTCTGGGTTGATATTTGGTGTTTTGGGTATTGCTTCCAGATGCGCCAGAGAAAGGCGTGGCTGTCGTGGGTCTTGGGGGAGGAGGAGTGGTGGTGACCATGCTCACCTCTGAAGCTCGTGCAGTTGCAGTGCCACTCGGGTCTGCGTTATTGTTACAGTTGAAAGTCCTTCTGGGTTGCTCCTTATCCTGGTCGATCAGACCTTGTTTTATGGCATCCTCAATCTGTACCCCCATCTCGTGCAAATCTGAGAAGGTGGGAAAGGGAAGTATGTAGGCGCCGCCTTTAGGCCTTCGCTCTCTGATGAGTCCCCTTTTTTGTTTGTTGCGGTTCGTAATCTGAACCAAAGAGTCCAACTCTGGCAAATCGTTTGAGAAAATAGATTTTTGAAAAGTAGTGCCAAACATGGACTGCTTTGCCAGATACAGAGTCGCCACCTAAATATTTTAAAATGGGAAATTTAGGAAACCCTGACTCGGTGCCGAAGGCTACATGTCCGTCATCACCAAAGTTGTCTTGGCTCGGGAGCTTGGGTACGATCGGGGAAGGTCAGCTATGAGCACCTCCTTTCGCCCGGTCCGAAGACCGGCCTCTACTAACCGTGATATCCATTTTTCAAAACATTATGTGTTCTTATTCCGGTTATTAGCCTAGAATTACTATGTTATGCGCACAGCAAACAAGTATAGACTAGATTGCCTAATTTGGAAATAAGCATTGCATATCCGTTCATTTTGAAAACGCTTTGGAATTTGTTACTCGCAAGTAGGCTAAAACATGGATTTCAACAAGTTTTTCCAACTCAAGCAATCCAACCTCCATCCACAGGCATTCAAACAGTTTATCTCGCATAAGCATTTAGCCATATGGTAATCATGCTGTCATGTTAACATTCACACGCATGCGAGATGCTAAAGCATAAATTCTTACATCGTACTCCGTGCCAAAACAATAAACTAGTTAGCAAACATGCATGTCCTAGTTCATGTTAAAATGACTAATGCATCGCAGGCAAGGGTGCAATCTAGAGTAGGCTCGGCTAACCCTAAAATGGCATGTGAAATGCAATCTTCGATACACGTATTCAATTTGGAATTGAAGTACAAATGCAGTTAGCATGATGTGCCAAGCCCGGTGCATGGAAACAAATGCATGGATGCACACATGCATAGCATAAGGTATGCTAAAATAAACGTGCCCTAATACTAACCATCAAAGCAGGTAAGTAAAAGGGAAGAAAGAAGTGGGGGTTGGAAGACATACACACACTCACCCACACTTATTACAAATATGCCCTCACACAGAGGGACCAAAAGAATATACAGTCCCAAATAATATAGTCCGAATACAGAATAAATTATTACAGAATTCTAATTATCAAATTAAATGCAAAAAGGAAAGGTGGCCACAGCCTCGGGATCTTGTGAATGATGCATGCTCGAATCCGGCTTCGTCCGAAAACTGCACCAAGCCATCACGCCTCTGCTTACACTTCACTTGCTCTCCAAAGACTGCCAAAGTCCTGGGACACGTTCCTTGCACACTGTAGAATACCATCGGTTGGAGGAAATTCCCACCGGCCATGAGGAATGTCCATCGAACAGCTAACACGTCCGGCGGGGACCTCGCGCTACTGATTCGGACTCGATTTGTGTCATGGTTCTAAATCAACCAAAGAGTCCAAATCCGCAAATCGTTTGAGAAAATAGATTTTTGAAAAAGTAGTGCAAACATGGTACTTTGCGGATTCTGAGTCGCCACCTAAATATTTTAAAATGGGAAATTTAGGAAACCCTGACTCGGTGCCGAAGGCCACGTGTCCGTCATCACCAAAGTGGTCTTGGCTCGGGAGCTTGGGTACGATCGGGGAAGGTCAGCTATGAGCACCCCCTTTCGCCCGGTGCGAAGACCGGCCTCTACTAACCGTGATATCCGTTTTTGAAAACGTTATGTGTTCTTATTCCAATTATTAACCTAGAATTACTATGTGGTGCGCACAACACAAAAGTATAGACTAGAGCGCCTAACTTGGAAATAAACATTGCATATCCGTTTTATCTCGAAAAACGTGTTGTTTTCTTTTGCTACTCACAAGTAGGCTAAAATACGAATTTCAATGAGTTGTTCCAACCCAGGGAATCCAACCTTCACCCACAGGCATTCAAGCAGTAATATCACATAAGCATTTAGCCGCATGGTAAGCATACTGTCATGTTAACATCCACACGCATGTGATATGCTAAAGCATAAATACTTACATCGTACTCGTGCAAAAACAAAGAAACCAGATTAGCAAAACATGCATGACCTAGTTTATGTTAAGTGGCTAATGCATCGCATATAGGGATGTAATCTAGGCAGAATCGGCTAACCCTAAACATGGCATGTGAAATGTGCGAAATATACGTATTCAATTTGGAATTAAAAGTTGCAATGCGGTTTGTATGATGTCTTCCAGCCCGATGCATGTAAACAAATGCATGAATGCGCATGCATTGCATAAGGTATGCTAATTTAGATGTGCCCTAATCTACCATCATAAGCGGGTAAATAAAAGGGAAGAAAGAAGTGGCGGTTGGCGGACATACACACACTCAGCCACACTTATTACAAATTTGTCCTCGCTCGGAGGGACCAAAATAATAAAACAGAAACGAATAACTACTCAACTACGCAAGCTAAATAATTATTACAAATTAACTAAATAAATTAAATAAATAATTAATCTAATTAAACAATAAATGCCTCGGGAAGGGGGCTCAAATGCGTCGCCGGGACTCGCTTCGAATCGCTTGTCATGCAAGTGTGCCTCTGTTTTCCACTTTCGCTCCTCTGAAATTGCCAAAGTCTCAAAAACACTTCCTTGAGCCTTTGAAGATCATCACCGTGGAGTAGAACACCACCGGTGAATAATGTAGCCACCGCTTTGAATTAAAGCTATTGAGCGCCAATTTCTGCCGGTCGGCACTAAACTTGATGCGGTCGGCACAAATGCACGCAAAACACGCAACTCCACAGCGGCGAGAGGACACAACTTGCATAACAATGTAATTCAAGGCATGTATGCACCAAACACACTCCTTATCATGTTGGTGACTCAAAGGAAGGTGTGCCTTGGTTCTCGGACCACCAATCGCGCATTTCCATGCATGATGTCCCAAGGACCAAGAATGCAACTTTGATTTCAAATGCATGCAATGCAAACAAGCAAACAAGGGTGCTCAAACCTCTATCATGACTTGGTCAAGAGGCTTAGCATGCATGTCGATGCAATGAAGTCTTAAACATGTCAACTAGTATGCAATATGGCAATACAATGCAATCATGCGAGTAAGCATACAAGACAAGCATGCGAATCAATGGAAGGATGGTCTTATACATGAATTAGGCAACTCAAATAGTCCTAAAATCAGTGGCCAAAATGCTAAGTCAAGAGGGCCAAATACACATGCACACATGTATAAGTTAAGGCACCAACACTTAAGCATAATTAAGCAACTCTTAAACACATCTAAGAGGCGCAAACATGGACTATTAGCATACATGAAAACTCTGAAATCCATGCAAAACATGAGGCCCAATCCATTAACAAAGCAGGCCAAACAAGACATGCAAATGGTCTAAGGTTCAAGGGAAGTCAATGGGGCATTGAACCACACTTGACAAAACCAATCATGGCAAGACTCGAACAACCAAAAAGCAGGTTTTGACATGTGAAAATACATCCAAAACTCACACTCCACGGCATCCTAAAAGCTCTAAACACACAAGCATGCACAAGGCACCCTTGAATGCATAAAAGGACACACCCTTAAAGCATGAAAGAGATGACAAAAATGAACATGTGAGCATGGATTAAGTGCGAAATAGCATGTAAGAGGGTTCCAAATCCTTGAAATCATGGAGGCAATGCATCCTACATGCACCTACTTGAAGCATACAAGCTACAATGCAAAGGGGCTATATTAAACATGCCAAGATTGACCAAAATACTTATGGACAGAGCTAAACCATGGCAAAATGAGCATACAAGCTTCATGGATCTAAGCCTAAAACATGCTAGAAATAGAGGCACACTTCCTAGACATGTTAAGGCATCAAATAGGCATTACAAGGCAACTATGTTAAGCATGCATAAGGGACCTTAGCCAACTTAGAAACATGTTATATCATGGCAATATGAGCATGAAAAACAAGTCAAACATGCTTGAAACACAACCAAACATGGTGCTCCTTTGGAGGCCAAAACTTGCCCTTTTCAAGGACATCAAGGAGAGGGGGTGGTCCTCTCCTTCTTGAGACTCTAAGGGACCATCTCCACTGAAATCCTCAAGATTTCAGTGGTGGAAAATCAAACACAAGTCCCGGATCTCTCCAAAATAGCACAAAATGAGCCTTTTCAAGGCCTTAAGGGGGGGGGGGGAACTTTCCCAAACCACAAAACACTCTTAATATCCAACCAAGAGGCTTAAAAAATAGAACTTTTATGTGCCAAACACTAAGCTCAAAAACTGTTACAAAGCAAGCAAAAGGAAGGTACAAGAATGGGGTAAAAAGAGAGTTAGTGTCTTACCCTTGAAGCCTCTTCAACAAAGATGATGTGTTGGCTTCCTTGAGTACCAAACCAGCTCCAAAGCTTCAAACAAACCACCGGACCCTCAAGAACCAAAGGAAGGTGAAACACTAGGTGCTTGTGTGCAAAAGTATGAACTAAAGCACCTAGTGTACTAAATAAACAAGAAAGGAGAGAGATAGGATAGATATAACAATTCTAACCTAAAACCAGAGCTTGGTCTCTCTCTAAAATGGCTGAAAACCTCTCAAGAATTTCCAACCTTTAGCCAAGAGAAGAGCCTTCTCTCTTATAGAACTTGTAAGACTTACAAGCTAAGCAACCAAGGGCTCATCCCTCCATACACGCGTATGGAGGAAACAAACTAAGCAGTGTCTAAAAATATCTCGAGCAGTTGTAAAGTGGTCGGCAGGGCAAAATGGTAATTTTTCCAAAAGGAGTGCCGACCGGCACAATATAGTGCCGGTGGAAACACCATCCAGCCGGTGGCCTCTAGCCACAGCCGGTGGTATGTGGGGATGTCCCAGAAGGCATTCCCTGCCCCTCTACGGAAAAACACAAGTGTTTGGTGTAAAACCAAACACAAAACAGTCAAGTTCGGAGGTCCTGAGGCAAGGCGCGGGAGCCGAGAACTCAAGAACTCAAACAAACACAAATATGGATAATCACAGTGTTCGACGGTGACATCCAAGTCTTGAGGCAGTCAAAAATGGGGTGTCTCTGATTGCCCCTCTTTGTGAACTTCGGAAGTCATAACAATGGCGGAGTGAATGTCAAAAGCCCAGAGACGACCCATTTTTGACAAGGCCGAAGACTTGGACAAACATGCAAGACAAAACAAGGTATGCGCCCGAAAGCAGGGGCAAAATGCAACTGAAAATGCAAGAAGCCGGGCATAACTTGTGATCATGCAAAGAAAGTTGTAATGAAGCACACATGCAACAGTTATAAGCCAGAATATGCCAATCTACACTACAATGCAGAAAGGATGTAAGAGAATTATGCAATTCTCAAAAGCGTCTCCATGGAGGATACAATACTGTCTTGGCTACTTTGGTTTCACCCGTGATAAATGAACCGTACATACAATATCGTGCACGAAAAAGCAAACTTAACAAGTATAATATGATTAGCAACATGCATGACATATGCAATGCGAATGATGAATGATATGCAATATATACAAAACTATGTATGAATAATGCAAATGAAAATGTGTGAGTGCAATTAAAACTAATGCGAACTACATGCGAGGGCAATTGAATCATGATTCAATCATGGCGGTTGAAACCACACTAATGTCGGATAGATTGATGGAAGTAACAAGTCCGTCTACCATAGAAAAGGTGTCGAAGCCCTCAAAGCGACGCACCAGAACTATGAGTAATGTAGGCGGAACCTGAGGACAAGTATTGGGTGGATTGACATAAGTGGGGTAACGACCCCGGAGAGAATAATGATCCTAATGCGGATACAACAATTACACTACAATGCAATAGAAAGCGGATATGGCGCGCGGGCCAAACCGTATCTCGCCTAGGAAAGGCATGCACACATACAAGCCATGTCTAACACAGAAAAGGTGCCGCAACCTCAATCCAACATACCAATGTGGGTAAGTAGCGATACACATGCGAACGTGCTTCAACGTGAAGAGTAAGGTCACATACCAGACCAAGCTCAACAAGGAAAGGCGCAAGCCATAGATGGGAGATGATGCAGTGGATGCATGCAACTAAAATACAATGGAAATGGATATTTACAGAAAATGCATGACATATGCACTATACTATAATGGAATGCATGACATATGCATGTTTTTTTTTGTTTTCGGTTTTGGATTTTTAAAAATGCATGACATATGCAATATTTACAAATGATGCATGAAATGCATGTCTTGTTTTTTGAATTTTTTGAAAATTTTTGGAATGCATGACATATGCAGTATTTACAAATGATGCATGATATGCAGTATGATGCAATGGCTGCGATTGCAATTTTCCCTATTCTCCCAACGGGGCGGTACACTAGGTTGGTTCAGTATCCAGAATTAAGGCGTAAACACGCCGCCTCAACCTATGGGGCTTCCATACAGATTTCAAGCCGAGGGTACACCCCCTGGGCATTTAAACCAGACTTTAGTCTCGGAAATCTCGAACCTTTGCGTTCTAGGCATAAGCCGTTCAAACTCTAATCTTCACTGTCCCCCTTTGGTCTCTTAGGAACTCACCGCAAACACAGACAGGTGGCTTTACCAGACCACCGAAAGTCGTTCGGGCACGACAAACACCGAAGGAATTGCATCTTCAGAGGATTTAAGGTTTCCTAGACCGGGATGCAAATGTAGTGAGGGTTTTGCACCCTCCAAGGATTTAAGGGCTCCTAGACCGTGCGGGATTTAAGGTCTCGCCAGACCGGGGGGCAACTGATGAGGCGCGCAAAACAACGCTATGGAATGCATGCATGCAATGAGGTGTACCTTAATGCACCGAAGGTCTTACACCTCCCGAGGATTTAAGGTCTCCTAGACCGTACGTGTTTAAGGTCTTGCGGACACGGAACTTGATACAAAGCATAAATGCATGATGGTGTTTGTAATAAAAGCGCGTGACAATGCAATCAAGCCCGGGTTTAAGGTCTCGCCCAGGACTAGCGCGTGTTTTAGTCCCGGGACCTTCGTGTTTAGTCCCGCGGACCTTGTTTGTAAAATGAAATGCTCATGAAACACGCATACCTCATTTGGTGGAAAATGAAATGCAAAATGAGGCATCGTGCCTCGAAAGGTAATGAAAATGCGAAATGAAGCAAGCATACCTCATTTGATGGAAAATGAAATGCAAAGCGAGGCACACGTACCTCAAGATGCAATGAAATCTGAAATGAAATGCAAAGCGAGGCACATGTACCTCGAGATGCAATGAAATGCAAAACAAGGCACACGTACCTCGAGATGCAATGAAATGCAAAATGAAATCGTGAGGTAGTACACCTCGCGTGAATCAAAATGAGATGCAAGATGAGAGAGTATGACCGCATGCCACACCATAATGCAAAATGGTGCAAGTCGTAGAGAGCGTGCAAGATGGCGCGATACGATCGCGCGGACAATGTGATGGGCGCATACAGCGCTGCGGGCAATTTTGAATCTTTATAAGCGATAAAAGGATACAAAAGGATATAGTCTTTGCTTGAATTTGAGTGTTCGCCCGGTGAACCTGATCCGAAGTCAAAAGCGAGGCGGTTGGTATCGGAGATGCACTTTCTTACACTTTCTTGAGCTATGAAGACCCAAAAACTCCTCAATTTGCCTAAACAAGGCCTTGGGAACACCACCCGGCTGGGTGGGAAGGCTACCGCTGCCACCGCTGCCTAAACTCATTCAGGCACAATAATGTGCCGGCCTAAAATAGTGCCACGGCCCAAAGTTCTTGTCAGGCGATTTTGCCCATTTTGCCTCTTTTTAAAATAGGGCTTGAAACCCTATTTCTTTCACTTTGCCGCCGAAATCACTCTCTCTATCTCCTAGGGCTTTGTTCTCTCATCTTTCGCTCATTTCTTTGAGTTTAGCGCCATTTTAAATTCGTCCAGGTCGCGATTTTCTTCGTGTTTCGGACATTTCCATCTGATCGAAATCTCATTTCGGGATCCCCTTTGCTATTTTCACCTTTTCGGGACTTGTTCCCCTCGATTTTCTCTTCATTTCCGTGCCTTTTCACCTTCCGGCTTTCCCGGCCATTTCCGGCCCTCTCGGGGTCGACTTTTTCGGTTGACCTTTCATATTCCTACCCGGTTTTCCTTTTCCGGCTATTTTCTCGCTACCACTACCATGGCCGACGACGTTCCTCATGTCGGGACTCCCCCGGATCATGAGATGGATCCCGGGGTGGAGCTCCTCCCGCTGAGCGAGCGACCATTCGACCCGGCGACCTATCACCCGGCCATTCACGTGCTTCCGCCAGACGGACTTCGCCACTTTTGCGGTTTTGACAAGGCTCTGGACCCGAAGCTTCTGCTATGCGAGCCGACCTCGCACCTCTCATTCGGCGCTTCCGAGGTAACCCTTTTCTCTACTTTACTTTCTGCAATGTAGAATTGTAAAGCGTCATTGCCATAGGCGATTACAGCGTTTAATTCTTAAGCTTTAATACATATCTTGTAGTTGATCGTGAATAACTTCGTTATGGCGATATCTTGCTTAAGACCGAGACACACGCACACACACTACACCAACCTCAATCACCCAAACACGGCACACCGTATTTTACTGCAAACTCCCGATGCGGTATTTATTTGAATCAACACTCACACATGCTAGATTTATCTTGAATCGAACCACTCGAACAATGACGTATTACATCTTTGTAGTTCCTTTGTGGGCTTCTTGTGACCCGTTATCTGCTTGAATCGAAAAATGTGCACATGCACCATATCGTATCTTTGTTCCTCACAAACATCTTGACACATCATAGGTCGTAGTCCGTAGTACCTGAAACACGACATTTGCTTGCATCGAGAAAGCGTACACCGTGCACCATGCTTACCTTTGCACCACTCAAAAACCTGTGCGCATCACATATTGTAGTTTCTTTGTAGGCACACGGCACCGGTTTTTGTTTGAAAAAACGCGCACGCATGCTAGATTTGTATTGACTTTAACATGTTTCCTCAGGCTGTGTATTTCATTTTGCTTTGCAACCATTTGTTTATGTAAGCAGGAGATTCCCATACCATCCTTGGGTATGGAATGTTTGACTTCGAATTGGTACACAGGAGCTTCGGAGGCGGTCGACACATCGTGAGGCGGCCAACTTCGGCTCTTCTGCAGGTGACTCGACTTCTTTCTGCGAGCCTCTCCTCATGACCTTGGCGGAGAGGTGGTGGGACACCAGCGATTCATTCCACCCTATCGGCGGGGACATGACGATGACCCCTTATGACTTCTCGGTGCTCCACCGCACGGGGTTGGGGTAATCCGATCCTTCGACACCCAATATGGGCCAGTGGATTTGCCGCTTCGAGATTCATTTACTCGGTAGCAGCTCGCCCTTACGTCCGGGCTTTGTCCGCTATTGTTGGTTTGAGTGCGATTCGAGTCGCGACCTCTTCTTGTTGACTCCAGATGGCCAAGGTGGCGTGGAAGCGATATGCTGCGGCTTCTTGATGTTCTTGTTGGGGACCACCCTATTCGCCGACCGGGCGAACACCGTGCCTCTCTGCCTACTCTGCGCGCTGGTGGACGTTCGAGACATCTTGCACTATGACTGGGGTGGCGCGGCTCTGGCCACTCTCTATGGCTATATGAGCTCAGTCTCCCGTGGCGTGAGGCTTAGAGCTCTTGGCGAGCTTGGGAGGTATGTCTTCTTCCACCTTTTCATTTACATTACAGACTTTTCGTACTCGTACTTTGCACACATTGTTGCCTTTACACTTATGTATCTGTACGCACACACATATACGCTTTATATCTTGTTGTACCTTTGTTCTGCTTGTACACTCTGCTTTCAATACCTTTGCACAACCTGCAGCTCCGCTATTTACGCTTTATTACGTATTACCTTTTCGATAAATGTTCGACATCTATCTTGCGGTTGTGGGTCTATACCTACTTTCCCGAGCTAGAGCGATCTCGAAACCAGAGACTCCTCTTGTCGTCCCTTTTCACGCCGCTTCTGACAGGAGGTGTGCGGAGAGCGGAGACTTCAACTTCTTCCGCCGCTACTTTGACACCATCACTTCGCCGGTATGTTTTACTTACATTTCATTTAAGCAGCTTTTCCTGTATATTTGCAATATCGGTAAGCGATAAAGCTTTATTTCAATTTGAGATCACACAGCGACCATGGGCTCCTCTGCGGCGATAGTTGAGGATCGGTTTGCGGCCGATCGAGACCTCGCGTTACGGATTTTCTTTGGAGGCCGATGCATCGGGCTTGGTACTGGATGGCGCTTCTTGCGTCGGACCTCGGGGTTACTGGCGAGATAGTCGAGCATCCTCCGAGCATATGAGGACCGGCGTTCCGCCGTGGCGGATGGCGGACTCCGCCGCCATCCCGGTTGGCCGTGGGGCCCGGCCGAGGCGGTGATTACTCAGTCGTCCGGACCTTCATCATCTGCGGCTGGTGGTGGTCGCCGGTGAGCGAGAGAGACCATGGCGCGGCGGCTAGGCGGTGGGAGCCGAGGCGGACCCGTCGCGAAGGCTTCGAGCTTCGTGGTAGGAGGAGGAGTCTGAGAGGGGCGAGGGCGGCTGGCCTTCGCTCTACTTTACTATCTTTCCGAGGGTGGGATGGGCGACCTATCAAATCCCTTTGCTCCTCCCGGTGGTCATGAGTTTGTTGGTATCCCGACTTACCTCGGTATGTATTCTTGTATTTCTGTCAGATCATTTATTTCGATTCAGTTCATTTGATATTCACAGAATATTGATGCATCTAATACTTTTGCAAGCTTCCTCTGAGTACACCCGGCAGTCATTGGAGCTGAATGCCTCCATGGCGGGGATCTTTGCAGCCGGACCTTGAGTTCCTAGCCTTCTATGGCCTTCGGTATGTTTTTCTCGAGCATAGTTCCAAACTATATACAAAGCGCTTTGCATAATCGATACATAACACAACATCGATAAAGCTGTTCACGTACTTAGCACCTTGTATTTATACCTTTGCATTACGCGAGCAACCGCTCACGGCATTCACCTTTGTACTCATACATTTGCATTGATCCGATAAAGCTATCACGGCATTCACACCTTATACTCATCTGTATTGATAAATTGCTTTATGTATCGATGCATTTTGCTTTGTACTTTTGACCTCCCTTCCGAGTCATACGTCAGGTGGCGGCGCTCCATCTGGACCTCCCATTTCTACTTCCGGGATGGCGGGGATATTCCCCGCACGGTAGCGGCCATGTGGGGAGGCGGCTCACGGGCTCGGTTGCGAGGATGGCGAGTCGGGCAGAGGCCTCGAGGAGGCAGGCGGCTTCGGGCTCGGGCTCCGGCAGCGACGCCGGCGATGCTCTGTGCTTACGCCCGGGGAAGAGGCGAGGACGGATCGGCCGAGGCCATTGATGATGATGATGACCGGACTTTTCTGTGTTTTTCTTTTCATTTTCTTTTCTTGTACTTTTCTCTTTTTTGGTAGATAGAGTACTATGTACTGCCGCAGGCATGTTTTTGCTTTTCTCAAACGCTGTATTTGGAAAAGATGGTATGAAATGAAACAAACTTTTGGTCTAAGAAAAAAATAGTGTTACATTTGTATATTTCATATCCTGCACTGCATTGCATCATATTACACCTCAAATGTAAACGATATTGATCTGTTGTCTGACAATTGAACACTTACCTTTGTAATAATCGGATAACCAACCAACTAAGCAAAGAAACCGCTTGGCTCATACAAACCCTTTACTCAAAAGCGGGTTTCACAACCCATACTCGCTAGGGACTAATCTGCTTTGAGGATTGATTTGCATCTGACCCATAACACTGACATTTGGTTCATTACGCACCTGACAAATAAACCCCGAACAAATAGCCCCAATCGACAAAGGCGGATCACAAAACGTCACGGTTGCGGTTGAAACACACTCGGAAGTCCCAAATTTTTCCCTTCCTTCTCTTGCTTTGCGGATGTAGAGAATGGCAAAGCATGAGCACAGCGATTACCTTTTGGAAGAAGGCGGGTTTTCAATGTGTCGAGCCTACCACGAACACGGCGAGCAGACTCAAACAAAAACAAAAGGCACACGATCTAATACAGCAAGAGACATACTTGGAAAAGACTCAAAGCCAAAATTGAGACCGAACCAAATCAAAAGACCGGCTACGACCTGGACGTGTTTAAAGAAAGAGACCTCAAATTTCAAGGAGCAGGCTTCCTCGGGGTATACCTCCACCCTTTTTCTCGATTTGTGATACTCGCATCGCTCGGCCAAGCCCTCGAGGCTCGGTTTTCTCTCAAAACCCTTTTCTCACTTTCTCTCAACTTACTCCTCTCTATTCTTTATTCTCTCATTTTGCATCCTTCCCTGGGGTGAATAGGAGACGATGAATAGGAAGTCGCTGAGTTCACACCCAATCTTTGTTAGCTCACGGCTATTCATACAGCGAGATAGAGTGCCTGTTGGAAAGCATAATGCTTAACGGGGAAGGACAGAGGACCCGACTCAATCGTGCCCTTAGTTAAGTCATTTCGACCATTTTTGTTTTCTTCCTAAAAGCAGTTTTGACCAAAATGAGAGTTGGATTAACACACTTATTCGATTTTGATTTGAAAATCATGCGGTAATCAAAGGTATGAGCATCGAAAAATTCTCCTTTTGGGTCCAAACATGGTCTAATTTTGAAAAGCGAAAGCAGGTTTTCGAGAAAATAGAGTCAACCTCGGTAAAATTTTCAAAAAACTATTTTTTCGCAGTACAATCAATGCTCAGCAGAAAGCGGAACCTACCTAAAGAGATATGCAAACTCCTGGACGAGGCAATGGAAAATTGCCTGGCTTAAAGGGGAAGAGTAACGGAAAGTTGCCCCTCGGTTTGAAACGGTAACTTCCAGGGCGCTTATGAGAGCAATGGGATGGCAGCGGAAAGATTGCCCCTTGTTTTGGATGATGCCGCGGCATGTTGTAAGCCTTGAATCCTTGTCGATGACGCAGTCGGACCCCTGGACGCGGAGAAGTCAAGATAAGCTGAACCCAATATATGGACACAAATACTGGAAGGTGTTAAGCGGTTATGGCTTGGGCACAAGATGAAGTTTGGTCCACGTAATTCGGGTTGCAAGTTGCCAGAATCAAGATGCTCTGATTCGGAGAAGGCAAAGTGATCAAAACCATGACATGGCCACGAGGCGCTATATAGGCGTTGCTAAATGGACTTCAAGATGAAGTTGCCTACGTATCCCAAACATGGGAATTGCTTCATGAGCCTTAAGTTAGGTTAAAGGTACACTGGGTATTTTTAACCTTCACTATTTTAGGCTCTAACTTTTGCCAAGGTGCCCTGTCGCGTGGTTTTCGACCTTCTGAGAGCTATGTTTTTTCTTCTTCTTCCTTTTTTCTTTTCCTCTTTTTTCTTTCTTTCTTTTTTTTTTGCATTTGTGTACTTTTTTGAATTTTTTTCTCTTTTCCTTTTTTTTTCTATCTTCTTTTCTTTGCTCTAACTTTTGCACCGGAATTCGCTTCTTCCGGGTTTCGCCCATTGTGAGCCTCTCAAAGAGGTAAAAGTGTAGCTTCATCCATGCCAAATGGTTTTGAGATTGAAGCCTCTACCAGTATCTAGGAGAAGCGGCTATGTGTGTTGATTTGCAGAAAAGGTATCATCACGGCTACTTCTCGAGCTTTGCTTAGTGG